>CM035794.1:74162937-74335437 GCA_020466265.1 Siphamia tubifer | reverse complement strand
GGAGAAAAAATAAAACAAAAAAGGAAAACAGAAGAGGAAAAACAAAAAAAACAAGGAAAAAGGGGAAAAGAAAAAGGTTTACTGCAAAAACTAACAATAATGTAAATATTTATTTTAGAAATAATATTTATTCAAACACAATTTGAACCATTTTCTGTTACTAGGTGTTTAGTGTCTTTGTGGGTATGATCCATAAATAAAACACATGGACAAATACGTTGAGGCAGAGTATTGTTAAAATTGCACTTATTTTTCTTCTCAAATTTCTGTTTTTTCCAGGTTATTCACATGTTTTGTGTTTGAATAATTTATATTAAGTATTTGTATAATTTAATGTTTTTATACTAAAACAAAGACAAAATTTTAAAGTCATCATCATGTTTATTTTATTTATGCTATTATTTTACTAGTCCACTCCACTGGAGATCTAATTGGGTTGAATGTGGCCCCTAAAACAAAAAGAGTTTGAAAGCCCTGCGGTAAAATAGATAAAATCCCCAACACAGATACGAGGTTGTACTTTTACATCTTCCTGCCGTTTCTGTGTCTTTGTGAATCTGACGTGTTCGCTGGAGTGTTACCATGGAAACACCACATTTGTCCAGATCCATAGACTGATCAAATGACAGCCTTCAAAATAAAATTAGCCAAATTTGTCCTATTAGACTTTAGTGTAAACCATCCTTTTGTGTGTGTGTGGTGTTACTGTTGCACTTCAGAATAGTTTATATTTTCAGAAAGATGAGTTTGTTTCACATTTATTTCATGTGTTACAAGTGCAGACGCATTAATGTGGAAGCTGTATATATATAGGTGTTATTAAAATAATGTCATCTACGTCCCAGGACTTGGACGTAAGGCTAGTAAAGAAATTAATCCCTAAACCTAAAATGGTTCACCTGGAATTTAAAAAAAATTCTTATTATTTTGACTAAAGACATGTGATAAAATATGGTTTGAGGAGTTTTAACCATTTTCCAGAGCACTTAGACTTTTTTAATCTAGCAGTCATTTATAAGTTACTCATTGTTATAATACTGATAGAATGGCTTCTTCTCCAGGTTCTAATACAGTCATGAGTGAAGGTACCTTAATGACCCAAGAAAATAAATATTTAAAAAAAAAAAACCTTAATGTTGGGTTTCAGAAATTGTGGAATTTTTCCAGTTGTACAAACAGTGAAAAAGTTCCAGCCATTCAAAATGCATATGTGCAAGGTGTGACAGCGATGACACATCAGGTTTGAAAGAGTGATAATTTATATTGTGAATAAATTAAATACAGGAAAATATGTGATTTTCGCAAAAAAAAAAAAAAAAAAAAAAAAAGGAGAATATAGCGAGGTACTGGGGGACATGTAAACAGTCCAGAAAAACATATTTACAAAAAGTAACATATACTCTAGTCAATACAGTGGGAGGAAAAAAAAGTGTTTGAACACCCATGCATTTGTGATAAATTACATTAAAAAAACCTGTCTAGTATTGGTCGACATGCTCATTCTGCACATGCTCAGTTCTGACCAGGTCAAAACTGGATTTTTCAACTGAAAAACATCCAGGACATGACATTTTCTGTCTAATAAACAACAGAAAAATTTGCTTCCGTTTGTCTGATTATATATATATATATATATATATATATATATATATATTGCATTTCCTCATTTATTTGTGTATTTCTGTATTTGAGGAAGTTGAATAAAAATATACAAATTTGAAAATAAAAATGTAACATAGGCATTTAATTATTTATGCATTTATTTCTGCATTTTTAAGTATTTATTTATAATTGTCATGATTGTTCCTCATACTAAAGTCCCAGTAATTGATCAATCAATTCTACCTGGCTCCAGGTGTGTTCAGGGACTGGCTGGTCTGGATCAGCCGCCTCCTCTCCTTCTCTAGCTCGGCCAGGATCGCCACCCGAGCCTTATTCGGAAAACCTGCATGTGGATCATAGAGAAGCGAGGATAAACAGTAGGTTACAGAACAGTTATCAGTAGAAAACATCATAAAGGCTGTTTTTAAGCTTTCCTTGCGCTTTATATAAACATCAAACCAACAGAGACAGATGAAGGTGTGAAATTGTAATTTTCCCAGCGGGCCCTGAACGCCTCAGTGGCGAACAGGAATGAATGGTGATAAAAAAAAAAAAAAAGTCAGTAGTTACCTGGTCCTGGAGGGTTAGCGGCCATGTCAGAACAGAAAGGCCTAAAACAGAACACACACTGGTTCCGTTCTACTGGGACCGAGTTGAGGTTCTGTGTGAATGGTGGTTCTGCTCCGTTCTACCGGTACCGGGCTGGGTTTCGGTCCTTTGTTAGAGATTCTGATGAGAAACAAAGAGTCTTCCGGGAATTTAGAAGTAAATTCAACGTAAACCAGACAATCAACCTTTCTTAATGTCTGTATGTTCTTGAAATGTTTCGTGGGGTTAAATGAAACTTTAAATGTGTGTTAAAATACAAAGTTATAAGCGGTTGACGGTCACACTTTGCTCGGTTCGCCGGTTTCACTTCAACTAATAGATGTAAAAAGGAAGAAGACATCTCACTCTACTCCTATTTCCGGTGACTGACAAGCGAAATGAAGCCAACATTATACAGTAAGGGTAGGGAACCCTGGTCCTCCAGATCTACTGTCCTGCATGTTTTAGACTTATCCCTCTTCCAACACACTTGATTAAAATGATCAGCCAATCACCCAGCTCTGCAGAAGACTGATAATGACTGTCAGGTGTGCTGGAAGAGGAAAACGTCTGAAAGACCAGGATTACAGACCCCTGTCCTGTTATATAGCCTAAAGATACCCTTATTTTGAAAAGCAGATGCCTTTAACTTAGTGGAAATTCGCTTAACCCTGGGGTTTTCCTTCCACACTTGTGGGCTAATGTAAAATTAAAACTAGAAAAGCACTCTGAGAGCGCAGACCTCCGCCAAGGTAGACCCCCCCTCCACCCCGATCACCCCCAAAATTAAATCAGTTCTTCCTGTTCACATTGCCAACATATCCTGAAAATATCATCAAAATCCGTCCGTAAGTTTTCGAG
Organism: Siphamia tubifer; assembly: GCA_020466265.1. Taxonomy (NCBI): domain Eukaryota; kingdom Metazoa; phylum Chordata; class Actinopteri; order Kurtiformes; family Apogonidae; genus Siphamia; species Siphamia tubifer. The sequence goes on along the minus strand of CM035794.1, from coordinate 74,332,386 downwards.
TTATCTTGAACAAAGTTAAACAGACAAACAAACAGATAAACGCCGGTAAAACATAACCTCCTTGGCGGAGGGTAAAAAAAATATTAATGTTCAAATGCTCATAAATACTAACATCTGTCTCAAGTGTGGATAAAATGTATCTACATAACAAACGATCAAATATTAGGCCTATATATTTTGTTTTGCTGCTGATTTTATTTTTGTCTATTATTATTATTATTATTATTATTATTATTATTATTATTATTATTATTATTATTATTATTATTATTATTATTATTATTATTATTATTATTATTATACTGCTTCAAAACCTCATGAGACCAGGAAAAGTACTTTTTTAATGTATATGTTAAATAATTGCCTTTTGTGGACACCGTGCAATGCAACAGGTTTTTTTTTCAGATGTATTTTTTAAATCGTATGGAATGTCCTTTGCAGTGAACAACATATTTTATTTATTTTTTTCGTTAATGAAGCAGTGAAAGTCGTATCCCCGACAGAGGTACCGGGGGTCTCAGGAAGTTACAAATATATATTGTTAGTTTTCCAGTCTTTTTTTCTGTCTACACAGACGATCTTTAGAGTTCAATTGCCTTCTTGACTATCACGTGATAGAAATGTTTACTTCCGGGTTTGTACTGTTAACTTCCGGGGCTGCGCAGTGTTTGTCAGCTGACAGTGGGGACCAACCAGCGGGTGTAGCATCTGAACTGAGGAGAACCCAAAAGGAGAAAAAAGCCTCCAGTGTCCCCTACTAACCTCACTAGCCGCGGATAACCGGACCGCCGTTAGCCCCGACACACGGCCGCGTCTTCCCGCCACACGCAGGATGAGTGTCGGCGCTCAGAAAGGCCTGGCCAGCTCGGGGCAGAAGCCCATCGCGGAGATCCTCCACCCGCTGTCCGCCGCCGAGGAGCCGTTCTGCCCGGGGCCAGATGTCACCACCAGCGTCGGCGGGGACAAGGTAAGGGTCTGCCGGGGGCTGCTCCGAGAGTTGCTCCGGGAGTGGAGAGAGGAACCGGGCTCATGTTTTCACCTGTTTTACAGTGAAATGGAGCTTAATGGTTCCAGTTCCTAACACCAAAGTGAAAGAATTTTAATGTGTAAAATAGGTTTGTAAGAAAGTATCCCGTGTGTAATATATCGCGATATTTAATTTCACAATACTGCATGATGTTAACACTCATATAATGTTGAAAATGAATTACCGGTACATTGATTATTTTCCAGGTCATTTTGACAGAACAGTAAAAAAAAAAAACCACAACTTTATTTTAAATGTTATAAACATTGTAGAAAAAGAGCCTTAAAACAAAATCTCAACACTAATTAAGAACTTTTTTTTACGTTTTCCCTCCACACAAACACATTTTAATTCATATTTCATTTCCCTTTTTATACCTGCATCCACTGCATCCTCCTCATATTTTTCCTATAAACATTTACATATTCCATGGATGGATGGAAATACTTTATTTATCCTAAGTTGGGAAATGTAGTTGTTGCAGCAGTACAGGCATTAGCAGTTGTGCTCGTGTAGTATCAGAACAAAGAACATCATAAAATGTTAAAAATATCTCTAAGAATTAAACAGAAGTATTTCACTTTGTACAATATAAAGTGTGATTAATAATATGGAACAGATGACGAGTCGAGTACAATAATCAGGAGTTGTGTATCTGTGCAAAATGAACCAGTGCAAAAATGATCTGTGCAAATTAACCAGTTATGTACAAGTTGCATAATTTAATAATATTATCAATGAGACAATATGAAGCGTTCTACTGCTTAGCTGCATTTGGCACCACATGCTGCCCATATTTGGGTACCGTACTTTGTAGGTGTATTGGGCATGTAGTATCTGAAAGGACTGAAAATCTGTGATCAACCTTCTTCAATTGTAAATCTTCTGGGGTTCATGTTTGATGGTGTGTTTGTAAAAGAGATGACATAAGAACAGTGACAAGGACAATGGATAAAAAGTTCTTCATCTACACATCCTTGGGTTTGAACAACTTTTCAAAAATACTAATAATTAGGCGGTCAAAATAAAGTATACCATAAAGCATGTATTTTGGATCTGAACAGCTAATTACCCACATTAAAGTGTCTGGGTCAAAATGACCCACAACATCTTCATATACAAACTCTGCACAGATGTTCCACTACACAGCAAGTGTTCAGATGTTACTCATTAAAATTGATGACCCTAGATGAGGGAAAAGTTACACAATTACATTAAGAAAAAGAAAATATAATCAGAGGTTTGGTCAACGCAAAAATGAAAATGGGTCAAATTGACCTTTAACATAATATGGGGGTTAAAAAGAACTGTATCGATATATTTTTAGATATTCATTCAAATGCAGACATGGCGGAGGTTCACCTTTTTGTTTTTCTTGATTTGTTTATTAGGCTCTTTTATTTATAGAGCAGGATTTCTGTACAAACCCTTTTTTTCATTCATTTATTTAATTTATTTTCACTGGGAAAATCACATATTCTAACTTTATACAAATCTTGCATGTGAAGTCTGAATAAAAGTACTTTTACATAATATTCAAATTTGCCCAGTAGTACTTGTACATCTTCATATGAGAGTCAAGTGGAATTTTTTTTTTTCTGGGTGGGGTGGGGTATACGAATATCTCACCAGAAAGTGCAGAATAGGTGACAGGACCAGAAAAGCTTTCTACAGATCGATTACAGAATGAACAGTTGACATCAATATCCTTTGTTTTTATCTTTGTAAAAAAAATACTAATATCTGTGCTTTACCTTTAAGTTTGGTTCTGTTTATGACTGTATGTTAGAAATAAATCTGAACCTTTTGACTTTAAGCAGGAATCAGTTAAGTTAAAATATGTTCTTCTAACCATAAACGATGACCTGAATTGTATCTGATAGAGTTCTTTAAAGCTGCATAACCGCAATAAAACCACAAAGAGCAGGAAAATGCATGAGCACACACAAAAACAAGGGCAGAAGATGACACCACGCCACACAAACAGTCAGAACAAAGGTCACTAAGTGCTTTTCTGGTGTTTATATATATATATAGTATTTAAACCTTTTACTGAATACTAGAAAGGACATTTGAGAAATAAATCAATAACATGATTGATTCACTAATGATTGAATCATCAGATCCAGAACTGTGTGACATGACTTGAGTATTTTACCTCAGTAGGTCAATTCATATCCAGATTGTTTAGGGTTTTTTCAAATATATAACAAAATGTGTGTTTAATGTGCCGTGTCATGTAGTGTCGTCATGTAATTGTCTCATGTTTACTACTTTTTATGATTTTTTTTGTACTATTTTAAAGCGCCTTTGAGTGTCCAGAAAAGCGCTATACAAATAAAATGTATTATTATTAATAATAATAATAAAACAAAATAAATATTTTTTGTCCATCAAATTATGAGAAACTAAAACAAAAGAACAAAAACCAACATATTCAAAAAGGGTTAGAAATAAAAGTTGTTTAATCCTACCCCTTCTCAACACAATAGTCTGTCCTTAAAAAAATAATCATTAGCAAAAGAAGAAGAAAAAAACAGTCTATCCTTTAGCTTCCTGTCATCAGAATGAATGATAGACCCATATATCGATCAGCTGATACAAACTCCTCTACAGTTTTTTTTCTTCTTCTTAGAAAGTATCTGGTTCAGACATTAAATGTGTTAAATCACATACTTTAATCAGATGAATCAGAAAACAAATGACTTTAGTGCTGGTTAGTTCATGTTTTTTAATATATATGATGGTTTATTATTCCACACATATAATGGTTTATGGACCTTTAATACCAATCACTGTGACTTTCCCTCAAAATGTGACCAATCATTTGCGACGTCTTCAGCTGCTCCTTCCACCTTTTCCTGTTTATTTTACAGTACGAAGAAACGGTGATGTGGGCCAACAGTTCACATTTGACGACTAAAATGAGGCACTAGTAACCAACAGGTGCATTTGAACAGTACTTTTTTGCTGCGTTTTTATCATCCAGGTCATATTAAATTTGTCATATTTTAAATGTTGTCTTAATATCTCAGTATCTTTGTCCTATTTTTGTCAGAAACTGCCTGTACTACACAGTACACAGTAGTAATAATGTTTTTTTGTTTGACTGGCTCAGACATTTATATTATGTTTTACAACTCCATGTAGTGTTGTGAGGTCATATGAACTTTAACCTTTGAACCAACAGCTGCATTTGGAGAAAATGTTTTTTATTTTTTAATCCTCATAATCATCTATTTGCCATCTCGGTAAAAGTTTTAAGGACCATATCACAATGACTTTGAATGAATTTTCCAGTAACTAAATATTTGAAATATTAATTTTGATAAAAAAATTGAAAATCGCAACTATTTATCGCAATTTTCACTTCCTCCTGCAACAAAAGCCTAAAAAACCTGCAACTTTCATAGCAATTTTTTTGGAAAAAACTCATCCAACATCAGACATTTTAGTACGAAACAAGCTCAAAAAAGGCCCTGTGAAATCCTGGAGGGGACTGATATACAATGGATTAGTAAATATTCCACTAGAAAGAACCTGTAAAGTGAAAGGATCATAATGTGCAGACAGTGTTTGGACTAAAACCTATTCTACTGTTCATTCTGTTCACATTTTGACCCCAGATTTATCTTGGAAACTTGAGTCAAAACCATCATTTAAGACTTTAGTTTTCTTTATCACTAACACACATTTCATGAGTTTTATTCTTAAGCATTTGACTTGTACACCAGTGTTATAGTTTTATTCATGCCAAAAATGCAGTTTTAATTTTGTTCTTTATTACACTTCAGAAGTTGTATTTTTCTTTTTTTTTTACTTAAGGAGTTGAATCACTACGTCTACAAGAGTATTTTTTTTCACCTAAGTAGCTGTACATCTACTTAAATAAAATTTTATTAGTTTTATTCCGGAAAGTATTTTAGTTGTAAACCAGTGTAATTAGTAATATTGGTCAGATTTTTTTCCAGTGTAAAAAATATGACTTCATATTTATTTGTTGGATTCATGTGAAAATAACAAAAATTACATTATGCTAATAGATAGATAGATATTGACAACTTCAAATGTTTCTTTATTTTAGTGCAAAAAATAACATTAAATTCTGAAAGTATTTACATTTACTATTCTGTAATACTACAATGTGAATCATCTGAAGAATTATGAACAACCTAAAATGTTGGTCTATCATTACCTGATTACTGTTAAAGTAATAATTGTCATTTGAATTTTAAAGGATGTTTTACTAAACGGTGTACTTCTAAAATCTAGACTCTGCCCACAGTTCCCCACAGGTTCATGTACCAGTGTAATATAACTTTTCTATTTAACAAAGGTGTGTTTGTGTGTTCTTCAGACTCTTCCACTGCTCGTCTGGCTTCACTTCTTTTTGCTTCTTGTCCATTCGCAGTGATGTCACGATGCAACGCAGTGCAATTATCTGAGCTGTGATTAGCAGAGCAGGTTAACGCTGCTGTGTAAAAAGAGCATTTCCACAGTCAGCAGCCTCACGCTGTGTGTGTCCAGGGGTCGCAGGGTTCATGTGAGGAGCAGACGCACAGGGTTGGCACTTTTCTTGACACTAGTTAAATTGGGAAATTTCACACTTTTCCACTTCAGGAGGAGATTTAGTGCCTGTCCCAAAGCCTCCCACACCCCCATTGGGCCTAAATTTCTCCTTATTCCTACTAGGGGTGGTAATATTATTCAATTCAATTTATTTCGAATATGCAACAAATAAAAACAACCACACTCAAAAAATATGAAAAGCATATACATGAAAAAAAAAACACATTTGCACATTCAAAAAGGAGTGGGAGGAAGTAAAACATTTTTTTAACTCTATTCCTTCACCTCAAAACAATCTATATTTTAACGTCCTGTCAACATAATATATGAGAAAATAAATAAATAAATGAAGTCCTAGGGATCTATTCATCTCACTTATCATTTTCACACACATACAAACCAAGAAAGTGAAAGATAAATATATCACAATATCAAGAGATATATATATATATATATATATATATATATATATATATATATATATATATATATATATATATATATATATATATATATGCGCTGTAGGTATTTAGAGATTATATGATACTTATTGATAATGTTATAATATATAACAACATGCAACATTGCAATATGTTTTTAGTTTGCAGCCCCCTACCCTTTCCTCTAAAGTGACTCTGGTCTCTTGACAGGTCGTCATTGTAAATAAGAATGTGATCTTAATGACTTGCTTGGTTAAATAAAAGATACGCTGACATCCGTGTGCACAAGCTGAGTGCATCAGTAGAGAAGCTGTGAGTGAATGATATCGCGATGTATGGGTTACACTAGTCTACTATTTAATTTTTAGAAAGTGTCTGGTTCAGACATTAAATGTGTTAAATGTTACATACTTTAATAAGATTAATCAGAAAACAAATGACTTTAGTGTTGGTTAGTTCATGTTTTTAATATATATGATGGTGTGTTATTCCACATATATGCTGCTTTATGTACATGTATACAATGGATTAGTAAATATTCTACTAGAAAGAACCTGTAAAGTGAATGGATCATAATGTGCAGACAGTGTTTGAAGTAGATCTGACACTAATATTCCATTGGACTAAAACCTATTCTCTTGTTCATTCTAACAAGTTCACAGTTTAATCCCAGACTTATCTTGGAAACTTGAGCCAACCAGCATTTAACACTTGAGTTTTCTTTATCATTAACACATGTGGGAACATTTCATTAGTTTTTATTCCTGAAGCATTTTACTTATAGACCAGTGATATATATTATTTGTGACGATAAAATTTGATTCTGTTCTGTTAATAAATGAAAACAAATGTACCAAACATAGATATATATAACTAGAAAAGCACTCAGAGAGCACAGACTTTGCAAGACAAACCACCCCCCACCCTCCCTAAATTACCTAAATGAGTGATAGATTTCACTTTCACTTCTGTGAGCAGTGGTCTGCCTTGAACAACTGAATGAAACATGCATGCCCCCCCAAATACCTCCACCAATCACCACTAAAATGAAATAATTTGTTCCTTATTCCAGTCCAGTAGTGCTTACTGCTCTGTATATACCTCTGGATGCTAATGTTAGCACTGCTCTGTCTCAGCTCCATGATGTGATTAACAGGCAACAGAAGATCTATCCTGGGGGTGCTTTTATTGTGGCTGTCCTAAAAGTGTTTTACCAAAGTTTGTGCAATATGTACAATGTCCAACCAAAGGAAAAAATACTTTAGATCAGCTGTATTCCAGTCTAATGGAGGCATCTAGAATAACACCCCTCCCTCACCTGGGCAGGTCAGACCATATGTCGCTGCTCAGTGTCCCAGTCTACATACCCTTCAGGAGAAGAACAAAACCAGCCACAAAATCTGTCAAGATGTGGCCTGAAGGAGCACTAGACCAACGTCAGGACTGTTCTTGATCAGCTGGAGCTGAGTGAATACACACAGACTGTTTTGTTTTATATCAGGACCTGCAGTGAGGCTGTCACAGTGGACAAACAGATCAAAGTGTATAAACACCAGAAGCCATGGATGACAGCTGGAGTGCAAACATTACCGAGAGCTCGAGACTCAGCCTTCAAGGAAGGCAACCAGGACCTGGACAGGAAAGGAACAGCAGATCTAAGGAGGGGCATTAAAGAAACAAGAGGGACCACAAGAGGAGAACCATCTGGCTGAAAAACAATCTGAGGTTTATAACCCCTGACAGTTTACAGAGGCGGTAACAGATGACGCCTCACTGGTGGAAGAACTAAACCACTTTTTCACCTGCTTTGAGACAGGGACCACCCCCCCCCCCAACCCTACAATGCCTAAGTGCCCCTCAGATAGAGCTACAGTAGCATCAGGTGAGGGGGGTTTAACAAGACTGAACCCACACAAGGTGGCAGGACCAAATGGAGGACTGAGGCAAAGTCCTGAAGGCCTTTATGACGAGACTAACTTATGGCCTAACTCTATTTTTTCTTCAGTGCACCAGCACAAAAGTTGGGTCCACCCAAAATTTTCAACCATATTACATTTAATACTGCAGTTTTACATGTTCACTTTTTTTTTTTTTTTAATCATTGTCCATACAGACAATATTGTTTTGTAAATGATTAATCAACAATAATGTAGTTCTTATTTGGATCACAGCTCTACAAGAAAGATTAGAACTGACTGAAAAGTGCTACTGCTTAGTGTTTCACTGAAATTTACACTTAAAACATCTCAAGATTATATATTTATATATATATATATATATATATCATTTTTTAAAAGAAATTCTAAATTAAAAGTGCAAGTGTCTTAAAGTGTTCAAACTAAACATCTCAATATATGAACAGCTCCATATCTTATGGACTATCCTCCACATGCCCCTCAGATGTATTTCCGTCTTGCGTAAAGAGCCTTTTATTGACTTTAACTCACATTCAGGACCATTTTGCGAAGCATTGTCATCAGAAAGCTGACTGACTTAAACTTCCCAGCTTCCACCTGTGACTGGATTTACAGTTTCCTTATGGGTGGTCCACAGGTGTGGGTGGGTTGTTACACATTGTCTACCCTGGTGCTCAGCACAGGCTCCCCCCAGGGCTGGGTGCTGGGTCACTTCCTGTATGGTTATTACACATATGATTGTGTCACTGCCCACCACTCAAATATCATCAAATTTGCCGATGACACTGCAGTGGTGGGTCTTTTCTAAAATAAATAACAATGCGACAACATAGAGGGAGGAGGTCCAGAGGCTTACTAAATGCTCAGCAAACAACCTCAAGCTGAACACTAGTAAAACCAAGGAGATGGTGTTGGGCGAGAGGTGACCGTGCCTCACTGCTGATAGACTGGGTCTACGTGGAGAGGGTCTCCTCCTTAAGTGCTTGGGGGTGCGTTCATGTGAGGACCTAACGTGGCACGTCAACACGGCTGCAGTGGTCGGTAAGACTCGGCAGAGACTACATTTTCTGAGGCTGCTGAGGAAATCGCAGGTGGAGCCAAAGCTTCTGAGGACCTTTTATCGTGCCACAGCGGAGAGTGTTGTGGCATCCTGCGTTACGGGATGGTACGCCAGCTGCACGACCGGGGACAGAAAAGCTCTGAAGGGGGTCATAAAGGCAGCTGCCCCCTGCCTTCACTGGAGGACATGGATAAAAGCTAGAGGGCTGAACAGGGCAAGTGGGATGTGAGGGAGCTGGTACTTCCAGGAAACGGACATTTTAATCTCCTAACTTCTGCCAGGACGTACAGGTCCCTGAAGAGCCGGACAAACGGACTGAAGAAGACCTTTTATCCACGGGCGGTCTGGCTCCTAAATGCATAACCTCCCCTCCTCCTGGGCATGTGCAATAGGAAGAATAGTTGGAAATATTTAGGATTTGTACCATTTTTTTAAAAACATTTTTTTTACACTTTTTATAAAAATTCTTGCATGTTTCCACTGTATGGATGTTTTCACTAATCTGTTTGTTTTTCTTGCACAATGACTATGAAGTTTATTCTGTCTCTTATCATTGTGAAAATATATTTTTGGTGACCTTGACCTTTGGTGGCCCCAAAAAATCCATATGGGTCGATCACTAATCACCATAAAACGTCTGGACGTTTTCCTCCTGGTGGATTTTAGTTTGTCCACCTTCTGTTCCAATGTGATATTATTCATAGTGAAATGGTGGAAACAAACATTTTTCCTCCATAAATGGTCTGAGCTTCTCCATCTACGTCCATCATTCAATTAGACGATGAGAACAGAGGTCTTTGGTCACATGATGCAGAGTGAGCTGCAGCAAAACCTGCACAACAACAGTCTCATTGAACCACACACAACAACATCTGTCTGTCTGTCTGTCAGCTCTGGGTCTGGAACTTTACTCTGATTGGATGTATTGGACTTCCTTCCTCCTCCTCTCTCTCTATCTCTGTCTCTCTCTCTCTCTGTCTGTCTCTCTGTCTGTCTGTCTGTCTGTCTCTCTCTCTCTCTGTCTCTGTCTCTCTGTCTGTCTGTCTGTCTCTCTCTGTCTGTCTCTCTCTCTCTCTCTCTCTCTCTGTGTCTCTCTCTCTCTGTCTCTAGAAGCTGGTCGTGCTTCAGTGAAAACAAAACACTTTCAGTTGAGTATTCTGTCTCTGGGTTTCTGTTGTACTTATATTTCCCACAAAATACTCAAACATACAAAAAGAAAATACAAAACATGATAAAATCTACTAAAATTAATAATAAAAACTAACCCAAAACCAATTCAAAAACTCTTCTAAAATACAGAAGAAACACAAACATTTTATTAAACTATCCAGTGTATGTATGTATGTATGTTAATTTTGACATACCTACTCCATATGACTATCTCTCTTTATATCCATTTCTCTATCTTTATCTCTATCTCTCTTTACAGTTTTTGTTTTACTGTCATTACAAACCAATATTAACAAAGCTAATTGTGCATTCTCCCTCCCTCCCTCTTTTCTACAGTAAATACAGTCTCTCTCTCTCTCTTTCCCTGTGTCCACACAGGAAGCCGGGCTAACCAATGGGACGCCGGTGGAGACGTCAAGCCCCGCCTCTGTGTCCTCACTCTTCAACCGGCTGCAGCTGGACAATGACCTGGACGTCGACCCCCGGGATCCTTATGCCTGCACAGAAACCCGTGACCTGTTTGTCACAGTCGACGACCCCAAGAAGCACGTGTCCACCATGGAAACCTACATCACCTACAGAGTCTGCACCAAGGTCTGCTATTGGCTGACGTCACTGTAACTGTGTCTGCTACAGATAGTTAGGGCTGCGTCATACAATCCTACAAGTCGTCCATACTCCACATCAGGGACCAGATACAGTCGATGCTGATCGACCAGTAAAATAATAACACAATAAATCAGAGGTCCCAAATATGTGGCCCCTGGGACCAAATCCTGCCACCAAAGGGTCCAGACTGGCCCCTCGGATGAATATGTGAGATGCAAAAATTAGGGCTTTCAAGAGATTAAAAAAAATGTAGAGAGATTTAAATATCTGTAACACTGATCCACAAGTAAAATCCTTCTGGAATAAAACTATTGGAATGTAACTAGGCCTGTTTACAGGGGACTTTTTATTGATGTAATATATATGAGGATCTAAACATGATTTCTGCATTTTACATGATGACAAATCTATAATAGAGCCTTTTCTGTAGCCGCCCCAAACCTCTGGAACTCACTCCCCCCAACCATCCATCACTATTCCAACCTCAACACTTTTAAATCCCTTTTAAAAACCCATTTATTCAAGATTGCTTTTAATCTTTGATTACTTTTTATTCTGTCTGCTTTAATTTGGGATTGCTCTGTTTTCTCTTGTTTGTTTTTATTGTTCTGTTTTTACTGCATGTAAAGCGTCTTTGATTGGCATGAAAAGTGCTATACAAATAAAATGTATTATTATTATTATTTATTATATATGGTCAGGGAAATTGACAAATTGGTCAGGGAGTTTTGTTTTAGGGGATTTAAAAAGAAAAAAAATAAGATTGAAAATAGATTATTCTAAAAACCAAAAAAAAAGTACGACCCAGGGTCACACCACCACCCTGGATATTCCTCTTCTATTCCCTCTTTTTAAGATCACTCCCTGTGTGGAAATCCCAGCACATCAGCAGTTTCTGACAAAGTCGGACCTGTCTGTCTGGCACAAACAACCATGTCAGATTCAAAGTCACTAATATCACCTTTCCTCCCCATTCTGATGCTCGGTGTGAAGGTCAGCAGGTCATATGACTCCTTGTCGACATGGCTAAATGAATTGAAATGCTGTCATGTGAGATCTTAAAGGCGAAGTTCCATTTTCTCCCCTGTTTCAGTTTGGTGTAATTTGGACTACTGGATTGACCCGAATATATAAGACAAGATTATTTTTCATTGAAAATAATGTGGAAAAAAAGTAGTGTGGTTTTATGATGAAGGATGGCCATAGCACTGGTCTACAAGTAATATGCTTTCAAAATAAAACCAATGAAATTTTAACACATGAAAACTTAAGTCTTTAAATGCTGGTTGGTTCATGTTTCTAAAACAAGTCTGGGGTCAAAATGTGAAATTCTTAAAATGAACAAGAGAATAGGTTTTAGTCCAAAGGAATATTAGTGTCAGATCTACTTCCAAACACTGTCTGCACATTATGATCCATTCACTTTACAGGTTCTTTCTAGTGGAATATTTACTAATCCATTGTATACATGTACATAAAGCAGCATATATGTGGAATAACACACCATCATATATATTAAAAAACATTAATTAACCAACACTAAAGTCATTTGTTTTATGATTCATCTTATTAACCTAGAGATTTAGTACATTTAAAGTCTGAATCAGATGCTTCCTAAAAAAATAAGTTGTAGAACTGTGCAATCAGGGTTGTCCAAAATTCAGGTCAATATGGTATATCGGAACATATTACATTTGTTCATATCCATATAACGTGAGTGGACGGGGCAGCGATATGCAGCCAATAAATAAGACAAACTTGATCACTTCTCAAATGACACAGGTCATTTCCAATCCCTCTTCATCTGTAGACTCAGGGGCGTCCATGGACTCCATCCATATACAGGCTGTGGATGGTTGTACCAGAGGAAAAAATGAAATGGCACAACCATATCACAACTGACATCTGAAAAACCAATGCATTTATTGGCTGCATATCTGTGCCCCAACCACCCTCCTTATATGGATATCGACAAATGCAACATCTCTGTAGCCTGGGAAGCACAACTATGATATGAATTCATAATCTGGATAAGATCTGTAGACTGATCTTAACGGACAACTGTCTTTTCAAACTGCTCTGCACGTAATAGGCCAGTGCTGTGACCAATCAGAGCAACAAAAAATGTGACGTATACAGAGAAAACAAGTCTAAACTAGCATCTATTTCATTGTTTTAACATCCTATAGGCTAGGCTAATGAACGTTGGCATACGCTAACAATGGAGGAAAAACATCCAACCAGGTCTGTTTACATGCTGCTTATCCGACCATAGACTGTTTATAAGTTCATACTTATTCAACCCTGTTGTCATTGTGATAAGCCCCGCCCTACAATCTCACTCTCTACATTTTTATATAAATATCTGTACTTTATACTCTTTACGTTCCCAGAATACACTCATTACTTTTTTTAAACTAGACAAATGTGACAGTATGAAAAATAAGTCAGAAATTGTGATTTACTATATCATGATTTTGACTTTTTTAACTTAGACTTTTGACTTTTTTTTTCTCATAATTGTTACTTTTTATCTCAGGATTTAGATTTTGTTAACCTCATATTCATGCTTCTTTTTTTAATTTCCTATTCATGACTTGAATTTTTCCTAAACGTCCTGTCCATACCCACTAAAGTCACTACCATGACCTAATAAAACACATTGTCTACACACAAACCCACCTTTAAAGGCTTTACTTTTGAAAGAAAAAAAAAATCTATTTTACTTTGAGACACTTGAGAAGTTGTACTTTTTTACTTTTAGTTCAGTGAAGGAGTTGGATCAGTACTTGTACTTCTACCAGAGTATTTTTTCACACCAGTAGCTGTACTTCTACTTAATTACATAATGTGAATACTTTGACCACCTCTAGTTTTTGTTTACTTGTCAACATACGAACTGAGCAGGAGGAAAAGAAGCCAATTGGTTGTGATTTTAAGCAGAGTGTTGTAGCTTTGGTGTAGTTTCCATATACTAATCAAAGAAGCAGAGGGGAGGGTAAGCACTGCCGGGAGTCGACGGGCAGCGTCATGGCAACTGTTGCTATGAGCATTTTTGGCTCTGAGGCTCAGAGGCCTTAGACAAATATCACAGAGCGATATGAACAGTGTGTTAATTGATTGTGCGTGGGGGTCTTCCTAACACGGGGGCGTGAGTGTGTTTGCACCATCAGCTGTATTTCAGAGTCAATAACAGCGTGTAATTCTATACAACAGACACGGGCGCTTTTGAGTCCGACGCATGAATTATACTGGTTTGTTTTTGCTTTCTTTACTTTTCACAGCAGTTTATTATTTATAGACAAAGGCAAATGTATTTGTATAACACATGTCATGTACAGGACAATTCAAGGTGCTTCCCCGTATGGGGATAATTAAGTTTTCTAATCTTATATAAAATATATGAAGATTAAAATGCATTAAAAGACCATTAACATAAGAGACGTAAAAGTTTTAAAAGACAATAATTTCAGTCAAAGCTCCAGTGAACAGTAATGTTCTCAGACCTCAGGTGTTCAGGTAGTTTGTTCCACAGGTGAGGAGCAGAACAACTGAATGATGCTTCACTGTGTTTGGTTCTGATTTTGGGAACACACAGTAAACCTGTCCCTGATGACCTATGACCTCAATATTAGTGACCAAGTCTCCATCACCACTCGTTTTTACATTATAGTCTATTTTATTTAATTATTTGTGTGTTGTTGTTTTTTTTTGAGACTTCAGATTATGACATTTTCTGCTGAGTTTGAATGTGGGGTCGAGTAAAATTCACTTTTTTAAATGTTGAAAGCTTGGTCACATTTATTAGTTTAACTGTCACAGTTCATATTTTCTAAATTGTCTGAAAAAAAACAATATGGATTCAGTGGCCTCTGTCGGTTAAACATAAAACAAAATCTGTATTGGTATTGGCCCCAATAAAATTTATCAATTGATCACTAGTTTGGGTATATCGTAAATCTTTTCATCATTTGATATAATTTTCTTGGACTAAAAGAAAGAAAAATGTGGACTGTTGATATCATTATTTTACTATTCCCTGCCCTTATGAAACAAAAATATATATTCAATATATCACTGCCTTAAATGTGTGTGTGTGTGTGTGTGTATGTATGTGTATATATATATATATATATATATATATATATACATACATACATACATACATACATACATACATACATACATACATACATACATACATACATACATACATACATACATACATACATACATATTAATACACTTGGAAAGAAATTGAATTTCAATAAAGCTATCAGCAGCTTTTGTCCTCAGTCCAATATGTTTTATATTTGACAATAAATGATCAAATCGTATATTGCAGTATCTTGAATAATATATGCATTACTTTTCCATATATGGAAATATATTTTTTCATATAATACATTATATTTTTCAATCCATTTCCATATATTTCTGTTTCATAAAGGTAAACTTATATACTTAATGGACACTTGTGTAACAACCGTCATGTGTACTTAATGTATACTTAATGTGTAATTCATGTGTACTTTCCGCAGACGTCACGGATAGAGTTTGACCTGCCGGACTACTGTGTGAGACGACGCTACCAGGACTTCGACTGGCTGAGGATAAAATTGGAGGACAGCCAACCCACCCACCTCATCCCTGTAGGTCACATCAGTCACCGTCCCGCTTTTCCTCAACAAACGCCTCATTTACATTCACTTCTTCTATTTTTGTTTGGCCTTTTTTTTCTTCTTCTTTCCTTCAGCCACTGCCGGAGAAGTTTGTGATGAAGGGTGTGGTCGATCGCTTTTCGGAAGAGTTTGTGGAGACGAGGATGAAAGCACTGGACAAGTTCCTGAAGCGAGTGGCTGACCACCCTGTCCTCTCCTTCAACCCACATCTGAACGCCTTCTTGTCTGCCAAGGTCAGAGAACGCCATGGTTCCACTGTTTTCAATGGAGGGATGTTTAGCTTTTTTTAAATGGTGTTCTGCATGTTCCCTGTGGTCTATATAAGCTGTAAATGCTCTGCTTGGGTCACAATTCTTCTGTGGTGTGAATTTATGAAATGCAAAACTGACTCTACTTGTCCCACTGTTGTAGAATTCCAAATATCCGCACAGAGATATGTTGTTTAAATACAGGCAATTATTTAATACGAGCTATAGGAATCAGAAGTCAGACAGACACACGGCTGTGGTGACGAGTTCTGGGCATCGTAGATTATAGGAAAAAACAGATTTTTAATAATGAGATGAACTAAACCCCCACCTCTTTTTTTTTTTTTTTTTTTCCTAATTGTATCTCTACTCTTACAAGTGGATCAAGAATACCAGTTTGAACCAGCCTCCCCTGACTCCTGTCCTCAGAGTCAAGACATCCTAACTCTGCCTTGGAGTCCTGGTACCACTGTCTCTAAAGTGATTTACATACATATATGTGTAAACATGAGACATGGAGGACTTTCATGTGTAGCAACCAGTGATAAGATGGTGAAAGTAGTAAAGGTTGCATTTTTCCTGTTATACCCCCCCCACCCCCCTAGTTAGTTGCTAGGCCCCGAGTAGGGGTGGGGGCATGCCTATGGTCAACTCTCCTTTTTAAAAAAATGAAAGTCCTTAACATTTAAAAAAAACATGGACATTCAACATGTGTCCAAAATGAAAATAACTGATAAATAAAATAAAACTCAAGTTGGTTGGCTCAAGTTTAGAAGATAAGTCTGGGGTCAAAATGTGAATAAATATATATATATATATATATGTATATATATATATATATATATATTCTTCTTCTGCTCCTTCCTACTTTGTGTGTGCTCCCTTCTATCCTTAGAGTTCTTCTCACCCCCCACCTCCTTCCCATCTTCTTAACTCGGTGTTAGAGATTGAATTTACATCATTAAAAAAACAGTAAATATGGTCAAATGCACAGATATATGCAAAATGTGAACCATTGTATCGTATATCTTGTAGTGATGAGTAAACTAACTAGTGTCTGGTGTGTGTGTGTGTGTGTGTATGTATGTATATATATAACATTTTGACCTCAGACTTATAAACTTGAGCCAACCCACTTGAGTGTTATTTATCAGTAACACACATGTAGTTTTAGTGTTATTCCAGAAGCATTTCACTTGTTGAACAGAGAGAAATAGAGAACTATCCCTTTAAAAAAAATAAATAAAACAACTTGTAGAAAACTGTTATTTAACCAGGAAAAATCTGAAAAAAAATCTTAATTCCACAGTAAATGGTACGGACTATTCTGCACTGGGTCTGGTACCTGACAGGTACCCACAAAAACATGTGGGGATGGCTAAATAAAAGAGTATGAATTTTCACAGGCAATTCAATTAAATGCTGGTGGATTTCTCGTCCCATCTCATCATCTGAACCCACTTTATCCTCACTAGGGTCACAGGGGTCACTGGGGGCCTAATCCAGCTACAATGGGTGAAGGCGGGGTCAGAGGTCACCCTGTATGAGTCTCCAGTTCATCTCAGGACTGAACATATATAGACAATCACTGTCACATTCACACCTATGGGTGATTTAGATTTACCGGTTAACTAGTTAACCGGTAAATCTATTAACCAGTTAACCTATTAACCAGTTAACCTATCAGTGCATGTGTTTGGATATCAGGGAATAACTGTTGCATTATGCAGTTTACAATCAAGACAATGATTCACTAAAAAAACAAAAGTTTCATAAATGTTTCACTCTCCAGGATCTCAGGAGGACATGGATAATATCTGGACAGTTTTTAGTCATATGTTGCTTCATGTTACTGTGTTCGCAGGACCTGAACAAGCGCCAGGGTCTGGCCCTGCTCACCAAGGTGGGTGAGTCGGTCAAACACGTGGCAGGAGGTTATAAGATGCGGGCGCGGCCGCCTGAGTTTTGTGCCATGGGAGAATATCTGGACACCTTCAGCCAAAAACTGGGAACCATTGACCGCATCGCCCAGAGGATCCTAAAGGAGCAGTCAGGTACGACATGATAGAACTGACCAATGATGACACACAGACGCAAATGTGTCTGGACTGACGTTTGACTTCCAGCTCATGTAACTCCTCTAATGATTCTTAAAGTGGTTGGACAGTTTATCATGCAGAAATATATTTATCGGATTTTTCGATTATAAATCACACACACACACACACACACACAGAGAGACACACACACAGAGAGAGACAGACACACTTTGGATATTTTCATGCTGCTCAGTTTGTGGGAACAGTCGTGCATAAAATAAGGTCCATACAGACAGAGGTGAGAGAGTTTGATGTGGATGAATGCGACTGTCCTGAACACAGTCCTGACCTCGGCTCCACAGAACACTTTTAGGATAAATTACAGCACAAACAGAGCTAGGCCTTCGGTCCAACGTCGGTGTGTGATTTGACAAATGCTTCTGGGTGGAATGGTCCCATAAACACACTCCTAAACCTTATAGAAAACCTTCCCAGAAGAGTTGAAGCTATTGTAGCTGCACAGGGTGAACCTATATGACTGTATGGATTAACAATAGGATGACGGGTGAGACAATACGTTTGGTAATATAGTGTATATGTGTGTGTGTGTGTGTATATATATATATATATATATATACTGAACACCAAAAGAAATGCAAGTTTTTTAGTTATGTCTTGGGGGGAAAATGAGCTGTCCCCTTAAGTTCTTATCTGAGACAATAGAAGCTATAATTATAATTCACTGAGGCGCTTGTTTTCAGGTAAACATAACATGGGAGTGATTCAAGCACGTGTCCCAAGTATGGCCAGTGTGGGCACGTTCGCCACGATTTGGGAGTGGCAGGTAAAAACTGGGGTGGTAAATCCCTTTGTTTGATGCGGGATATAAAAGAAATCTGTCAGAGTCAAAATTCCTTCAGTTTCCAAGATTCCTCGACTGACTGAAGATCTTTCCTCGCTTCCGTGGCCAGTGTTTTTTCGCCAGATATGTCTCCAATAGGACATCTGTGGGACATTCTAGATCACCGCATTCATGTCCGGATCCCGATGCCAGACACTTTGGTGGCATCGCAAAATACTCTTAAGGGCAGACTAGCAGGCGGTTCCTCAACAAGACGTCCAGACTTGGGTCCAATCGATGCGTTGCAGACTTCAGGCTCTGATTGATGCACATGGTGGTTAAACTGACATTGGCACTATCCACAACTCTCTCATTTCCCCTTTGATCCTCATCCCTGTATGTACCCATAATTACCATTTAGTTAAAGCAAGCTCTTGTATAAAGCTGTGTAAAAACATACTTTCATTTCTTTTGTTGTTCTTTATCTTAGTTGGACTGTAGTCGAACTGAACTAGTTTTTGTAATTGGACTATTGATCCCAGATAATATGGTTCTAATTCTAGCTTTTCCAGTATGTATATGCAAACCACAGTTAGTCCAATTATTGATTAGACTAGACACGCCCCCTTCAGGAAGTAACCCAAGTCACAACAGAACAACAACACAATAGCAGAAGACGATAAAAAGCCCAAATTATGAGATAAAAAGTCAAAATTATGTATATATAAGGTGCACTGTGTTTTTTAAATGATTTAGTAAATTGTGATTTCTGATTTATTAATTAATGAACTATTTTTTATATTGTCACATTTGTTTAGTTTGAAAAAGTAATGAGTCTATTCTGAGAATGTAAAGAGTATAAATTATAGGTATTTATACTAAAAAGTTAGCAGAAAAAGAAATACTCAAGTAACGTACAGATACCTAAAAATCTTCTTTAGTAAAGTAATGAAGTACTTCTACTTAGTTACTTTCACCTCTGTTGAATAGTTGTTCTCTTCAAACTTTCTCTTCAAGTTCAGTTTGTTTTTTGTGATAAAACCTACAGGGTCATGTGGGTGCACGGTTTTTAACTGCTGACTTAATTCACGCATGACGAGGAACTCTGTAAATACCCGTCACACACCATGTGAAAGGCCTGTTATCACCATCTGTCAGTGGGTTCAGGTACAGGGGGTCTGTGGTGGAAACCGAAGTGTTTGGAGACGCAGTAAAATCTTTTTTTTTTTGGGGGGGGGGGGGGGGGGGGGTGATAGGTGGACAGAAGGGAAAAAGAAATGTCCGATTGATTAAATAAGTTAAGAAAATTAAGAATACAGTGGCCAAAAATGTAAGTATTAAAATGAGTAATGACAAAATACTGTAAAAAAAAAAAAAAAAAAAAAAAAAGTGAAACTAAAGCTGAACAAAATAGTCAAGTAAATGGAGAAAAATGCAGTGAACAAAATATAAAATTTTGGTTGTGATAAATTATTGTGGGGGGGGGGGGGGGGGGGGTGCTCGATTAATTAATTGATGTTAGAGAAAATGAGAGAAAAAAAAGAGACAGAAATGAACAAACATAACCAAGACAATAAATAAGCAGCAAAATTAGTGACAAAACTTATAAAAATTAAACAAAATTAATTTAAAAATTAACAAAAACCAATGCAATTAGCATAATAGATATGTGTTAATTTATTTATTAATCCTGAATGACATTTTGTGAACTCGATTGCTCTCATTCATGAATACAGTAGGACAGGACAATATTATGATAAAAGTGACACAGCCACAATAAAAATACATCAGGTAGTGCAATTATTAATAAGAAGTGACATAACTGCAATAAAAAAAGTCCTAACCAGAAAATAGCTAGCCTATACAATAAAAAAAAATACACAATAGGAGACAGAATAGAGAAAACTTATAATAATAATAATAATAATAAAGACATTGAGAGCAAAGAAGTCAAAACTCAAATGGGGAAAAAAATAAAACAAAATGGATGTACAGGCTCTGAACGGCACTAATGCTAAACCATCATCATTTTGTCATGAATAATTTACAGATGCAGCTTTTGTAATTGAACAGGATTCACTCTGTGAGAAAAAAAGACTGTATGAGAGGAAGAGACTTTTGGTTTTATCTCCATATAATGTCTGTCTTTGTGCAGAATTTGACCTTTTTTCACTTATGTTGATTTGCTGAAGGAAAAAAGGTTCCATCAAGGTCTAATTTATTGAAGATTGCTTTTAATGTTTGATTACTTTTTATTCTGTCTGTTTTAATCTGTGATTGCTCTGTTTGCTATCATTTGGTTTTCATTGTTGTTGGACTCTTGTTGTTTTTTTACTGCATATAAAGTGTCTTTGAGTGGCATGAAAAGCGCTATACAAATACAATTTATTATTATATTTATTATTATGTTACAGATTAAACAAAACAGCATTTAAGGAAACAGACTTGTTGGAGTTTTTACTTTATTTCATACATGGTACCAGGCACAATAACCCTGACTCTCTGCAAACGTTTAGCTCTTAATGGACATCTCGCTCTAAAAACGTCAGACTATTCGTTTGACCTTTTAATGTCACTTCAGGCCAAAGGTCATGATCCTATTTTGAAGGTTTTGAGGTTTCAAATCTGTCAATAATGGTAAATAAATCGGTATCTCCACTGGTTTTTCTACTATGTTTTAGTTTTTTAGGCAGTGACCCCTGACCTCTTGAGTCAACAATAAGTGAAAAGCTGTTCACACCAGACGCAGAACTGAAAGACCAGCATTTTGGTTCTCATTGGAAGTCTGTATGGTGACTAATTAAAAAATTATATCCTTGTTATAACTTTGACCTTTGACCTAGAGTCTTCAAATTTGTCCTTCAAGGTTCTGATGTCAATGCACATTAACAGTGAGAGCAAAAAGAAGCTTTATGAAAAAACAGAGTATACAGGAGTGATAAAGAAATTCCTGTTTTTCCTCATTTCTGATCATTGGGAAAATGCATTTTGGTGACCTTGACCTTTGACCTGCATTCACCAAAATTGAATGTGATCTATTCTAGACCATCTCACACCTTTTTTGAAGGTTTCATGGAAATTGGTCCAGTAGTTGCTGACAAATGAAAGGACAAAAAACAAAACAAAAACAATAACCCTTGCTTTCCCTTCAGGGGAGAAAAGTAAAAATATTATCTATTTAAAGTGCACAAAATCTATTAACTAGTATACGTATAAAGAAAGCAGAAAAGTACTTTTTTTTTAAGTATCGAGGGAATAGATTAACAGATAAAAAAAACAAACGTGTAGTTTCTTATTTTCTTTAATTAAAAAAAATTTTTTTTACTTTATTTACTTATATTTTTTGTTTAGTTTATATATATATATATATATATATATATATATATATATATATATACACACACACACATTATTTTAACTCAAAAGAAAAAAAACTACATGTAGGCTCCAAAATGGCATCATGACCTTTGACCTTGAATGACCTTGAAAAGTCAAACCCATAGGCCATTTCTCAATACCAAGTCCACCAGTTTCGGACATATGGGAGGACGCTGGACAATTATTCTGCATTTGGGACGGCAGCGTACTTGAATATGCCACCAACTCAGCTCGTCAGTTGGTGAGGTATGCTTCCAGTCCCGTTAACAGCACGGCACGTCTCCAAAAACTTTGGAGTAAATTTTAAACTATGTACTATTATGATGAATTGACCACATAGCATAATGTTGTAACGTCCACATTTTCCCACATAAAATCATCTTAAAATTACATCTTGTGATACTAAAACACTAGTATTTCGATACGTTTAACTTACACTTGTGGCTCCTCTCCTCCTTCACTGTTGGTGTGAAATGCATTCTGGGATAGGAGGCTCCCCCAAGGACACACAACCACCTGATACATCCTCGATAACATGGGTGTGTCAAACACATCTGGGAATCTGTGATATGCAAACTTGTCTATTGGAACAGTACTACAACTAGAACTGATGACGTTTCAGAAGGACAGGAAAACACAAATCCAGACAAAAAGACATATTGAGAAATGGCTGTCGTTTCACGTTTCCTTTAAGAGCTTAAATCTTTGTGAGGGGGCGGGGTTTGTTGTGCCTTAGAACCTTTTGTTACATTTTGTCATGCATTATGTGTTGTACATGTGATGGATACACAGCCTTGTTTGTTTCTGGTTTCCTTTTTAGAATATTTGACAGAGTTGCGAGAGTACGGCAGCCTCTACTCCAGCTGGGCGGGGTCAGAGGAGGAGCTGCAGCGCCCCCTGGAGGGCGTGGCGGGCTGCGTGACCACGTGCTGCACAGGTCTGGAGGACCTCAGTGAGAACATGAGCCAGGACTTCCTGCCTGTTCTCAGAGAGTACGTCCTCTACATCGAATCCATGAAGGTGAGCGATACTGCGTCTAAAACTCAACAGAATAGACGATGAACGCTAACGTGTCCTGGATGATACTTTAGGTTCTGCAGGTCATTGAAGAGTCCATGAAAAAAAAACTGTATATGTCCCTGGATTAGTGACAAATGTATCTTATCACTTCTTATCTTCTTCTTATACCTTAACATATCTTATCTTGGCTTATACCTTGTATCTTATTCTTATCTTATTGTTATATCTTATACCTCATATTTTATCTGATCTTAACTTAAACCTTATTTCACTCTTATCTCATACTTATTTTATGCCTTAACTTATCATAGATACTTTCTTCATCCCTTATCTTATACCTTATCATCTTATCTTATACCTTATCTTATCTCATCGTATCTTGGCTTATACTTTGTATCTTACTCTTATTTTGTCTTATTCTTACACCTTATATCAGGGCCAGACCGCATCAGGATTTCAGGCTGGGAATATCCCGCAGCATCCAGGCCAATTCCAGCAGCAGAGAGGCAGGGGGGAAAAAAAATACACCTTGTGGGGTGTGATCTAAATTTTAAATATATAACATAAATAAACCAAATCCTAAATGTATGCGACGCTGTTGCGGCAGCAGAGTTAACAGCAGAATCACTCTGGCTGCTGCTGGGTTTAATAAAGTAACAGCTCAGGGCGGCTGGGGCTTAGTTGGTAGAACATGTCATCTAATCATCAAAGGGTTGGCGGTTTGCATCCCACCTCTGTCCACATGTTGAAGTGTCCTTGGGCAAGACACTGAACCCTACATTGCTCCCAGTAAGGTCAGGCAGCACCAGTCTACTAGTGTATGAGTGTGTGTGAATGGGTGAATGTGAGGAATTATAAAGTGAATAACATGTACTATATAAGTACAGTCCATTTATCATTATAACTCAGTGAATTTCTGATATTTCATCCTGTCCTCTTCCTCCTTGAACGACCTTTTTGTGTCAATCTTTACTTTTTTTTCTTAGCGCCGTCATCCATTATTTTGTTTATGCACGTAGACTACTGTATATGATAGTCAGTGATCTGTCAATGCTACAGGGGCGGGCGTGTGGGGAATGAAGTGACTAACCAATCACAATGTGTTTCAGTGTGTAATATATAGGTAATATGTCATATATATATTGATTACATCAAATGACAGTAATAATTTTATTCCACAGTCCTGCCAACATATTGGACATCTTTGGGGCCCGTCTTTGAGTGTAAAATGGTTTAGTGTTGGGTATATGAGCATATGTACAGTAAGCTAAATGCATTAATTCAGCTGGTGAATTACAGAACCACTCATCAGTATAATCTGACTGGAGTTTAAAATCCTATTTATGCTTTTTTATTCTAAATAAATACCCACTTTTTCTTCTTTTGCACCTCGTGCACTGGCTTAGATAGGGGCCCACAAAGTGGTGCTACACCCCTGGGTGGATTCATAGATCTGATCTTTCTGACACACACACACACACACACACACACACACACACATGCACATGCACGCAGTCTTTATTTCAGCTGAGTCACCTCTGACCCCCAATAGAGGAAGTTGCGTCTCAGACTCTGCATGTGTCACATCCTCCTCTCCTGATTCAGCAGTTGTCCATTCCTGTATCTTTACACATGAGATGAATAAACGCACAAACAAATCAAATGTCCACCACTTTTATTGTCGTTTTCCAACAGAATGTTCTGAGGAAGCGAGACCTGAGTCAGGCAGAGTACGAGGGTCGACTAGAAGCAGCTGTATTACGCAAACAGGAGGACAGAACGCCTGTAAGTGTCCTCCTTCGTCTCATCTGAATGTCCTTTAACTGCTGTAAGCTTTAAAACCACGGTGTTGACTGTACACATTTCCGGAGCACCAGTGGTTTCCCTCTGTGTATAGTAACACCTGATCTTCCTGTTGAACAAGTTTTTTCACTAGATAATCAATCACTTACCACATCCTTTTTATTAAATAACCAGTTTCATACACTCTCTTATCAGGGTTCTAACACAAGTATGGAACAGGGTGGAATTTGATATTCTACATTTCCAGGTCTAGAAAAGTATGGAAAATGGAAACAAATGTATGTAAAAAAAAAAACAGTTTCCACTGGTCATATTTTCCAAAACATTAAATTATGAATATCTTAAAAGGAAAAAAAAACAGAAATGGTTGTTGTTTTTATTTTATTTGTTTTTTTATTGTTATGGTTCTTGCTAGTTGAGCTGCATGATATTGGAAAAACTTGTGATATACTTAATAATAATAATAATAATAATAATAATAATAATGATAATACTGCAATGTTTCTCATTCATATGAAGAAATACCAAATTCATCTACTAAGAAAAATAATCCTTGACGAGTGGTGTCAGGCACAACAAACCTTGTCCCTTGCAAACATTTTAGCTCATAGTGTTTATATCTGTGTGTGAAATCACCCACTCACTCCCTAGTGCGCTACATAGTGAACTCAATGGAAATCTTTCCGTACACTAGTATGTCGCTGTTTAATGGTGTCCTCACCATCGAACAATTAAAACGTAACCGTGTCGTCTCTCACAAAATTAAAAGGCTTTTAAAATTTTTTTACTGTCTGTGCAATAAAATAAAAATAAAAAATGAATGGGGAGCTTAAGTCTCCGCCCCTTCCAGGAGGCTCATGGGGCCTGAATGAATGGTATTCAATGGGAAATAAAATGCTAAAATGGTATCTGGTTTGTCATGTGACCTGAATCACACACATGTTGTAGCTCATAATTAATGATAATTACTGATGCGTGTTTCAACTGCTGCTGTTAACCAAGGGCTGATTCATTTGGGATTAAAACCCGTTAATAACTTGGACTACATGCCTGGCGCACATGTGACGTCACATACTCTACTCATTGTAGTCTCTTACTAAGCCCACATAAAACCTAACGTCATGTTTGTTCTCCATCATAACCAGGTGGTCTGTCTATGACACGTCAAATATTTATTATTAACTACTATCATATGTGAACTTCAGAGCACTTGTTTAACGGAACCATTCACTTGAAATTTTTTGTGCCAGCTCTGCACCCATGTAAGGGAAGTAGAAGGGTGTGACTTAGCTTTGGCTCACGACTGTTTTCCTGTTATTAACTGTTAAGCAACTTTTGTCTGGAGCCTATCATCCAACAGACAGATTTAACGTTTACCGTTACTGAACAGCTGTAGCTCTGTCGATATGACGTCCAATTTTAATCTGTTTCTTCTTTTAATCATAAATCTCTCCTTTGGACATTTTTCTATTCATGCAATGCATGATGGGATATAGTGCTTTGGTTAGTTACTATTGATGTCCACTACATTTTGTGGTGGATTGTGGGATACATTGAGTGACTATATAGGGGGAAGGGAGTGATTTTGGACACAGCCTATGGCTTTGACTTTTCAAGACTTGACTTGGTTTTGACTGTTTGACTTTTGACTTGTCCTGTCCGTCCTGTCCGTCCTGTCCAGTCTTTGTTACCCCCGCACATCACTGAGGTGTAGCACTGCCCTCCCTGCATTGTAATGGAAAGTTCTAATGGGGGATGTCTGCTCAGCTTTGGGGGAGGATCGATGATGGTCACACACATGCACTAAATATTGGAGTATTTGGCTGCAAGACTGGAGTATGCATTAATCTCAAGCAATGTTGACTTCCCCCCTGGAGTTAAAAAAAATAAGAACAAAATGCAGACAAATTAGAAAAAAAAAAATCTATTTGTTACATACTTTCCTATCTGCTCATTTGTTGTTGTTTTTTGTGTTCTGTTTTGGGGTTGTTTTGTATATATGTATATGTTTAGTACTTCAATTATTTATTATTGTTATTGGTATTATTATTTTTATTATTGTCATCATTTTTATACTATGCACTATATTGTTATAAGATGAATTCAGGTTATTGGGGAAGTGAAGAAGGGGTAGGATTAAATAAGCTTATGCTTCATCCTACTCCTTTTTGGACATGTCATTGTGTATTATTATTATTATTATTGTTGTATTGATTATTGTTGCATTCTGCACATGTTCAAAATAAATCATTCAAATCAAATCAAGATTACCCAATGTCAAAGGTCAGGATGCCATTTTGGAGCCTATTTGTAGTTTCCTATCTATCAACAATAGTAACTGAGTACTTATCACCAGTCTTTTTTGAGTTACAAGCATTTTAAATCATGTGACGTTCATTTTGAACTTTTAAGGTCACTCAAGGTCAAAGGTCATGGTACCGTTTTGAAGTGCATGACCGGTTTCCTATCTGTCAATATTAGTAACTAAGTCTTTATCACCACTCATTTTTACATTATAGTCCATTTTAGTTTTTCAGGTTTTGACCCTGTGACCCCTGACCTCCTGGGTCAACAATTTGTCTCCATGTTTCCTGTAGATCCCCATGGAGGTGGAGAAATGTCAGGACAAAATGGAGTGTTTCAACGCTGACCTGAAGGCAGATTGGGAGCGCTGGCAGAACAACAAGAGGCAAGACTTCAAACAGCTGCTGACGGGGATGGCCGATAAAAACGTCAACTATTATGAAAAGGTAAACACAGCAAATCAGTCTATTTGAGTGATAAAGTTAAGTTATTTTTAACAGACAGGTGCAGTGTTTGGTTACAGGGGAAAAAAACAACAACTATACTACAGTGTTTCCCAAACTGTGGGTTGTTTAGGGTTTAGAGTTTAGGTTGCCATGGTGATCTGTCACTAAAGTAGACACAGAGTTTAGGTTGCCATGGTGATCTGTCACTAAAGTAGACACAGAGTTTAGGTTGCCATGGTGATCTGTCACTAGTGATGCACCAATCAGCATTTTTTTGTCCCGATCACCGATACTGATCACCAAAAAACTTGATCTGCCAATCACTGCCGATCATGGAAGGAATTTTAAATGTCCATACCTTTCATCTAGGTATTGATCGTTGTAGCTCTAGATGCAACTATTTAATAGTAGCATCTAGGGCTGTAACTATCAAATATTTTTGTAATTGAGTATTCTGTTGAATTTCTTTCATCAATTAATCGGATGAATAAATTTTTTAAAACCCTTTAACTTCTGAATATTCATAATTCTGAAAATATAATGGACCAAAACAAAGCAGTGAGTGAGACTAAAAATAAACGGTTTGGGATTCACAGCAGAACATTTACCTTAAATAATGTCTGAGCAGTTAAAGGGTTAAATTAGATCAATCAATAAAAGGGGACAAGAGAAGTTTTGAGTTGTGTGCACGTGCATCTGTGCACAGGCGCACATACATGGATGTGTGAAGCAGTTGTAGCCTAATAATAATAATTACACTACCTTGGTACATTTGCTAAAAATAATTACAACATGCTAACAGATGCGAATAGTCACCAGTTAGCAAAACATCAAAGCTCTGAGTCCACTTTGATGAAGCGCCGTTGAAATGTGGAGACGTTCGGTTCAGGGGTTGTAGCAGATAAGGCAGTGCTAGGCTAATGCTAATGCTAATGCCATTTAGCCTTGGGTACACTGTTGTCTGCCTTACGCAGTGTAAAATGATCCCAAACTTCTACTATTAATTAACTATATTTTAAAAAGTACAGAATCAGTCTGTTCTGTAGTAATTTACATCATGTGATCGGCTTTTCGATCTGCATATTTTTCCGATCACCTTTCAGGCTATTTTTAGGCAATATCGGCCGATTCTGATCAGTAGCCGATCGATTGGTGCAACACTAGTTTGCAGATTAATATATTTCAAGCTTTTATTTTTTATTTTGCTGTTTAGGATTTACAGCTTCAAAACCTCGATTTCAAGCAATATTCCAATTTTGTGAGTTTTTGCGTTTGAGCTAAAGCTATAAAACAGAAATGTAAGTTATTTTTAATTTGCATAACAAATGATTCAAGGAAAAGAAAATGCGTGTTGTTATAATATTGATGTTTATTTCACTAAAATGTATTTAATTCTTTATTTTTCAGAACATTCCACATTAATAAATATACATGCACATACATATAAATGTGGCAGATTATAGCAAAAATGGTTAATTTCCAATCTGGTGTCCAAATAGGTAGGCTTAAAGTTAAAATTAGGAAAAAATTAGAATTGTACCACTGTTGTTGTTGGGGCTGAGGGGGGGGGCCTACAGAAACGGATTAAGAACCACTACATAATTTTGTAGTTTGACCCACATACTAAGTGGGTGTCCAACCACTAGGGGGCAGCAGACACTCAGCTTCTGTTTTTATGTCTAGTCTGTTTTATACTGAGCTGCAGTCATCAGTCTGTGGTCGACCACCCACAGAAAACACAGAAATAAGTCGACATTATTAAATAATGTAGTGTCTGAAGCAGATGGAGGAGTGGGATCATATCCAAGACAGGACCTGTAATGAGTCTGATGTTGACCTTTATGTGTGTGGAGTAGATTCATTAAAGCTCTGAACACAGCAGTAGCTCTGCCCTTTATACAGGTCTACTGAAGAGGAGAGTTCCAGTTTTCAGCTGCTGTTGAAGCAGTCACTTCCTGTCGTTCAGTTTGTCAGATTCATTCTTCAGTTCCACATTGAGCCTGTTTACATGACAGTTTTTATTCCTGTTTAATTCAGAATAAAGGGTAATTCCTCTTTAAGATGACCATGTAAACACTTAATTCCAGTTGAAAATTACTATTCTGAATTAAACTAAATTCAGATTTTTTTTTTTCAATTCCGAATGATTTATTCTGAATAAAATAATTCGCAATTAAAGCTATTTCCTTCGTGAAATAGCTTTAAAATTTTTGATTACTTCATTAATCTGTTTACCTTATTGATCTATTAACATTTTAATTGATAAGCAGCAACAATAATTTTTCCTAAATTTCTTGTCCATACACATTATCTACACCAGTGCTGCCCAACACCCGGGCCGCGGACCGGTACCAGTCCATGGATCAATTGGTACCGGGCTGCCGGCCACTTAATAATTAAGTAATTAATTATTTCTCTTATATTTCTTATCCGACTGTGCAGAATCTGAATGCCTAAAGTGTAGCCCACATGTTAGCAAAATGTCTCTGTAAAGTTTGTTTTTGAAGAGGAAAAGGCGACTGAAGAGGCAGAAGAAGAGCGTAGAACCTCCAAGAAAAGGAAAGATTTTAACAGACAATGCCAGGAGTTGGATGTGAAATATGAATGTATTGTGACAGGTCGTTCCCACAGACCAACTGTATAATTTGTAATGTATTAATGTATTTGCAGCAATCATTATAAACAATCTACCCCCCCCCGTCCATGGTAAAATTGTCAAACGTTAACCGTTCCACGGTAATAAAAAGGTTGGGGGCCACTGATCTACACAGTAAATCACTTTTAAAGGCTTTATTTTTTTATCCTTTTTCCAGGTTAAATAAGTATTATTTCATTGACGCCAAAAAGTGCAGTTTGACTTTTTTTTTTACTTTATTACAATTGAGAAGTTGCGCTTTTTCTTTTTTTATTTCAGTAAAGGAGTTGAATCAGTACTTCTACTTTTACCGTAGTAACCTGTACTTCTACTTAAGTACAGAATGTGAGTACTTTGACCCCCTCTGCTCCTCAGTGCCAGGCGGGGTGGGAGTCGCTCATCACTCTCCTGCAGGACAAACAGACTGAGGACAAAACAAGTGAGACGAACTGAAGCGTCTCCAGCTCGTCCACCGCTCACTCTTGTCACGCCAAGGAAAAGGACCAACGGGGCGGCGGGTTTCACCGCTGGACTTTGTCCTGCTTTCACCCTGGAGACGCTTTATTCCAGAGGGAGCGAAGGAGGTAACGTGCAGGGTTCAAGGACGGCTGGGAAAATCCAAATGCCTCCTCTGTGTACAGACACTTTTCTTTGTTTTGGTTGTTCTTACTGACTTTTTCTGTTTTCATATTACAGTTTAAAACCAGTCGGTTGCTAACGCTACTTGTCTTTATTTACGTGGTTTTTGAGGGACAGTGACGCCACTGAAACCAGTTCTGTCGATTTCCTTAAATTTTTGAGATAAACGTTAGAACTTCCTCAGTGTTTGTGCCAAGGTACGTCTTCACACTGAGAATGGTTTCCTCTGGTCAAAGGAACATAATTAAGACTTTTTAGCTCACAATACATGCTTTTTTTCCTCAAAATTTTTTTAAATCTTACAATTTCACCTTTTTTCTCATAATTTAGATTTTTTTTTTTTTTTAAATCTAATTTCAACTTTTTCTCACAATTTCACCTTTTTCACAATTGTTATTTTTTAATCTCATAATTTCTACTTTTTTCTCACAATTTCAAGCTTTTCAACCTTTTTTCTCATTTCAATTTACCTTATAATTTTTTTTTTAAATCTCATTTTCACTTTTTCTCATAATTTCAACTCTTTATTTAATAATTATATCTCGTTAGTTCAGTTTTATTTGGAGCACATAAAATTATCACATGACAAAGAACGACACCACATGGTCAAACCAAATTTCCAGCTTTCAAAAAGGAGTGGGATGAAATAGTATAAGTTTTTTATACCAATATTTCAACTTTCTATCTCATAACTTCAACTTTTTTATCTCACAGTTTCAACCTTTTTTCTCATAATTTCACTTTACCTTATAATTTAAACTTTTTAATCTCATAATTTAAACTGTTGTTTTCTCCTAATTTTCACTTCTTATCTCATCATTTCCATTTTTTATCACATCATTTCATGTTTTTGTCTCAGTTTTTACTTTTTAATCTCATAATTCTGATTTTCTACATCATACTTGTGCTTTTACCATGGAGATTTTTTTTCCCAGTGGTGGAAACAGGTATTCTATGTATTTATTTCTGCCAATGAAAATAAATATCTCCATGGTACATCATAATTGTGTAATAAAAGTTAAATAATGCTCCCACAGCCAGGTGAATCCATTCTCAGTGGGGATACGTACCTTGCCACAACAACAGGATCAGATTTATGCAAGGCAAATGCTGATATTTTACACTTTACATTACAGATCAATAATAAATCAATGGTAATTCTATGATAAATTTGATATAATTTCATCATAATAATGCCTTTATAACCGCTTATTACAAGTAATTTCCATGCAGTTTCCAGTGCAATTACTCTGCAGTTATAATAGTGATGCAAACAGCGTTTATTAAGGTGGGAACTGCAGATTAAATTCAAATAATTACCATTTTACTATACTGTACTGGAAACTGTATAATGCACTGGAAACTGCATGGAAATTAATATACGCAGTTATAAAGGCATTATTACTATGACATGAAATCAAAATGACATATAATTCCTACCCCCCCCCCAAAAAAAAGGATATTTTTAATTTTAGTCAAAGTCAACTTTTATTGTCAGTTTTTTGTATGTTCTGTAGTCACATACAGAAAACTGAAATGACAAAACTCTCTGCAACAATGAACACAAGTAGATAATAATTAAAAAATAAATATATTTAAAAACATAGAAGTAACAGGAATCGTACCAACCACAACATTTCCACTGAATTTTTATTTAATCATTAGCAATGTTTTCCATCTTTTCCCATTATTTCATAAAGGAAAATGAATTGTTAGGCGCTGTTTCAGATTATATTTGTGTTCACTTTGACATTTGACGTCGACCAGTCCAGTTTCTGTGGCGTCGGAGCTGGTGTTTGACTAGAAACACAACAGAAGAGGAGAAAATGCACAAGTGTAGCATGAGGCGTTCAAATCCCACCGGAATACAGGATTTTTTAAAAGCTAATTTTACAAGAAGGGAAGGTATAGGATGTGTTGACGGGTGCATTTAATAATGACGACACACGTTTCTGTCTGAGTTGAATGCAGTTTCATCAGGGAGGTCGATTAATCTGTGAATTGATCATTTGTTAATTTTTCAAAATAAAACAAAAATAACACAACGAAGCAACGACTCATTCCTTCATTATTTGTTTCCAAAACTAAAATGAAAACACGGATAGCGATGCGTTTTTTTAGTTTAGCTTTTTATATTTAAATGAATAGCGGGAAAACGGATAACGGCCGTTTCCGGTTTTATGCAAATTTGACCCGAAGCAAATCCCGCTAAAAATTATTTACAACAGTCTATCACTTTGGGGTTTCTGTTTTTAAAAAGAGAACATTCCTGAAATATGTTCTCCGTAGTCATATCTTCAGGTCTTAGTTTCCCGAAATAGGACGTAAGTTTCTATCTTTCTCACGGTCATTTCCGGTTTATTAAATTGATTTGAGGTAAAAAAAAAAAAAAAAAAAAATGGATAAAACTGATTTTCCATTATTCATTTAAACAAAAACGGAAAAAACTCATAGTTATCAGTTTTTGGAGACAAATAATAAAGAAACGAGTTGTTGTTTCGGGGTCTTATTTTTTTTTTTGTTTTATTTTGAAAAACGAATGATACATGGATTGAGGTTGATCCTTTCATATCAAGTCTGTGTTTTCAGCAGATTTCAGCAGGGTCCTTGAAGGCAACGCTGCCACCTGCTGGTGAAGCTGTGGCATTTTTCACATCCTTTTCATCAGTTCCACTTGATACCACTTTTTTTTGTATCTGCAGCAGGTACTTGTTTTTATTTTTATGAAGTTATTCTCTAAAATAAACATAGCACAACACACTCGACTTTGACCAGTGGTTCTTAAAAGCACAGAAGGGAAATGCAGTTTAATACTATTAGAACATGTATGTTTTAAGGAGTCATTTGGGTTGTTTTGTTCTGGGTCAAAAGGTTAAAAAAATTACACTGGAGATATTAATCAAAGATGTTGAAATGGTTTTGGTTCGGTTCCACATCGAGAAAAATATGATCAGAAGTAAAATAACGGCATAATAATCTATAAATAATGACAACTACAAATGTTTTACTTGGTTTAATATGACAAAAAATAAAGTATTTACATGAACAAACAATAAAATGTTAATAATCTGAATAACAGCAGATGTTTAAAGAAGATTAAGTGCAATTTCAACACCTGTTAACACACATGAAGAATGGTAAACAAGGGCAGGATATTGTTAAAATTCTATTTACTTTTCTGAAGAAATGTAATTTTTTTTCAGGTTATTGACATGTTTTCATCATTTAATGTTATTTGTTAACATTAAAAGGAAGATAAAAATGTAGAGTTATGACTAATTACAAACTATTGTGATAGTGTAACTACTGCAAACATGTTTGACACCTGTGCTTTAATTGAACTAATAATAAAAAAATGTAAAAAAAATAATAATAAATGAGGGAATTAAGCGACATAAATTAAATTACATCTACCGGTGGAACAGGTGAAGATGATTCAGTCTGATTTTAAGTGTGATCAGATATTTGGATTAGAAATAAGAAAAATACACTTGGTCATATTTAGATTTTTTTTTCCAGTGCTGCATAAAAATGTGAGTAAACGGATAAAACTCTGTTTTCATGTAACTGAAAACCTTAATAACAGAAAAAGAAGGAAGTAGAAAAGAGTACGAGGAGACAAAAACAGAACCTTAAACATAACCAGGTTCATTTTAAGGAAGTACAGTTGGATGTTTTTTTTATTCCTACACATACACATGACCTGTTTTTTTTCTTAATCACACTTTTTTTTTCCTCCCATTAACGTGTTGCCTTAAAGGAAAAATCCCCTTTGATGTTTTACTTTACATTTTTACGACACCCTTTTACTTTTGAATAATGGATGTTTTCTGACTTTTCTGACCTTCACTGTAATAAAGCAGCGTTTAAGACGAATATAGAAACTAATGTAGGAAGAGTCCTCCACCCACTGGGATGATATTATTTTTGTTTTTTTAAACATCAGCTTTAGCCAATGACCGATACAGGCCGCCCATATTTCTAAGCCCATATTTGGAGTCAATACTGATTTTTATTTTTAACAAATGTCAGAAAAATGTTCTTTAATTATAATTGGAAAATATAGACGTTAACAGTTTAACTCATAAATATGACCAAATGTAAACCTGCTCTGTTTTTATTCTGTCTTTTTTACCCATTTTTCTTCTTTTCTTTCCCTCTTTTTTGTTTCTTCCTTTTTTCTCCTCCCTTTTTGTAAACTTTTTTTTTTTTAATCCTCTTGTTTGTTTCTCTTTTGCTTTTTCTCTTCTTTTTCCTTTCCTTTTTCTCTCTTGTTTCCCACCCCTTTTCTCTTTTTTCCTTTTTTATTATCTTACCCATTTTTCTTCTTTTCTTTCTTTTCATTTTTCTCTTTTTTGTCTCTTGTCCCTTTTTTGTTTGCTCCTTTTATTCCCCTTTTCTCTTCTTTTTCCTTAAATTTTCTCTCCTTTCGTTTTTTCACCCATTTCACTTCTTTTTCCCTTTTTTTCCTTTTTTGTTTTCCTCCCCTTTTTTATTTTTTCCTTTTCATTATTTTTTATTTCATATTTCTCTTAATCTTTATATTTTTCTCCTTTTTCTCCTTTTTTATTTCCTTTCTCTTTTATATTTTCTCACCCCCATTTCTCTTATTTTTCTCTTTTTCTCCTTTTGTGTTGTCTTCCCCTTTTTTCCATTTCTTTTTTTTATTCATTTTACCTCTTTTTCCTTAAATTTTTTCTCCTTTTTCTCTTATATACATTTTTTTCTCTTTTTCTCCTTTAATTTTTCTCTCCTTTTTTGTTTTCTCACCCCTTTTCTCTTCTTTTTTTCCATGTTTCTTTTCTTCACCTGTCAGTAAATCATAGCAGGGATAAAAAAGCACATGGGCAAATGCAACAGACTAATACGACACAAGGAAAAGCTTCAACATCGGCTCAATATATCGGTCTATCGTTACTCTGAACCGAGCACATTAATCTAAAAACCTGAAAGACTGTATTTACTGCTGCTTTAAATAATCCAAGTTCACTTTTACCAACTTATTGTAAATACTATGTAAAAGGAGGAAGTGGAAATAATTTACTTTAAGCATAAAAAAGGGTCAAACTAAAAAAATAATTATATTTACATCGTGCTCATAAATGATTAATTCAAACTAATCAGATCCACTTTATTACATGTACATTAATTAAATAACATCGATTACAGTGGTTTATATTTCACAACATATGACTCATATATAACTAAATAAAAATTTAATTGAACAGCAGCTAAAGTTTACTGTGTTCGTCAGTGTTTTTTTAACGTTTTTGTTACTGTTCTGTTTATTAGACTTTATGATCCGTTTAAACATTTCTTGGGATGCACCGATACTAGTGTCCGGTATCTGTTCGATACTCGGCATGTGTACTTGTACTCGTAAAAATGCTCGGATACTACTTTACAGCAGTGTGTGACGTTCACATCAGAGTACAGCAGGTACGGCGTGTGGATATTTTTCAAAATAAACTACAGTGACAAAAGTAAAACTGCCTTAAAACACAAATTACACTGTTTGTTTTTTTTTGTAAAGGAGGGTGTCGTCTGCAAAACAGATTCAGGTTCAACTTGGTGTAAACTCTGTCAGCCTGCGAAGAGGAAAGAGCCAAGGGAAGTTTTTTGTTTTAATGTTCAGATGTAATGTTTTTTTTTCCGCCTGTTTCTTATAAGACTGATGCATGAAGTAAAAAATCTGACTTGACCAGAATAATCAAAAGCGCTTAAGGGTTTAGAGTCAAATGATGAACGAAGGCGTGAGTTTAAATTTATGTAGCGTTCTTTTCGTATTCAATTGAGAATTCATTATCAGAAAAAAGAAAAATTAATTATTACAAAAGAGGATTAGGGACACTTATTATTATTATTATTATTATTGCTTGGATAAAATGGTCAGAATTTTGACTTTAATCTCAGAACAATAATAATATTTAATAAAATATTTAATACCAGATTCTGAAAAAATTTTAAAAATTCAAACTTTTTTTTTTTCAGAATTCTGACTTTAATCTCTTAATGTAAAATAATGTCATCTATGTCCCAGGACGTAACACTGGAGAGAGGTTAAATGTCTGTAGCAGCATTACGTTAGCCTAGCCGCGCTATCCCTATTCATTACATGTATGGGTCTAGTGGTGCTTCATAGTCAGGGGAGGCGGGGCTAAAAGGTTGCATACAATCAGTGTAATCTTTAGGATGACGTAGTTGGAGAGCTGGAAAGTTCACGGAGGAGTCCGGAGAATGACTAAACAAAATAGTGGATTACGGAGCTTAACGACTGTTGTCGCTTCTGTAAAAAGAATTTAAAGATTGTTAATGTTTTCTCACATTCTTCACTCATCTTTGATAAAAAGAAATCACCACCCATCGGCAGCCATCTATCATCATCGTTGTTCTTCTTCTATGGTTTTCTCCGAATCGTCGCAGCATCACGTTGTTAGGCCCGCCCTCTGACTCTATACTTCACTGTGATTCGTCAGCAAGTTTCAGAGAAATCTAGACAAAAGTTACATTGAGCGAAACTAAACTACTACGGTAGTGAATTAGATTTGCTGACCCCCCCCCCCCCCCCCCCCCCCAGTGGCAGCTGGGTCTAGCGCGGCTAGGCTAGTACTTTTTCAGTCAGACTAATAATAATAAAATTACAGCTCTTTTTTTTTTTTGTCATCATTATTAAGTACTTGTACATGTACTCAGTCTGAAGAAAAGTGGTATCGGTGTATCCCCAGAAATAACCCTAAACATCCACATAGTAAAACTGTAAAGAAACTGCAAGAATGAGCAGATTATTGATAATATAAAATAAAATATTAATAGTGACTTTTGAGCAAAAATACCAAACTTTTATCACAGCATCTCAAACTGTGAGGATATTTTTATTTTTTTTTATATGTTGGATTTACTTTTACTTTGAAATGACAGGAATTATTTTTGTACTAAGACAATAATTGAACAATAATTAGTTTATTTTGAAACTTTTTAATGGATGAACAGTTAAACGGTGAAATCACTATAGATTAATCGAAAATGTAAAAAAGTAAAATAAAATCTAAAAAAAAACCTTCAGTTTTTCTTTCTTGGACTGTGAAACTAACGATAACCTGATGATCTGATGTAAATGATGAATCTGTAAAAACATGAAGTGACCTGAGCGTGCAGGTTTTTATGTTGTTTTTTTGTTTTTGTTTGTTTTTAGGAACTTTTTTTTTTCCTTTTTGCTTCAATTGCAATATATACGTCCAGTACTACGGTGTTTATTTTGTGTCAATAAGTTCAAAGAACATTTTTAAAAGTTCAAGCAAAAAATATAAATTCGAAATACCAAATAAAATAAAAAATCAAGCCATATGAAAAAAAAAAAAGTGCAGATTGTGTAGAATAATTTGCTTTCGTATCTTTCTTAGTTTTGTTTGTTTTTCCGTTTATTACGACCCTAGCTGCTGTGGTTAAAGCTGCTTCATACCTTCCTTAGCTGTCAGTCAAACATAAAGAAACCAATGGAGACTTTAAGTCTCCGCCCCTTCCAGGAGGCTCATGGGGCCTGAGATCAGAAAATGAATGAATGGTATTCAATGGTAAATAAAATGTTAAAATGGTCCTAAATCACACACATGTTGTACGTCATAATAAATGATAATTATTGATCTGTTAACCAACTGCTGATTAATTTGCGGGTAAAACCTGTTAATAGTTTGGACTACACACCTGGAGAACATGTGACGTCATCACAGACTCCACTCATTGTCGTTTCTTACGAAGCCCATATCAAACCTAATGTCACATTTACTTCCTATTAAAAATAGTACCAATGTCCCAGTGCTCATCCAGACCTCACAGCTGTAGTGTCTTACTATCAATAAAAGGGAGTCATTCAATAGATGATCAAATCAATCCAGTGGGGAAAGTCAGCTGTTTCTGGGGAAACAGCTGACTGAACAAAAGTAGGAACTGGGTAACGAACGACATGTTACTGTGGTTAAAGATTTTCAATGATACCCAGGAGGTTGTTGGTTCAAACTAATGTTGGGGCAATTACTTTCCAATGAATCAATCAGAATTTAAATCTGTTGAGAACTGAGGGAGAAGTGATTTTTAGTGAATTGTGGACGACAACGACCACGGACGGACGAAGCGTGATGGTAATAGTTCATCGCAACTTTGTCCAGATGAGCTAAAAACAGGTGGTCTGTCTATGACACATCAAATATTTACTATTAATCGCTATCGTATGTGAATTCCAGAGCATTTGTCAAACAGAATCAGAATTTAGCTCGACGCGCTCCATTCACTCCCATTCAAATTTTTTGTGAACTAAGCACCCATGGACCGGAAGTATAAGGGCGGGGCTTAGCCTCCCCATAGTAATCCACCAAAGGAAACCCCACCCCCACCAGCCACGTTTGTGTCAAAACCACAATCAAAAAGTCAGGGAGTGCAAACGAAAAAAGTCGTAATCGAGGAAAACGGCAAAAACTAAAACTGAGAAAGATACGAAGGTGAATATTTTACACGATTTGCACATTTTTTTCTTCTGTTTTTCTTTTTTTTTTTTTTTATTTGGTATTTCAAATTGATATTTTTTGCTTAGTTTTAAAAAATGTTCTTTGAACTTATTGACAAATGAAACAGTTCCACCCACTGTAATGACTGAACTCTACAGTCCAGACTATTTTTTATAATAAGGTTTAACTGTTAAGGTTCCCATCAGCATCTTTACTGGATAATAAAACATTTTGGGAAAAAGTAATGGATTGGTGATTTGCACTATGATGATGATGATGATGATGTAAATATGGGGAAAAACAAACTTTAAGGAAGGCAATATTTTCAATCGTCTATTTCAGGGGTCTCAAACTCATTTTCGTCAGGGGCCACATTCAGCCTCATTTAATCTCCAATGGGTCAGATCAATAAAATGAAAATATAATAACCTATAAGTAATGACAACTCCAAATGCCATTGTTTTAGTACAACCCCCCCCAAAAAAACCCCCATTAAATTATGAAAATACTTTTATAAATTATCCAAATGCAAAAAAAAAAGTTCAATTTCATAAGGAAAATTTTATCAATATTTGCCTCATTTTATCATTGATCTATGTGTTTTGTTATGGATCAATTCTACAAAGACACTAAAATGGTTCAAATTGTTTCTAATTTTCTTTAGACATTTCAGGTTCTTCATATTTTATTATTACACGATAGTCTGCAAATGTAAATATTTTCATAATTTTTTGCAGTCAAATAATGACAAATGTAAGTTGTCGTCATTTATAGACAAATAAAAAGAGTCATTTCATAGGTTATTAATTATGCTCTTCATCCCAGCGGCCACATTGGAACCATTGGTGGGCTGCATTTGGCCCCAAGGCCACATGTTTGAGACCCCTGGTCTATCTGGTTTAAAGATGAGTCATGTGTTGGATGAATGTACCTCCTCATCTTCATAACTGATGTAAAAACTCCATCTTGTTGACTGTGCCTGCTGTTTTAATGTTGCACTATGTAGCTGCAGATGTTATGACTTTGTTTCTAATAAGAAGAAATAACTGCAAAGTTCAGGAGTCGGTTCTGTGACATAAAGGAGGGTGTCGTCTGCGAAGCGGGATTCAGGTTCCACCCACGTCAGCCTGTAAAGAGGGAAGGTTTTATTTTTTTAATGTTCACAGCTAATGTTTTTAAGCCAAATGTCTTTGTTTTCTTCCGTCTTCCTCTGATAACATGAAGTCAAAATCTGATTTACATCGTGGGTTGAAACCGGAATAAACAAAAAAAGGGGGGGGGGGGTTAAGGGTCCGATAAAGAGTCAGATGATGAATGAAGGTGTGAGTTGAAATCTGTGCGTCATTTGATCTTTTGTTATTCAATTGAGAATCTACAATTGGAAAATAGAAAAATGACATTTCATTATTACAGAAGAGGGAAAAATTAGGGTCCAATTTTTTTAATTTTTTTTTAATAATTCTGAAAAAAAAATCAGATTTTTTTGCTCAGAATTTTGACTTAATCTAAGAACAATAATAATAATAATTATTATTATTATTATTATTATAAATAAAAGACAATTCCTAGAAAAAAAAATACTTGTTTGTTCAGAATTCTGACTTCAATCTCAATATTTTAATAATTTAAAACAGAATTTTGAAAAGAGTAAAAATTCAAATTTTTTTTTTTAAGAAATGTTATGACTTTAAAAAAAGTAAAAATTCTGAATGATCTAAAAAAAAATTAAATAAATAAAACATACAAAAGTCTGAGGAAAAAAAGTCATAATTATAAGTTTAAAGTTTGAAATCTGCTTTAATTTTTTCTCAGAATTGTAAAAGATTTCTTTTTTTTTTACATTTTGGTTCTGAGATGAAAGTCAGAAATCTGTGCAAATAATTACTTTTGTTTGTTTGTTTGTTTGTTTACTGTTTTCTCATAATTCTGTTTTAAATGTTTTATTGTTTTTGAGTCAGAATTTTGACTTTATTTTCCCTCTGAATTCAGACTTTTTTCTTTTCCCAAATCCTTTTCGCTAACAGTTTTTTTTTTAAATTATTTGTTTACATTTTAATCTCAGAACAATAATAGAAAAACTATTAAAAAGTCCGAATTCGCACACGAATAATGAAATGAGTCATTTTTACTATTATGGATTCATAACTGAATATGACACTTGGATCAGTTTCAGTTTTTATTTTATTTTATTTTTTGGGGGGGGGGGGGGTTCTGTCCTTTTTTCAGTGTGTACTGTTTACGTTCAGAGTCCTCATTGTACATTTGGATGTTAATAACATCTTGTAATTATAAATAAGCTTGTATATTGATGTTGTTTTGATGCAACTATCTTTACCTCAAATGATTTTTTTGGATATATTGGACCAATAATAAAAAGAATGAATGCATTTCATACTTTTTATCCTAATGTTTGATTTTTTCCTTCTTTTTATTCTCACACATTATTTATGTTTAAACTGCAGTGGAAATGTTTTTTTAATGTTTATTTGCAGGAATTAACATCTGAAAACTAAAAAACATGCTTGTATAAATTAATAATATAAATTTGGAAATTTGGAATTTATTTCGAAATAAATTTATTTCGAAATAAATCATTCAAATCAAATCAAATTTCAAGTCAAAGTCCCTATTAATGTTTATTTTATCCTTGATTTAAACCTCGATCAGAGCACAATGAGTTTCATATATAAAATAAAGGTAATAAACAGCATATTTTCACTTTCTGAATGACTTCCTGTACCAGAACACCACATATAAACATAAGGCTGAGAACCTTTTCAATCAATACCCTTCTATTTAGAGTTTAACTGCAGTAACATCAAGTCAAACCACTTAAACTGGCAAAAAAAACAACACTAATGGGTAAAAAGAGGATGAAAAGAACATACAATTAAACAAGTGGGTTTCAGTGTTTGTTAAATATATTAACATTTAAATGTTCTGCACTTCTATAGTTCTGTTCCACTTTAATGGTTCAAAGTTCTTTACATTAGCCTCACATTCACCCATTCACACACACTCATACACCTGTAGGTTTCTAAGGTTCTGTCAGTTCTACTGGGAGAATATGGTTCAATGTCTTTGTCCGAGAGAGAGAGAGAGAGAGAGGGTTAAAAACACTATTTACATTTTTAACAAAATCATCAAACATGTTATTTTACAAATGACAAAAACAACCATAATTTAAAAACCATATCCTTTTGTTTATTTAGTGTCACAGATAGAGCAGTAACTACTGAATGTACATTCACACAACATAAACTCAAGTCTTTACAACATAATATACCTGTAGATAACTGTTATTAATGATAATATACCTGTAGATAACTGTTATTAATGATAATATACCTGTAGATAACTGTTATTAATGATAATATACCTGTAGATAACTGATAATAATTATCTACAGGTATATTGTCATTAATATTAATAATATACCTGTAGATAACTGATAGTTTTTTGCATTTCAACAAGTTTTTTTTTTCTTTGAAAATATCTATTTTTTAAATTTAAGTGAATTATTTTCTGATCGAAAACAAATTTTGCAGTTTGAGCAACTTTTGTTTCGATTGAAAAAGAAACAAACAAATTTACCTTCGTATGTCTGAATAGTTTAAACATTTTTCGGCATGTGTGGACACAACTGGAAACCATTTTAAAACAGTAGCAGATAGAGAACACAGAAGAATAATGAATATATCTGTAAAAATATATGTATATTCGTCTCCATGTTTACAGAATGACTTCTCGTGTCATCTTGCGATAATACAAAAAAAAAATCATCGCATTTGTGATTTAATGAAAAACAACAACAGTAAAGTTTTGTACAAATATTTAGTGGAAAAGCCACAACTATGGAAACAGATTTTCCTGACCGGCAGGAAAGAGAAGACGCAAAAAATATGTTTTGAATATTTAAAATGTAACATAACATAAACAAACCCTCTTTAATATTACATATGAGAATATTAACTAATGACAGTTCAGTAAAATATGTTTGATATTAGTGCTAAAATAAGTTGGTTATTATTATAATCAGAGGTACTTAAGTAGAAGTACTTCCTTTACTGTACTTAAGTATTTATTTTTATGGCAACTTTTTATTTTGATTCCCTACATTTTTATATAAATATCTGTACTTTATACTCTTTATATTCTCAGAATAGACTCATTACTTTTTTAAACAACACAAATGTGACTGTATGAAAAAAAAAATTGTAAATGAAAAATTATGACTGAATACATGATAATTTTGACATAATTCTGACTTTTTGTCTCACGATTTAGATCTTTTATAAATCTTCTATTCATGACTTTTCAATTTTTCCTAAATAATTACAGTAAAACCACAAAATGATAAAAAATTTACTTTGAAGTGTCAGAACAAAAGTCATAGATAGATGGACAGTCAGTGTATGTTGGGCTTTTATTCTGACATTTCTACTGACTGTTCATTCAAATTATGGCAAAAGCACAAAATGACAAACCTTTATTTTGAAATCTGTTGTTTGTTTGTTTGTTTTGGTTTTCGTCAACCCAAACAACAACAACAAACAAAATATATATTAAAAAAATTAAGAAAATCATTTAGTTCTCTAGTATATTTTTAGTTTTTCTGTTCAGAAATGTAAAAGGCAAATAAAAAAAACGTCATGTGTTTTTGTTTGACATCCATTCTTACTCTCATACCGTGACCACTGACCGTCTCCTTTTCCAGCTGGTACAGAGTGGTTTTTGTTTTTACAGGAAGTGAAATCGGGGCCAAACGAGCCTGGTTTCTGTCCCACTTCCTGTTACC
Organism: Siphamia tubifer; assembly: GCA_020466265.1. Classification (NCBI taxonomy): domain Eukaryota; kingdom Metazoa; phylum Chordata; class Actinopteri; order Kurtiformes; family Apogonidae; genus Siphamia; species Siphamia tubifer. Next base: position 74,288,264 of record CM035794.1, on the reverse strand, counting down.
AGATGACACAGCGTCAGTCTCCTTGAATCCGTTGCTAACGTGTCCTTGAAGGCATCATGCAGCCGACGACGCTAGAGGAAGGAGAGCAGAGGTCATTAAATCCCATCTTCAAACGGGTCAAAGCACCAATAAGTACGACTGAGGTGAAAAGGAAGTTATTGTTTGAAATATTTTCCCCCGTTCTTTTAAATAAATGCGTTTTCATTTTATAAGTAAAAAAGTATTTGCAGCTCCCACTGTTTTCTTTTCTATGGTTCAAATGGTTCTTTGGGTGTTAATGGTCGTCGACCCCTGTCCATAGTAATGAAAGAAGGTATCCTAAAATCCTTCTGGAAATTTATTTTCAATTTTGTGTGTGAATAAATTGGGGAAAAAAATAATTTTGCACCAGACTTTATCATATCTTCAGATTTATCTACTGAAAATGTGTGTAAAATTGCACATATTTAATGAGATTATGCCTAATTTGTATAATTCAACATAAAAATTTCAAAAACTTGTCATACTTTCCCCCCACACTTGTTTAAGTAATCTACTGAAGATGTGTCATGATGGTGATGTTTGTTATTTTAACATTTTACCTGTTTAACCTGTAGTGTTTAACATTATCATTACTATATGTAAATGATTTCTTTGACTGAACTAGGTTTATTTTAGTCATTTTTCCATCTTTTTACACTCAATAATAAAAGGTAAATGCCCACATATTAATGATGACCTCAGATAAATTATCCTCTTGTTCTAATCCATCCCATAATTAATTAATTCATAATCAAATATTTGGTCAAAAATAGACCCAAATATGGACAGTGAAATCTACTGTGGTGTCAAAACGTGCCTGTAAATGATCTTCTATAGATTATAAATAAAGACACTGGTGTTAAATGTGTGGTTTTTAATCCACGAGTGGGTTTTTCATCAATCTACGTCTCATTCCAGGTTTGTTGTGGAACCCATGGTGTCCACTGGAGTTACATGTAGATTCTACCAATTTATTTAAACACATATAAAGCTTGAATAATTTTGTAACGGTGTTCGTTCTTGGATAATTAGTTCAATTCCCAAAATGCACATGTGAGCGAATAAAGACACATTTTAAAAAATAATACTGTGTAATTTTGGTGTCCTTTTGACGATGTTACGCGTGGATTTATGTATTAAATATAATATAAAATAATGTGTTTTATCTGAATTTTTTATTTTTTTTTTTCAAATTGACTCCAAGTGTTTCCAACCTTCCTTCATAACATTCGTCTACATCTGGGTTGAATTTTTAGCTCCATGTCCTGTTTTTAGGAGCAGGAGGAACTTCACCTATAAGTGACAATTACGAACATGGTCCTCATGAGACATAGAAACCTGTGTGTGTGTGTGTGTGTGTGTGTGTGTGTGTTACCTGATAGGAATCATCCCCAGCACTGTGAGGACACTGGACACGAGGAAGACGAAGCCTGGGCACCAGTCCAGGGTCTTCTGGTAGATGCGGGTGAAGGTGGGGATGTAGGCCAGTCCAGACAGCCACAGGATCACCTGGAGCAATGTCAGAGTCCTACCTGGTGGGGACAGACGCCACGGCAACCACTTTAGAGAGGTTTATTATTGATGTTATAGATGTGTGTGTGTGCACGCTTGTATTACTATCTTTAAGGGGACATTAATCTGTTTACACAGTCATACTATGGGGACCCATGAAGGTTAAATATAAATGTAGGTGAAATCCATGTGAAATACTTTATGCAAATGATGTCCCCTATAAACACATAACTGTTTTTTTTTCTGGAAGTCCCCATAAAGCATAAGGTCAACAGGTGTAAAGAGAAACATGTATTTTTCAAAGGTTTGAGTTTGTTTACTTAAAAATGTGTATATATGTATATATATATATATATATATATATATATATATATATATATATATATATATATATATATAACATTTATTTTATTATGATTCTTCATACTTTCATTTTATTCATTTATTTTTGTATTTAATTTTTAAGTTTTTAATCATTATTATTACGATATTTAATTTTATTTAAAAAAAAAATGTTTACACTCACTACCCAGTGGCTACTTGATTACAAACGTGGTTCTTATGAGACATGGAAACAAGTGTGTGTGTGTGTGTGTGTGTGTGTGTGTTCTAGTTCATTCTGGTTTTTTAGATATTAGGTTTGTTTTGTTTTTTTTTGGGGGGGGGGGTAACATGTACTTGGCAGATGTGAACTCACCCCATTTAGAAGCTGGAACCTGCTGTGAGAGCAGAGAGCGAATGGTCGGCATCGGGATGAGAGCGAACAGGTTGAGAGATCGAGCTGTGGACGAAAAGTCAAACAGTTACAAAAAAAGAAAACATGCTTCAATATCTGATTTGAAAATGAACATCGACTGATCAGAAGATCTAATCGACCGTCGTTTTTGTACCTGCTCACTGTGTAAACATTCCCTTTTGGTTGTGAATGAGGCGAACAGTTTAGAGGCTTTCATCAGTACAGGCAACCAGGAAAACTAAGGAACAGTGTTTCATCCACAACAAGGCAACAAAGACAAAAGATTATGTTTGTAGATTATGTAAGGTTAAAAGTAAAAGTAAAGTACCTATAACTTTACTTACTAGGTAAAGTAAAGGTACTTTACTTCACCTTTTACCTTTTTAGCCATTTTCAGAGTAATATAATTAATTAATATTTGAATATTATTTGAATATCCACATTAATTTCCAAATGAAATTCGAATATGATGTTTGGTTAAAGGTCAAAGCTCTCGACCCCAGGAAGTCTAGTAACCACTATAGAGAAGGTAATGGGGGTACTCAATAAACAATAACCAACAAGGCAGTCAGACAGCAGACCTCCACCAAGGCTCGATATGACGTCATATGACGTCATATGACGTCATATGACGTCATAACATGATGTGATTGAGCTATAGGTGTTGACCATCTGATGTCTGAAGGTGAGACGATGTGAATGAAAAAAAAACTGTGAGATTCTATCTTGTCTGAATCCTGAGATATTAGCATTGATGTTTTAACTGTTGACCTTGACCTTTGACCTTCACTGCTCAAAATCAAATGTGTTCCTCCTTGACCCATTATCTATCATTCCTGAAAATGTCATCAACGTCCGTTCAGAACTTTTTGTGTAATCCTGCTGACAGACAGACAGACAGACACACAGACACACAGACAGACACACAGACAGACACACAGACAGACAGACAGATGGACAGACAGACACACAAACAGACAGACAGACACACAGACAGACACACAGACAGACAGACACACAGACAGACACACACAAACAGACAGACACACACAAACAGACAGACACACACAGACAGACACACACAAACAGACAGACACACACAAACAGACAGACAGACACACATAAACAGACAGACATACACAAACAGACAGACAGATGGACAGACACACATAAACAGACAGACACACACAAACAGACAGACAGATGGACAGACACACATAAACAGACAGACACACACAAACAGACAGACAGATGGACAGACACACAGACAGACCGACACACAGAGACACACACACACAAACAGACAGACAGACACACACCAACAGACAGACAGATGGACAGACAGACAGACCTGGATTTAATACCTCCTTGGTGGAGGTTAAAACCAGATAGTGTGTGTTTTCTTTGTCAGTAATAACTGTACAGAGGAAGTCCACTCCAACAGTAAACATGCACCGTCATTAAAGTTCAGTTGTAAGAACTTCCTTTTTTGTTTGTTTGTTTGGTCAGTCTTTAAAAATTGTGAGGGAAGCTGTGGATTTGTGAATCATTGAACGCTGATGACATGACTGAGCTTGGACTCACCCAGATAGAACATGTAGGTCGCTGTGACGAAAGTCATGAAGTAGATTCCAGACGCGAAGGACAACATTCCGATGAGGATGAGGCCGGCGTCACTGACGCAGCGGCGTAGGACCACCACGCCCAGGTAACTGGTCAGGAAGATCACAGAGCCAGCTGCGTTCCCATAACCCACCTGGAAGAAACAGCAGCACATGAGCATGAAGACCCACATAGAACAACTGGGACAAATACTGGAGGACCCACGTCAGCCCACACGTTTTCTTCCACCAGTATCGGTCTCGTGCTTTGGCCCATATGATCGTTTTTATCTAATATGATTTACTGACAGGGGGAAGGAAAAAGAGAGTCCCAGTCCCAGTCCCAGTCCCAGTCCTTGTCCCAGTCCCAGTCTAGATCCAAATCTCACTCCAATCAAAAACAGGCTGGACAAGCTGATCAGAAAGGCTGGTGTGATGGTTGGTGTTGACCTTCAGACGCTCCAGCAGGAGGTGGAGACACGGACTCTGAACAAGCTGAGGACAATATTAAAAACCCTGAACACCCACTGAAGGTGTCCAACAACAGCACCTTCAGTCAGAGACAATGTGCAAGACTGAGAGACACACAGTCTATTATCCCTGCTATTAAGTTTTAGAATGCACAAAAGTAATTGCACTTTCTTTTTAATATAATTTATTGTATTTTTACTTGGTAGTATTTAGTTATATATATATATATATATATATATATATATATATATATATATATATATATATATATATATATATATATATATATAATTCGGGGTGGGAGAAAAAAATCGATTCACATATGTTTCAGGATTTTTTGTTTTACGATTTTTAAATCGTTTTTTGTTCAAAAAAAATTTTTTTTGTTCAAAAATCGATATGTTTCCCCTCATATTTAAATTAATTTTAAGCTGGGTGGAAATAAATTGCCGCTTGTAGAAACCGTATGGACTGGGGCAAAAATTCAGTTCTGGACTTTTCAGTAGTTACGATGGAAACACTGTCATTGATTCACCAGTAAAAGTCATGGACTTGAATCAGTGACAGTGGATGGAAACACTGGTTCAGTTATGACACATTAAGTTACAGGTTTTATGAACATCTACATGATCAAACAATTAAATACAGGAACATTCAAGATTCACTCTGAAAAATGGCAAAATACAGATGATAATATTATTACTTAATGGTGATAAATCACTAAATACGGATTAGAGTTGAATAAAAAATATTTTGTATTATTTTATATTGTTATATTCTATCATTTTCTGTTTTATTCTATAATTCTGTTACTGGTAGATGTGGGTTAAATAGATCATCGATCTCCACATCTATGTGTCACACTTTTACAAACAAACGTCACCTGTTTGGCATTCCAGTTGAGCGGCTCCTTCAGCACAAAGGAGCTCAGTATGCTGATGGCTCCGCCCACTGCACCGTTGTACAGGATGGCGGCGACGAACAGCAGAAGCACAGCAGTCCTGTTTATACGAACTGGAACATCAGGAGCAGAGGAGGAGGTCTGAGGATGAAGGAGGGCAGAGTGCTCCTCTTCATCTACAGGGGAGGTTTGGCTCACCTGGAAGAAGAACACACAGGTCATGTGACTGACAGACAGGTCATGTGACTGACAGACAGGTCATGCGACTGACAGACGGGAGGTTTGACTGACACCTGGGAAGATCTACTGAGATAGAAACAGAAAAGAAGAAGGATAGAGAGAAAGAAAGAATGAAAACAAAGAAAGAGACAGACAGATAGAAAGAAAGAAAGACAGGCAAAGACAAAAGGATAGAAAGAAAGAAAAACAGAGAGAAAGAAATAAAGAAGGAAGAAAAAAAAGGAAACAGAGAAAGAAAGACAGACAAACATAGAAGGATAGAGAGAAAAAAGGAAAGAAAAACAGAGAAAAAGAAACAAAGAAGGAAAGAAAGACAGACAGCGCTAACCTGAAGCTAACAAAGGTAAATAGGCTAAAGCTAAGAGCTAACCTGGAGCTAGCGGAGTTAGGCTGGCTAAAGCTAAGAGCTAACGGAGGTAGACAGGCTAACGTTAAGAGCTAACCTGGCGCTAACATAGGATAGACGAGCTAAAGCTAATGTGCAGTGTTTGTGGTTAAAAACTGCAGTTACTCCCCTGGATATGGGGATTGTCCTGGTCCTGGCTCACTGCGATTTTTATGCTTTACTTATTTAAAATGTTCTGTGGCGATATCCAAGGGCAAGAAAGCAGGACAGTAACAATTATGGTTTTTCGTGTCTGAGCCAGGTTAATGTGTATAAATCTAATTTCACTTACAAAAAAACTGAAGCAAAGACTTCATGGACAACCTATGTCTGCAGTCAATAGTAGAAGTAGCCATATTTGTCTGAAAAATGCAGTAAAAATATCCCATACTAGTCTAATAACGGCAGTAAAAATATTCCATTAACACTCCTGAACATGAATAGCACAAACTCAACCAACAGGTCAAAGGTCAGTGAAACCAAACGGCCACAGTGGTTTAATATTAGGCTGAGGCCTTTCCCACAAGCTAGCCACTAGCCACCAGCGCTAGCACTGGCAGCGCATCTGACACTTGTTAATCAAAAGGACACGCCCCTAATTATGTGTCATTTTCATATTAAATAACATCTAAATAGATGAGTTATTTTTTAAAAATTACCCCCCCCCCCACAGTTACCATGACGGTTAAACTGAACTATTAAAGCTAAAATGATTTCTGAAACAGGCTGTAAACAGGTTTATTTCTGCTGTGAACTTTGACCTTTTTAACATGGGAGTCTATGGGACTGACTCCTTTTTGACTCCTAGTGGAGGACCAATGAACCAATGAACTGCAGTTTGTGTCACTTCTGGGTTAGCTTCAGAGCTTGTCCTTTGACCCCCCCCCCCCCATCACCACCTGCAGCAGTGTGGCGGCCAGTCCCAGGCACATCAGGTGTAGGAGGGTGCTGACGATGATCAGGACGGTCCCGTATCCCAGGGACGGGGTGTAGAGCAGGAACAGGTGACCCGACACCAGACTGCCCACCAGACCAGCCCCCCCGTACAGAAGCTCCACCCTCATCAGTATCTGCAGCCAAAACAACAAACAACAACAGCATCTGAATAAGAAAAAATGTGAACGTCACAGAACCATGGACAAAAAATAATATTCTATTCTGTTTTATTCTATTCTTTTCTGTTCTAGTATATTGTCAATCTTTTCCTTTTTTATCTTTTCACATATTTCTTTCTGTTCTTTTCATTTTTGTTGGTTTATTTTTAATGTATGATGCTTAATAGTCTTTCGATGTCTATGATTTTTTTTTTACATTTCATTCCTTCATTTGACACTGCACATTATGCATGTTAATTATTGTAAAATCTAAATCTGTAGTTATCATTGCTTATTCCTTTATTTGATTTGATTTGATTTTTTTATTTTCTGTTTTCATCTTAAATATTTAAATAATATAGTTCATATATATTTATTCATCTTAATATTATTTTGTCATTTATTGTTTTCTTTCTGGGTTGATTGTATGAATTTCTAACCCATCTTTCACATAATTTCAACATTTTATCTCACAATTTCAACTTCTCAAAATTTAAACTTTTTCCTCATAATTTATACGGTTCATCTCACAATTTCATCAAATTTTTGCCTCACACAATTTCGACTTTTTAATCTCATAATTCTGTTTGACCCTGTTTTGTTTTATTTTCCTAGTGGTGGAAACACGTATTTAATTCTACCATTAAAAAAAATCCCTATGGTAGGTTATGATAATGAAGGACAAGTTAAATTCTGTTCCTGTTACCACGGTAACCATTCTAAGCAGGGACACGTACCTTGGTTCAACACCTAATGGTTCATCTGAGTTTTAAGCAGAAAGTCTGTCAGGTGGTTTAAATAAATGTCTTAGACTTCACTACTTTAAACTATACATTTAAAACCAATTGGATCAAACATGTTTTACAGTGTCCTTCCTCAATATGGAACTTCATCCCTCATTACGTTTGTTCTTCCTTATGTGACATTGACTTTCTTTTACAGTGTAGCTATAAAATTAACAGATTCCCTTTAAGTTGGCTTCTTTCCAAACAAATGTTGATGGTTTGGTCTTTACAAGCATAAGTGCAGTTCTAATAAATTGTGTATTTGGAATAATGGATGTTCTTTATTTTTTAAAAAAGGTCTATTTTCTTTAAACAATGGTTTGATAATAAGATTAATTTATACACAGAGTATTTATATGTGTATGGAACCCTCATTCCTCCAAAAGAATTCTCAGTTGTATTTGATACAGTACCATCATTTATTGTGGCACTCTTAAGAGCACAGGTATCAAAAATAACACCCGGGGGCCAAACCTGGTCTATAAAAGGGTTCAGTCTGGCCCGTAGGATAAATAACAATGAAGATATTAACCCCCACATGCCCAGTGTTGTAATATTACAACATATTATTTGGGTATTTAAGGTTAAGATGTGGGTGTTAAAGTTGTAAAAATTATTTTAATTCAGGTTCTACATATATAATAATTAGATCTCAAAGATGAGTAAAATATGATGATAATTACCTATAAATAATGACATGTGCAAAGTTTTAATGTAAAAGAAGTCAAATTACATGAACATCTTTATATTAACAAACTGTCCTTTTACAAAAACCTGAATAAATACTTGAACAAATATGAACCACCTGAAATATCTGAAGAGAAGTGTAATTTTACAAATATTCTGTCTGTGTTACTAAATGTTTAGTGTATTTGTAACTGCTGTCAGTTGTTCTGAACATGACAAACTAATAGACTGAGGCAGAAAATGGGTCAAATTGCACTTGTTTTTGTGAGGACATGTCATGTTGTCAAATTTTGAGCGAAGCATTATAGATATAAACAGCCCCTGGGGTCAGGGGTTAGAGGCCCTGTCGTGAACCCCTTCTTTGCACGCGCCTGTGTTAACGGTTGGGCACGCGCGGGGCTTTTATCATTCCATGTTGCTGCATTAGGAGAAAAAAAAATCAAACAAGTGTTCCTGTTTTACCGTGGATCGGTCCGTGTCCGTGGACCCCAGGGAGGCCAGGGTCATGACTCCGGGCCAGTAGGCGCTGAAGCCCCCGAAAAGTCCGTAGAGCACGGCCCCCCCGTACATGACCTCCAGGGGCAGGTGCAGCAGCACCACCAGCAGCAGGCTGACTCTGGACAGGACGTACCCGGCCAGGGGCACCGCCACCGCGGCTCTCCTCCAGCCGCGGTCCCCCAGGTGGGCCAGGACCAGGGCGGGGATGAGGGGGGTCAGCTGGAGCACCAGGTTGTAGACCATGAAGAAGCCGCTGATGGCCCTCTGCCGGCTCCCATCCGTCACCATCTGCGTGTCCGGATCCGTGGCGTTGGCGCACCGGTCCCGGACCACCATCTCCAGGGCCGTGTCGAACAGGGTACTGGCCAGATTCTCCACCACGATGATCGGCTCCACCCGCCGGAGCACCGCGAACACGGACCGGCACATGTGGACCAGGACCACGTTCCCGAAATATAGAAGAGTCCGAACCTGAACCAGGTCCGGATCAGAGGAAGCGGTAGGTGGAAGCCGGTCTACAGGAGTTCACTAGACTTGAGTGGACCTGGTGGAGTTCAGTAGACCTGGTGGAGTTAAGTGGACCTGGTGGAGTTAAGTGGATCTGGTGGAGTTAAGTGGATCTGGTGGACTGGTGGTATTTATGCCAGAACTATAAACTCCACCCATTTCCTCTTCTGTTGAACAGGAACAAAACGAAAGTAAAGACTGGTTTAGTCACTGGACCTGACAGCACCAACCCACATTCCACATCCACAGACCAGATCCAAAGACTAGGTCCAAAGACCAGATTTACAGTCCAGATCAACAGAACAGGTCCATGTACCAGTTCTGACCAACCTGTTCACTGTGATCATCTTTATTCTATTCTATATTAAATTCTAATTTCCTTCCCTTCATTCTATTCTAACTTTATTCTATTTGCTCAGACTCACCCTCACCTGTTTGGATGGACCTCCTCCCCCTCCCTCACTGGTCTGTCCACCCCCCCTCCCCTTACTTACTACCTCTTACTTCCACCTCTGTTCTATTCTATTGTACCAGCTTCTACATTCTGTAAAATACCTTAGGTTGTCATGGAAACATAATGCAGTCAAACATACAGGAAGTGTGTGAGCTGTAGTAGCACAGGTCCAGTGTACATGTGTGAAGGAAACACTCACAAAGCTTTAGTTTTTTCTTTTTAATGAGAAAATATTCAGAATATGTATAGCAGGTGTATATAAGTGGGAGCCTTACATGTGCTATAAAAGAACAAAGCAGAGTATGAGCGTACAAGTGGTTAACATAAGAACAGAGGTTATATATACGGAAGCTTCAGCACACACAGTGTAGCCCCGCCCACGCCCAAACTCACTAGCTCCGCCCCCTCAGAAGCTACCGGCGTTGATAAATAAACTGATCTCTGCACCATGAATTCAAACATCAAAAGCATAGTAATAATAATAATAATAATTATAATAATATAAAGCACACAGTTGTGAGTCGTCTGCGTGTGCTTGATGTCTGTTTGCATTTTAAAAGCACTAAAGTGATTCCATGGGTTGGATTTCTTCCAAAAACGACAAAGTTCTGCGTTGTTCTGCCGCAGCTACACTTTACACTCTTGATATTTTAAAACTCAAGTCCTGCCTTCGATAAAGCATCGGTGCAGTTGATACTTCAACTGTTAACCCATAAAGACCCAGCACTGCGTCAGCTTCACCCATGGCTGCTTCTTGCTATAGGCAAAGTAGGCGAATGCTTGGAGCCCCCGAGGCACCAGGGGCCCCAAAGATGCATGTTCAGCCTCATCTGAAGAAAATTCAAATGTCCCGTCTTTACCTGTACCTGGTGTTTATGATATCCATTATATATTTCTTCTTTCCCACTGGGTTTTGGAGTTTTTCCTACTGAGAAGGAGGGTCTAAGGACAGGGGGAGGTTCTAAGGACAGGAGGAGGGTCTAAGGACAGGGGGAGGGTCTAAGGACAGGGGGAGGGTCTAGGGACAGGGGGAGGGTCTAGGGACAGGGTCTAAGGACAGGAGGACGGTCTAGGGACAGGGGGAGGGTCTAAGGACAGGGGGAGGGTCTAGGGACAGGGGGAGGGTCTAAGGACAGGGGGAGGGTCTAGGGACAGGGGGAGGGTCTAGGGACAGGGGGACGGTCTAAGGACAGGGGGAGGGTCTAAGGACAGGGGGAGGGTCTAGGGACAGGGGGAGGGTCTAAGGACAGGGGAAGCCTGTTTCTAATCAACTGTAAAGCTCTGTGACACAACTTTGTTGTGATTTGCGCTCTAAATAAAACTGAAGTAAATATTAAAAAAATAATAAACATGGGATATACACTGTATTTAGATGTATATTTACATGTTTTTGTGTATATTTAGGTGTACGGATGTGTATTTGCGTGTATGTATTTAGGTGTATAGTTCTGTGTATTTGGGTGTCATTGACACCAGTGGGTGTTTTGGGTCTTTATGGGTTAAACTGATCTTTGTGGTTTCTACTTCCTGTATAAACTGTTGTTCAGGTGCAACATGGAATCATCATCAGTCGTTATTACAGTAAAACATGTGCTTTAATACTGTTAGATTGAATTCTGTTTCTGAAATCTCAAAACAAAGAGGCTGCGCTGTCGCTGAAATAATCCCACTGTACCGCCGTTTGACAACAACACAGCGGCGTCATAAAAAAACTGTCTGTTAAATACTCTGTCATTTCATATATTTACTAAATGTCTATAAAAACCAGGAGGATTCTGGTGGAGTTTAAGGAATGGACGGTGGTGGGTTATGAGGACATCTGCTATCGTTACCATTTTGTGCAAAAGTCGGAAAAGTCTCATGATTAAAGTACGACTGATAGACCGATATATCAGCCGACCGATATATGGGGCCAATATTAACACTTTTTTGTCATATTAGTATCAGCTATTATTAGTATCTTTTTTTCCCTGCCATGATTTACTGGAGGAAAAAAAGAAAGAGAAGAAGAGAAAACAAAAAGGAGAGAAAAACTTAGGACAAAAAGCAAGAAAAAAGGACAAAAAGGAAAAAGTGGGAAAACAAGAAAAGGAAAAAAAAAAGAAGAGAAAAAAAGGGGGAAGTAACAAAAAGAGTCACTATTTTTTTTTTTATTTTCTAACTGTGATTAAAGAAGGTTTTCTGACATTTGTTTTCATTTGACAGAAAAAAAAAGTATCAGCTCCGAATATCGGCGGCATGTATCGGTCATCGGCTAAAGTTGATGTAAAAAAAAAAAATCGGTATCGACCCGAAAAGACCCATATCGGTTGATCATTAGGAAGTACGTCGTGAGGACTTTTGGACTGTGTAACTTCTGCGCAGGAACAGAAACAAGGACACTTCAAAGCGCACGTCGAAGCTGTGACGCTGAAGAAAAACGTCAAAGGCTTCGATCAATGAAGAGTGAAAAGATTTTTTTTTTTCCTCTGTTAAAGTGGTTGAAAAACACTATCGTCTCTCCACATAAAAGGCTACCATGTGTTTATGATGTCAAAGTCCATTTCTACAACTGCACTGTCCACATTTTTGGGACACTACCCTCCTGAAGAGGAACTTTTTAGTGAAATATAAAAAACTGATTTATACAAAATAGATCTGGAAACATCTGACCAAGATCCTTTTCACTTGTTCCATTGACAGATTTGTATTTTATTTCATTATTTCCTTCAATAGGTAAATTTCAGTCACGTGACTATGATGACTTCGCGATTTCAGCTGGAGGGCAGGAAGTAACCATGGAAACAGTCACTATGGAGGAAACCATCGAAGACAGTGATTATTGTACGGACTTAGTAGTAGTCCAGTGTTGAAAAGCAGATAAATAGAGTTAGTTAAAATCATTTATAGGACGTGACCCGTATCTTATGAAAATTAATGAGTTTTCGACAGAACCCAAACATTTGTCAACAATCAGTGCTGTGGATGTTACTAACTACCTGGTCCTGCAGACATCCTACTACACCAGCAACAGATGAAAGACTAGAAAAGTTTGGAGACATAGAACTTTTTTGTCAGTGGGCGGGTCCATAAGCTTGGTACCAAAAGGTTCAGCAATTATTATTTTTTGGTCTTCACCAGGGTGAGTGTTTTATTTGTGAAGATGCGACGTCAAAATGTATTGCATGTTTGTTGACATTACTGCTAGCCGCTAACAGTAGCAAGTAATGTCAACAAACATGCAACGCCTCTTGATGTGTCTAGTTAAACTATATTACAACTGTGTAAATGAAGATTTAACCACAACCTAATCATATAAAGCACATCCATAAAAAAGTTAGCTTTCAAACACATGAAGTGGTCACTACAGACATGGGCATTAGCATTAGCATTAGCAGACTCTGCCCCTCCCGACCACAGATTTAAAATCCACTTTTTATTGTGTTTTTCTGTGAGCTTTTTCCATTTCTCACCTTTGTGAATGATAATCTTTGGTACTGTAAAAAAACAAAAGCTTTTCCTTTTCTCAGAACGATTGGTGCAGCTGTAAACTACACAAAACATAGACATTTTCGTCAAGCTAACTTCACTTCCTGCTCACCATCTGAAAATCGTGCGCTAACGATATAACAAAGTGACGTCATGTGAAATCAACCTATGAAGGGAAAAAAGGAAATAAGCAAAAAAAAATCTGCCAATGGAACAATTGAAAAAGATTTTTTCTATTTCTTGAAATAAAACATTAAAAATCTATTGTATAAAAATAAGTGCTAGTGCTACTTTTGTGTCAAATCTCTCTATATTTAATGTTTCTTAAGTGTAAAACATCTTTGTTTTGCATTTTTCAATGAAAATCATTCTGTATTTAATTAACTGCACTGAAAAAATGTCCCTCTAAAAACAAAACTATATATTTAAAAAAAGATTAAGACATGATATTTTCCAGATCTTTTGTCTATAAATAATTTTTTGTAAAGTTCCTCTTTAAGCGATTCTGTCTTATTTTAAGTGTGATGAAATATTTGGACTAGAAATGAGAAAAATGCACTTGGTAAAGTTAATATTTTTGCAGTGAAACCCTAGACTTTTCCACAAGTCGCTGAAGACTAATGATTATATGACTTAACCCAGCGCATCGTTCTCCTTGTGCTTTTCCAGCAGAATTAAACCTCGTGTTAAAATCAGTAAAAAAAAAATAAAAAAAATCAACGAAACAAAACAATGACCTACTCCGTGTTTCTGTTGGTAATTGGATTTTTTTTTTCGAAAAGGAAAGAGGGTGTGGAAGTAGTTTTGGTTCATTTTCCACATACACACCAGGAGGACCAAGTAAAATAATATAATAATAAGTAGTGGTTCCAGGCACAACAGACCCCGCCCCCTCACAAACATTTTAATGGAAATCTGCCTCTATAAACATCAGACTATGGATTTGACCTTTCAAGGTTGCTTAAGGTCAAAGGTCATGACGCCATTTTGAAGCCTGCTTGTAGTTTCCCATCGGTCAACAATATTTTCTTTTTGGAGGAAAAACTACAGGACCAATTTCCATAAAATTTTCAGTAAATGTGTGAAGTGGTCCCAGAATAGATCCCATTAAATTTTGGTGAATGTGGGTCAAAGGTCAAAGTCAAGGTCACCTCTGTTTTCACGATGATCATAGAAAGAGCAATAGCTTCAGAACCTTGAAGGTTGAATTTGAAGACACTAGGTCAAAGGTCAAAGTCACAACAAAGGTCAAAATCAAATTTTGAATATAACTATTAAACTATTTATCTTACAGACGTCCAATGAGCATCAACAGTCTGTTCTTTCATGTCTGCATCATGTTTGTACATATATTGACCTATTGTTGACACAAGAGGTCAGGGGTCACTGGGTCACTGGGTCAATACCTAAAACAATTCAATTGGACTATAACAAAAGTGGCAATAAGAGATTTATTTACTATTGTAGGCTTCAAAATGATGTCATGACCTTTGACCTTGAAAGGTCAAACCCATAGTCAGACGTTTTGTCCATTAAGAGCTAAAATGTTCATGAGGGGGCGGGGTTTGTTGTGCCTGGCACCACTTGTTTGTCTGTTTCTCCATTTCTGTCAGGTATTAAACTTATTTTTTGTTTAAAGAAAAATTAAACCAATAAAATAAATAGAATTGAATCTGTTTTGACACATAAAAAGAAAAGAATAGCTAGAAATTCAATTTAAATACTTCTATTTTGAAGCGAAAATCAACAAGCCGCTAGTTTTTGTTTTGTTTCTGAAAAACAAAAAAACAAGATTCCAGTTACTAATGGACACACGGAGTCAAGCCAAAGTGGAAAAAGTCATCTTAGAATGTCTGTACAACAGTGGGATTTCCTTTTTTCTTCTTCTTCTTTGCTCATATGTTTCATTGAACAAATACAAAAAGGAGTGTAATATCATGCAACACATTCAGTATAGTTTGTCTTAAATAGACTAAGAGCTTAGGCCCAGCGGATTCTCTAAATAAAAACATTTCATTTTGGTATGACAACTTGTTATAAAAGGCTTTTTTCATACTTTTATCCTCAGCTATGCAAGTAGATAACCCTCCCCTTGTTGAAATGTCAACATGTTCATATATCAAATACACAATCCTACCTCAGTATAATACAGGAAACAACTGCTTACATCAGAAAGCACAGGTCAATGAAGCAACGCAGCCAAAGTCAAATAAGTGATTTTGAAGGAATATAAAACTCCTGACTCCAGCCCTTTTCATTAACTTTACAGTAAGTGATACAAACATGACCTGCAGGAGCTTTTCTGTCACATCTGCTTCGAGACCACGGCTGTCAAACGGACGGCTCACGGGACAAAACTTGCCCGTCTAAGAGTCTGATGCGGTCCGTGGGATGAATTTGTGAAATGAAAAAAACAAAACAAAAAACAGAAGTTATTAATCCATTAAACATAATTTCCGGACTATAAGGCGCACTTAAAATCCTTTAATTTTCTCCCAAAACCACAGTGCACTTTATAACCCAGAGCGCCTTATATGGGGAGTAATTCTGGTTGTATTTAGTGATTTTGAATTTTGACTTTTTTATCTTATAAATTACACTTTTTATCTTACAATGTTGGCTTTTTATCTAATAATTTTCACTCTTACTCTAATAATTTGGACCTTTTACCTCATGATTTTGACTTCCCCTAATGCGCCTTATAGTCAAGTGCGCCTTATATTGCGGAAAATATGGTCGTTCAGGTTCCACCTACAGCCCAGTTCGATCTAAAGTGAATCAGACCAGTTAAAAAATGTCATAATAACCTAGAAATAATGGAAAACACAAACCAAGTTACATTACATGAAACTATCCTTTCATACTAAAAAAAAAAAAAAAAAAAAAAAAAAAGGCCAAATCTTACCAAGACAATTATCACTTGTTCTATTGGCAGAATTTTTAATTGTTTTTTTTAGCTTAATTAATTTTTTTAGGTTTAATTCAAGCAAAAAAAAAATCTGCCATTGAGACAAGTCAAAACTATCCTGATAAGATTTCTTGAAATACATTTTTTGTGATCGTCTATAAATCAGTTCTCATATCTGACTGAAAAGTTCCTCTTTATGTGGTTTTGTCTGATTTTAAGTGTGATGAGATATTTAGATAAGAAATGAGACAAACACACGTGGTAAGATTAAAATGTTTGCAGTGCATAAATAATGTTAATTTGAACAAAAATAAACCACATAAAATGTCCAAAGTATGTGTAATTTTAACAATATTCTGTGGCACTACATGTTTTTTTGTTGTGTATTTGTACATTTATTGTGTATTGTGTACGCTGTAATGCACAATTGTACACTTGAAAAATCTAAATCTACCAAGTGTATTTTTCTAATTTCTAGTCAAAATATTTAATCACACTTAACCATAGATCTGGCAAATAACAAATAAATTTCAGAATTTAATTTTTTTTTTAAATAAAAAAGTTGGCAGATTTTATTATAATTATGATGGTGATTATTATTAGTATTCTTATTATTTTCCATAATTCAAGCAAAACCAAAACTATGCCACTGGAACCAGTGAAAATGCTCTTAGTTAGATTTCTTTAAATCAGATTTGTCCAGATGTATTGTGTATAAATCACTTCTTATATCTGACTGAAAAGTTCCTCTTTAGGTGATTCTGTCTGATTTTAAGTGTGATTCAATATTTGGACTAGAAATGATACAAATACACTTGTTCAGATTGACATTTTCTCAGTGTAAATGATAAAATGAAGCATAATATTGTTAGAATTGCACTAAATTTGAGTTTTCTCATAGTTGTTCATGTTTTCACCTTTAAAACAAAAAGATAGTTTGTAGATGTAAACATTTTCAAAATGTTGCTTCACTTTTTTCACTCTAAAACAGAGAAACATCTGCAGTTGGCATCATTTATAAGTTATTATATTATTCTTTAACTGGTCTGGCTCATATTCATACTGGGAGGATGTGTCCCCTGAAATAAAAACCAGTCTGACACCCCTGACCCAAGTGTATTTGTCTCATTTCTAGTCCAAATGTCTCATCACATTTAAAATCACCTTTTTAGTGAAATATAAAAACTGATTTATAGAAAATAGATCTGGAAAAACTGACTGAAAAATCTGAATAAGATCATTTCCACTTGTTCCATTGATATCTTTTTATTTAAAATTTGCTTTAATTAAGCCAAAAGAAAAAAAAAATTAATTAAGCAACAAATCTGCGAATGGAACAAGTGAAAATGATCTTTTCTTATTTCTTGAAACAAAACATTCAAATACTATTGTATAAAAACAAGCGCTACTTTAGTGTCAATTCTCTCTATTTTTAAGATTTCTGAAGTGATTTATCACTACTGTAAAGCATTATCTTCTTTATTTTGCACTGTTCAGTGCATTTTTCATGTATTTTCTCGTATTTAATTAAAGGCACTGGAAAAGTGTCTCTCTAAAAACAAACAAAAAAAATAATACACAATATTTTCCAGATTTATTGTCTATAAATCAGTACTTGAAAACGTCCTCTTTAACTGAATCTGTCTTATCATAAATGTGATGAGATACTTGGACTAGAAATGAGAAAAATGCACTTGGTAAAGTTTATATTTTTGCAGTGAAACCCTAGACTTTTCCACAAGCCGCTGAAGACTAGTGATTATACGACAAACTCTAGCTAAGGTTGTGTATTTTCTCTACGGCCTACTGGAACTGTAGTACAGGTCAGAAGAGGGTAATATATCACACATATCCCACAATCTAAGCAAAAAATTGCAGTATTCCGGTGTCAGTTGAGGAAAAGTTTCTACTCAACCAGTGTGTGGTGTGTCCGCTTTACCTGCAGAAACACCGCCTTCCTACAGCGTCCCAAAAATACTGGAAAAAAAAAAAAAAAAAACACATTCGGAATCCTATTCAAAATACGACCGGGACGGTGTTTTCAATCACAAGGTTGTAAATGAAACCTTTTTATCTGTTGTCATTAAATGCACACTAAAAACACCAACAACAAAAAAAAAAAACACTCTTCTGCAAGTTTCAGGCAACCTTTCAGAGTCACTCAGCCGCTATTTCAGTAAAGAAAAATTAAAGGTAAGAAGTGAAAAATCCTATGAATATTTAAATCATTCAGCGTCACCAACTTTTAAAAAATAAAAAGAAGTCGTCTCGTTCAAAGCCTCGGGGTGGGGGAAAAAAAAAGAAGCTCTAAAACCACCAAATAACCTTCCAAAGTGTCTTTTTTTTTGCGTCATCGACGTCGCTCTTCGTTCTCAGCTCAACATTTTAAATATCTCGACTGTTAAGTCTTTCACATACTCGTCCACTTCACATACACTTCCATCCTTCTCGTCCAAAAGTCACAACTGTGATGGGATCATCAGAATACTTTAAGTAGAATAAATACTGTTTCCTCTCCTCCATGCCTCCTTTCTGTCATATCCTTCTCTTCAACATGGTCCAAAACTGTCCTGGAAAGGATTTTTTTTTTATTTATTTTTTTTTTACTCCTCCTCCTCTTCTTCTTCTTCTTCTTCTTCTTCCTCTTCCTCTTCCTCCTCCTCCTCTTCTTCTTCCTCTCCATCCTCATTGGCGTAGATACCGGCCTCCCATTTCAACGCCATGTTGCTCTTCCTCCTGGTGACCCGGGTGGCTTCCAGAACCTGTCACATGAAGAAAAACAAACCAAAAAACATCTGATTAAAAGCAGAAATGTTTCATCAATATGACAAAAAAAAAGTGGCTGATGATTAAACCCATGCTTCTCCCTGGGGTAAAGATTATAACTGCAACACAATCACACACAAAAAACCAGTAGTGATGTCATGCAGAGCTCTACACCGAGCTTATCTGTCCAAACTACATCCAACATTAGTCACTTTTCCATTGGACCTCAAACTGTGCAAATATAACTTGCGTATAAAAAATTTATCTAATGGAAAAAAATTAAAATCACTTAATTTTTTTATTTAGTTTTGCTCATACAACCATACAAGTCATTTTACATACATGAATATATAAAAACAGACATTCCCTTATGGCAGGGGTGTCAAACTCATTTTAGTTCAGTTCCACATTCAGCCTGATATGATCTGAAAAAGGTCAGACCAATAAAATAATAACAGTGAAAAGAGGAAAATTACATAATGATATTTTCATATCTGTAATGTTTCCCTCAAAATATGAATAACATCAACAACTTGACATGTCTTAAGAAAAACAAGTGTAATTTGAACCATTTTCTGCCTCAGTTTATCAGTTTGTCATTTGCACATGTGCAGAACAACTGACATTTAAATAACAAATACACTAAACATTTAGTAATAAGAAGAATATTTGTAAAATGACACTTATTTCTCTTCAGATATTTCAGGTGGTTCATATTTGTTCAGGTTTTTGTAAAAGGATGGATTGTTGATATAAAAATGTCCATGTAATTTGACTTTTTTACATTAAAATTTGCAGTTTTAATTATTTATAGGTACTTATGATCATATTTTACTGGTTTGATCCAACTGAGATCTAATTATTCTGTATGTAACCTGAAATAAAATAATTTTTACACCATTAATATCTTCATTGTTATTCATCCTATGGGCCATATTGGACCCTTTGGCGAGCCAGATTTGGCCCCCGGGCCTTATGATGTACTAATGGCATCAGCTTTATTTGTCATTTTGCATATTTAACATTATCCTTACACCATGGCATACATGGAGGAAGGACACAAAAGTAAGAAAATACAAATAAATAGATACATAGATATATATATAATAAAGTAAACATACATGTATATCACAGGTGTCAAACTCCGGTCCTCAAGGGCCAATGTCCTGCATGTTTTAGATATTTCCCTCTTCCATGTGATTCAGTTTAACCCTTTAACTCCTGAGAACTAACAAAGTAACTGGTAACATGAGCAAAGTAAGACACAAATGGCAGAAAATCAAAGAAAATTAAAAGAACCAAAATGTAGAAAAATAAACAAAATGAACAAAAACTAATAAATATTTACAAAATGACAAATAATGTGGAAAATTTTGGAGAAAAAAAATGACTAAAGAAGAAAACTAGTATTGACATTTGGTCACAGCAATTAAAAAAATGGTGAAAAATAATAATAAAAAAAAAACACCTCTTGCTTTTTGGCATCTTTTCCATCCACAAAATAAAGTAAAACTGTTGAATTTTTCTGAATATTTAAACAAAATCATCCATTCAGAATGTATCAGCACTGACATTTAAAGAGTTAATAATCAGCTCCTCATCAGACTGATAATGATGCAATGGGCTCCAGGTGTAATGGAAGAGAGAAACATCTAAAACATGCAGGACCCCGGCCCTCGAGGACTGCAGTTTGACACCCCTGATGTATATGATCCCTTCACAATGTTCATTGCCTTAACAGGTTGATCATGTGTCTCCATCTCTTCATAAATATCTCTTTATCAATTCTAAGTACATCAGTCATTTCCTCCATCTCAAATATTATATGTGGGAGACTCAGGTTTCAACCACGTGATAGTAATGCATTTAATGGCTGCTGTTAATTAAATTAAAAATAGATGTTTTCAGTTATTTCCTTCTGAACTTTCTGGGATTACGCCTAAAATAGCAAACTTTAAATCTTTAGAAAATGTCTGGTTGATTATAGCAACAAATATATAACTTCAGAACGGTCTGATCGTAGGACACGTCCCATATATGTGGGTATGGTTCCCAAAGTGAGTCCCACCTTTCCACCAACAGGGGATAAAGTGGGATTCAGATGATTTATTTTTAGAGTTAAATCTGGTGTCATGAATGCTGGTCTGAGGTTAAAGTGTGAATGTTAAGCTAAATTTTGATTCTGTTTGACACGTGCTCTGAAATTCACATATGATAGGAGTTAATAATAAATATTTGATGTGTCATAGGCAGACCACTACAATGTGTAGAGTGTGTGACGTCACATGTTCTCTAGGCGTGTAGTCCAAATTATTAACAGTTTTACTCACAAATTAATCAGTCGTTAGTTAACAGAAGCAGTTGAAATAAACATCAATAATTATCATTTATTATGAGCTACAACATGTATGTGATTCAGGTCACATGACAATCCAGATACCATGTTAGCATTTTATTTCCCATTGAATACCATTCATTAATTTTCTGATCTCAGGCCCCGTGAACCACCTGGAAGGGGCGGAGCCTTAAGCTGCCTCTGATGTGATGTGTAGAAAGTGTAGACACTGATTGGTGGAGTTATCTCTGTGTCGTTGTGTTATCAATGTGTGACCTGCCTTTAAAAAAAAACTAGTTTGGGAGTTACAGTAAAGAGTGGTAAGTTAAATTTAGTCCATGACCCAAAACTACACTGTGGTCGGTTGTGGAGGTTGAAACATTTCTGTCTTTAGTGGCTGATGAGAAAAACTAAAAAAGAATGTGAGCTTGACGGTGCCTCATGCTGACGTCCAGGTATGATAGTATCTGTATGGAAACACTCCTGGTGTCTGAGTAGAGTCGAGTAGATACGATAGCATGTAGTGGAAACAGTTTAATTATCTGGCCATGTTAGCATGTCTTAGATCTTGGGACTTTTAGTATAATGTTATGAACACCACACAGAAAATAAATAAAATACTACTAAAAAAAATACTATTATATTAGTTCATCACAAAACAGTATTTTGTTTGGACTATGAATGGATTATTATTAGTTTTTTTAGTAAATGTCAGAGTTCTGTACAGATGTCCAACAGAAAAGTGACGAGTACCCGACAGACTGTGTTTAGCAAAAGGTTTCATGCTTTAACACTTGTTTAATATTTCACATTTCAACCCCCCCTCCCCATACACTCTCAGAAATAAAGGTACAGTAGGGGTACAAATCCGTATACTATTGGTACAATAAACACCAATGTACCCCCAAGGGTTAATATTTGAACCTTTATCGATATGTACCTTTTCACCCCAGTAAAAGGTACACCTTTGTACCCTTTCAGTGGTATCAGGGGCCCTGTTGTGGACCCCTTCTTTCTTTGTTGATGGTTGGGCATCATGTTGCTGCATTGGGTGAAGGCAACATGATGCCCAGATGGTAGAGCAGGTCGTCCAATGACTGAAGGGTTGGCAGTTTGCATCCCGCCTCTGGCTGTCCACATGCCTTGCGTGGCAGCAGCAGCGATACTGTGTATGAGAGTGAATGTTTTTTTTCTTCTTTTTTTTTAGATTTCTATAGCACTTTTCAAGGCACCCAAAGCGCTTTACATTAGTGTTCCATTATTCATTCACTCTCACATGCTCCCTCTGGTGGTGGTAAACTACATATGTCGTCACAGTTGTCCTGGGGCAGACTGACAGAAGCGTGGCTGCCATTTTGCACCTCTGACCACCACCGAACATTCATACGCATTAATACACCAGTGAGAGTGACACTGGAGGCAAGGACGGTGAAGTGTCTTGCCCAAGGACACAACAGACTGACTAGGGAATCAAACTGCCAACCCTTCGGTTAATGGACGACCCACTCTACCAAATGAGCCCCGACTGTGAGGCTAATGCAGGGGTCAGCGACCCTGGTCCTAGAGTGCCACTGTCCTGCATGTTTTAGATGTTTCCTTCTTCCAACACGCCTGAGTCACATGATCAGATCATGAAGCTCTGCAGAAGAATGACAATGGTCTTCAGGTGTGCTCAAAGAGGGACACATTTAAAACAGGGGTGTCAAACTCATTTTAGGGGCCACATTCAGCCTAATATGCTATAAAGTGGGCTGCACCAGTAAAATAATATAAACATTTATAAAATAATGTCAATTTTTGACTGAAAAAACCCTCAAAATGTTATGATATTATGCTTTAGTTTATCATTTCTACATGATCACAGTAGATCTACAAATATACACAACATTTACTAACAGGTTAAATATTGGTAAAATTCCACAAATATTTCAGGTTACTCACATTTTTTGTAAAAAGCTAATCTTTTTGTACTTTATTTTACACTAAAGTGGAAAGGAAAATTATTTTAGTGCTTGTTTCCATTATTTCTAGGTTATTATGACAGTATTTTACTAGTCTCATCCACTTTAGATTATTTTAACTTCCTTCATTAATCATTATCTTCGGTGTAGTTTTTGTATTTCACACACTGATGCCAGGGGCCAGACTGGACCCTTTGGCGGTCCGCATTTGACCCCCGGGCCTTATGTTTGACACCTGTGATCTAAAACATGCAGGACAGTGGGACCCTAGGACCAGGGTTGCTAATGTAAAGTGCTTTGGATAAAAGCTCTGTATCAGTGGGGTGTAATTGTACCTTTTAACCAGGGTACATATTTGTACCATAGCATGGGAGTGATTATGATGTTGACATTGGTGGGGACATAATTTGACTTCCTTGAGAGACAGCAATAAAATCTAAGAGACATTTTAGGAATGTTTTTTATTTCAGAAGCCACATTTTGTCTGTTTTTTTTTTTATTGGTCATTTATAACTGAATTTTATATTTAATTATAGTTGTCGTCACAGGACCCACATTTACGTCTAGTTTGGTCATATTTTTGTCATGAGATAAAGGTTCGTGGACGATAATATTTAATCACTATAAGGTGCACTGTCAATGAATGTTTGATTTTTTAGGTTCTTCATATGTAAGGTGAACTGGATTATAAAGTGATTTAAGTGAAGTTAAAATCATTAGATAAAAGGTGAAAATTATGAGATAAAAAGTGAAAATTATGATAAAAAGTGAAAATTGTGAGATAAAAAGTGGAAAATTATGATAAAAAGTGAAAATTATGAGATAAAAGGTGAAAATTATGAGATAAAAAGTGAAAATTATGAGATAAACGGTGAAAATTATGAGATAAACGGTGAAAATTATGAGATAAAAAGTGAAAATTATGATTTGATTTGATTTGATTTGATTTGAATGATTTATTTCGAACATGTGCAAAGTGCAACAATATTCAATACAGCAATAATAATAATAACAATGACATGTTCGAAAAGGAGTAGGATGAAGCATAAGCTTATTTAATCCTACCCCTTCTTCACTTCCTCAACAACCTAAATACATCTTGTAGTAATATAGTGCATAGTACAAAAAAGATGATAAATAAAATAATGACAATAACAATGATAACAATACCAATAATCAATAACTGAAGTACTAAACATAGACATATATACAAAAAAAAAAAAAAAACAAAAAAAAAAACTAAAAACAAATGAGCAGATAGGAAAGTAGGTAACAAATAGAGTTTTTTTTTTGTTGTTGTTTTCTTTTTTCCCTCCCTTCCTTCTTCTTCTTTTCCCTTTTTTTCTTTCCTTTTTCTAATTTTTTTGCATTTTGCTTTCATTTTTTATTTTTTATTTTATTTATTTTATTTTATTTTATTTTATTTTTCTATTCATTCACTTATTTTATTCATGTATTTATTCATTTATTTATTTTTTATATCTTTTAACCCCACAGAGGGGGAGTCAACATTGCTTCAGATCAGTACATATTCCAGTCTGGCAGACATATACTAGACTATTTAGTGCATGTGTGTGACCATCATCGGTTCTCCCCGAAAGCTGAGCAGACATCCCCCATTAGAACTCTCCCTTACAAGCCAGTGAGTGCAGTGCTGCACCTCAGTGATGTGCGGAGGAAACAAAGGCTAGACAGGATGGACAGGACGAACGGGGACAGTAACCAACAGGCAGTGCTATTGTAATTAAAGACTGCAAGGTGATGTGTTATTCCCAACCACCAACTGTCCTTCAATAAAAAACTAAAAAATAAATAAGTAGATCAGAAAAAGAGGAGAAAACCAAACCAGCACAAAAGGAGAAACAAAAAACAAAACAAAAACAAAAACAAACAAAAAAAAAAAAATAAATAATAAAAAAATGTAACAATCGGCACTGAGCACCACAACCGTGGATGTCCTGATAGTACAAAATAGAATGCAATGTAATAGAATAGGCCAGAGGAGGACACCAGTGCAGAAGAAAATGAGTCTAGTGTAGAGATTGTGGAGAGATTCTCAGCACATTCTGGCGAGTCCCATCATTCGTTGAAATGGGACTCAGTAGTAGCTGGTGAGACCCGATCAAACATGCAAGTGTGAAAGACCCCGAAGCCCAGAACAGCAATCACGACAAGGCAGGGCCAAGTCAACAGGGCAACCCCCACCTCGGGCCGCAGGAGCCACAGGACGCCACCCCCAGAGAGCCACCGGGACCACTGTGAACGACACAAACCCGGAGAACAAGAGGGAGCAGCTACAGACCCCCCCCAGCGCACCAAGACCGACCCAGGCGGCCCGGGGCACGACGACCCACCCGCCGCCCCAACCCCAACCCCGCCCACCCCAGCCCCCACCAACCCCCCCCACCCCACCACCCGACCCGCCCAGCCGAACCACTCACCCCCCCCGCCCACCCCCGAGGGGGCCAACGGCCCCACGCAGCCAGGAAACCAGAGATAAAAAGATAAATATGAGATAAAAAGTGAAAATTATGAGATAAAAAGTGAAAATTATGTGATAAAAAACCTCCAAATTATGAGAAAAAAGGCAAAATGATCAGATAAAAAGATGAATTCCCAGTCACTAAGCACAACCAGAATTAATCCATACATAAGGTGCACTGTTTTTTAGAGGAAATTAAAGTATTTTAAGTGTCACCTTATAGTCCAGTTGTTTCCCAAATGTCATGTAATTTCCCATCCATGTCCATAGTGTCCATACGGTATTTTAGTCCCATGCACCATAGGGTAGAAATAGTAAAGGTACAAATATGTAACCTGTTTAGAAGGTACATGTATGCACCTTTGAGGGTACAGCTGGTACAGTAAGCCTTCGTACCCCTAGACAATTCTGTACCTTGTTTTCGGAGAGTGTAGAAACCAGACACAACAGTTCATACGATCACACACACATATACATCCACAGGCAGGACTGAGGAGAACAAGGTGCAGGTGAAGTGAACTGGAAAGACCTGCAGTGAATGACTTACACTGTCAGAACAACTTTTATTATCATTTATCATATGTTTTATATGATACAACTCACTGGTTTCTACAGTGAAATACCTTATATGGACAAGAAATATGTGGATATGTTGAATTCAGATGATTTGTTTTCTAACAGGGGTCTGGGATAAAATAATAATAATAATAATAATAATAATAATAATAATAATAATAATAATAATAATAATAATAATAATAATAATAATAATAATAATAATAATAATAGTACAGATTAATGTCAGAATATAATTTTACATCGTGATAAATGACTCTGCACTGGTTAGTTTGGTTTAAATTATCTTTGCTTCCAAAATGTCTCAGATGGTTTTGACTTTATTTCTTTCAACATTGAGTATTTTTCAAATCCATGACTAGGGATTTTTTTTAAAAAATGTTCTTCCTCTAAATTACTAAAGAGTTTTTCATGCTCTGACTGTAAATAATAACTTTCTTCCAGAAGTAAACATCTACCTTCATCAGAGGGTTTCTACAGTTTATCAGTGTCTAATTTAATGCCCATGTCCAACTGCAGATATACTTTTATATATATACAGGGTGTCCCCATAAGTCTCCACACATACAAGACACAACACATTCCATACATATGTGGTTTATATTTCAGATAATCCAAAGAATACATTTGAATAAAGAACAATGAATTTAAATGTCAGTCATATATAGCATATTATATAAATAAAAATAGTTTAAGTCAGGAAATGTTTCCTATGTATGAAGCCTTATGGGGACACGCTGTAGTTTAAGCAGCTTTAGCTTCTAAATAGTTCCTCTTCTAATCACTTCTGCTCAAACTTGCATTTTGCACACATTTCCTAATATTCCGTCCACTCTTTCACCACAGCATGAGTAAACTCACAGAACATTACATTTCCAAGCATCTGGTGTTTTGACCATAAACAATAGACAATTAAAGGCTCCAGCCTGTCAGTCATCACACTAGACTTCCAATCAAAATGATTAAATGTTTATATAACCAAAATAGATTGTGAATAACAATACTTTTCTTTAATAAAATGACCCTGAAACCCTGTATGAAGAAAAATATCTAATTAAGCTGCATATAAATATTCATTCTTAATATTGATCTTAATGTTTTAAATCAACATGAGGAGGACATATTAGTTAGTTAGTTAGTATTTTTTGTCCATATACTTTTTAAACATCAACATCAATTTTCTTCCTTCCATTACGAAGAAAATAGATTATATATATATATATATATATATATATATATATATATATATATATATATATATATATATATATATATATATAGAATACAATTTCTATTACTTACAAGGTGAATAATACATTAATAAATGGCACACATTATTCACTCACCTGCTTTGACACAAAATATATTATAATTAAGTGACATCACATTCTTAATCCATAGAGATTAATAAAACATTGCAGTGTTCTGCAGCTGTGTGTGTGTATGAAATGTATGGTGTTTGACGGAAGGTTTTATCCGTGGCACAGCTTTTCCACAGCTAGAACTCACCAGTGGAAAAGCTGCATTGTCCAAAATCTGTTGCTTCAGCACCAAGACATTTGGTACAAAGAGACTTTGGACATTTCCATGCTCCCAAATTTGTGGGAACAGTTTGGGGATGGCCCCTTCTCGTTCCAAAATAACTGTGCACCAGTGCATAAATTAAGGTCCATTTTTTATTGGATGAACTGGACTGGCCTGAACACAGTCCTGACCTTTGACCCCACAGAACACTTATGGTATGAGTTAGAACCAGGCCTTCTGTGTGATATCACAAATGCTTCTGTGAGGAACACCTTCCCAGAAGAGTTGAAGGGTAAAGGGTGAACCCACATCACATTAAACCCTATGGATTAACTATGGGATGGAAACGTTCATATGTGAGTCAAAGCAGGTGAGGCATTACTTTTGGCAACATACTGTATTATGTCTGGAATACAATTCAAAAAGGTTTATTTATTATTGTGGTCAGTGACAAGGGACGAGAGTTCAAAGGTCACAACAAATCGATAGATGGACAAGCACATGCAGCACCAACACCAGAGGCAGACCTGGGTTCAGATATCACATGTCAAAAAGTTCTTAAGAGTTGAATTTGTGTAACATGCAGGCGTGTGCAGCATTGTTTTACAGGATGTGTGGTTGGATCTGACCCAGGTCTGTCAGTAAAAGCACAGGTCACAGTTCCAACAGGTTTGGGGTTTCGCAGGTACCTCACTGGTTACCTCGTTGGCCAGCAACAGTCGAGCATACTGACCGAGCGGCAGGAGGGAAGCAACAGTACAAAGAATCAACACATGTGATGTTTTCATGGATAAGGAACAACAACATCAGCAGTGAGGGAAATAATGATCTGTTCAGGATGAATTCACTCAGATAAGACAATAAAACAGACAATAAATGAAGAGCTTGGTTCCAAAATTATATATACTGTATTAAATATATATACTGTTTTAAGACAAATCCCTTTTTTATTTGGAGGAATGTGTTGATTACAACTCAAAGGTAGCATGTTTTAAACTTTATTAACCTGTGTATTAAACATAAAAAGTATGACATTTTAAATCCTGAAATAACTATGACAAATTTAATGAACAAACTATTTTTTCAATTTTTTTTGTCAAAATGCTCCATATCCATGTATCCTCTTTTTTTCCCCAAAACGCTACACATCAGATCCTGTTTAACCCTCTAAGGAACTATGTCATTTATAAATGATGCTTTAAAAAATAACACAAGCCTCTAACTAATCATATTTTACCATACATTTATTTATTTTTTATTTAATTTAAAATTTTTAAATCCTGTCTAACCAATAAAATCAAAGATTATTTAAAATCCTGATGTCGTGCTACAACAAAGAAGGACAGGAGACAAGAGCTCATGTTGGTTCACATGCATGAGTGGTGTCATGGTAAGTCTATTTTTAAACTATAAAACACACAAAAATCACCAATAAAACATATTACTAAATAACCTAAACTGTTTTTTTAAACTATTTTAGTTATTTTATATGAAGAAATTTACAAAGTTAAAAGTTTAAAACAGTTAAAATGTTGAAAAAAATCCTACTTCACTCAGAAAATAATGAGACTTAATAATAGTACCAGAGGTTTAGTAGTGTGGGCCATTTAGATTTTTGTTGGGGTTGAACCACATTCCCTGTCTCAGTCACCTTTCCCCCAGATCCTCTCACCTCTCCTATCACAACCTTTCACCCACATCCACTCTCGTCACACCTGGCCTGCACCACGCAGCTGCAAGTCATTACTGATCTGCATCTATTTAAGCAGTGAGGCTTGCAGTTGTCAATGTGGGAACATTCAGTTTGTTAGCTCCATAACCTGGACACTCTGTTATTTCCCTTCTCTCCATGACTGATCATTCCTAAGGTTTAGTTTTCTGTTTGTGTCTATGTTGTGTTTTGTTTCTGCTTTTATTAAATCTGTTCTCCCTTCAGCACCTGGTGTCTGAGACCTTCCCTTTCACCTCACCCATCATGATAGATAGATAGATAGATAGATAGATAGATAGATAGATAGATAGATAGATATATATATACTTTATTGATCTCCAAGGAGAAATTTACGGCACCATCAGATCAAAAAGTTGAAACATAAGGGCATGCAAGTCGAATAAAATACAATTAGCAGAAATTAGTTAAGTAATAAACGTCCATTCAACCTTATGTTCATCAACTTTTCAGAATTCATAACTAAAATGAATATTTTTATGTATTGTTTTAGAATCATTCTGAAATTAAATGTTGTGATTTTCAGTGGAATATATTCATTGATAAAGAAGCCACTGTTTAATCAATTAAAAATTCATGAAAAACAGGACAAAGTCATTTATAAATGATTGTACCCCAAAATAAAGGGCAATGGTCAATTTTGTAAAGTGAAGATACTGTAGGAAATTTATTTTAGGCCTTAATAAACTTAAAATCAAAGGTAATTGTTTTTTTTTAATGAATTTCCTTAAGTCCCATAGATGTTAAATCTTAAACAGTTTGGATCAGTGGTTTTGGTCGCTAGTGGAGGTAGGCCTGTCGCGATAATCAATAAATCAATCAATTGCACGGTAATTAAAAATGAGCTTGATAAGTTTGCCAGGTACGATAATTTTGTATTTACCAAAAACACTGGATAATGAGTTCACTTCACTAAAGAACTAAAGAACTAATGAACCGTCCTTAGTGTAATGCAGTGGTTCTCAAATCCGGTCCTCATGGCCCAGTGTCCTGTATGTTTTAGATATCTCCCTCTTCATTATTTTAATAACCAAGAAAATAATTAAATTAAAAATTTAATAAAACAAATTAAATTAAAAACATTAAAAATAATAATAAAAAAAAGAAAATGTAGATATCTATATTTATAGAAATATAAGAAATACATAAAAGGAAAAAGCATTTAGAAATTCTAAATGTTTTAAAAATTAAAACTACTAATTTTAAAGATTTTAATTAAAAAAATATACTTTTTAATGGAATTTAAAGAAATAAGAAAAAAAATACTAAAAAAAAAAATCCCTGTTCCATCATACCTGGAAGCCATCACATCATTATCAGGCTTCTGAAGAGCTGATCAATAATCAAACTCGGTGTGATAGAAGAGGGAAATGGGTAAAACCTGCAGGACACTGGGCCACAAGGACCGGATTTGAGAACCCCTGGTGTAATGACAAGTGAACCCTCCTGTCAATCACTGTGAGGAGGCGGGACATCCAGCTTATTAACGTGACGGGCCTAGGTGGAGGTTTGGGTTTTTATGGGTTCAGATGTTTATTCGATGAGTGGCACAGTTCAGTGCTTCTAAATGAAAATAGAAACCTGAATAATACCATCTTGTGGGAATAGAATGGCATTTAAAGCTTTAGTCACTAACAAAAAAAAAGATAAAACATAGAATCGGAGCAGAAATCCCCAGACTTACTTTCAATTTCATTTCCTGCTTCGGGCTGGGAATTTCCCTTGGGTGATGCCCAGTGTCTGCTCATATCAACAGACCATATATGAAGGCATTCATTACCCACTAAACCACAGGATCATCTGTGATTACCTTTGGAACATTTTCACTTAGACTTTTGTAAATGTGTACTTTCATATTCAGTTTGCTTGTTGTATGAATTAAGGATTCAAACAGTTGCTGTCTTTTCCCAGTGCTACATTTGTACTATTTTCCTCTGTATTTAACCTTTCTGCAGTGATTTATCATCATTTTTATTATATTATCTTCCGTATTTTCCCTTTTTCCAGAGAAAATCATGTATTTTCCTATATTTAATTAACTGATAAGATGTTCATAAAAGGTCAAAGGTCAAAGATGAAGGGTATTATATAAAAAACAGTAAAATATATCATTACTGAACATACGTGTGTCCATCTATCATTGATCCAACTCCATGGGTTTTACTGGTAAAACCAGGAAAAGATGAATAACTGTATTTTAACTTTATCTTTGTTTATACCACATGTGTTCATTTTTGTGTCCTAGAAAAAAATCCCATCTCATGACCCTTAAGTACTGTATCTGTTTTTGTGCTAAATGTGATGCTAACCGCTAAGTGTGCACTGCCATTTTTCCCATTCATTCTCCTTCACTGAACTTTTACCTGGCGCCTGTAGGGGGCAGCCTGTTACTGCACCATTTTCTCTGCAGTTGTAACATATAAATTTCTCTGTAAGGGATTAATAAAGGTCTATTCTATTCTATTTACACTAATTATTTAATTGGATTGATAGAATTATTGACTTAACAGTTTATATCAGTAGATCAGGGGTGTCAAACTGCGGTCCTCGAGGGCCGGGGTCCTGCATGTTTTAGATGTTTCTCTCTTCCCTTAAACCTGGAGGTCATTGCATCATTATCAGTCTGATGAGGAGCTGATTATTAACTCTTTAAGTGTCAGCGCTGATGCATTCTGAATGGATGATTTAGTTTAAATATTCAGAAAAATTCAACAGTTTTACTTTGCCTGGAAAAGGTGTCAAAAAGCAAGATGTTTTTTTATTTCACCATTTTTTTTTTAATTGCTGTGACCAAATGTCAATACTAGTTTTCTTCTTTAGTAATTTTTTTTTTTCAAAATTTTCCACATTATTTGTTCATTTTGTTTATTTTTCTACATTTTGGTTCTTTTAATTTTTTAAAATTTTCTTTAATTTTCTGCCATTTGTGTCTTACTTTGCTCATGTTACCAGTTACTTTGTTAGTTCTCAGGAGTTAAAGGGTTAAACTGAATCACTTGGAAGACGGAAATATCTAAAACATGCAGGACACCAGCCCTCGAGGACTGGAGTTTGACACCTGTGCAGTAGATGGTTTGGGTCTGCAGGGAATGTTTGGGTCTTTTTAGGTTAAAAGTGGAAAAATGCAGAAGTACTTACGCTGTTGTCCTCCATTTTCTCCCTCCTCTTCACCTTGTGTGTTTCAAAGTCTTCCATGAGAGTCTGCATGAAGTTCTTGGGTCGTGACCCTGCAGAGTCCTCGCTGCCGGCGTCAGACAGAGCTCCTTCTGAGGGGGAGGGGGAGACGGGAGGGGCCGGTCGAACCTTCTCAATCTTTCCTGCAAACCAATAAAAACAAAAATATATTTAGATAACTACTATTAAACATGGGGTCCAACTGAAGGAAGGAATCTGTTTGGATCACATTTATCCTGTCAGAGCTGCAGCTGGAGGACCTTTTATGAACAACTGAACTATTTTCCAAACCAGCAGTGTCAGACTCACTTTAGTTCAGGAGCCACATACAGGATCTGAAGTGGGCTGGACTAGTAAAACATGTAATGTATCCAGTCTGTGATGTCTTGTTTGTGTCTTATTTTTGTGAGTCTTCCTGTTTTTTTCTGTGTTTGTTAGTGTTCGGGGCTTTTATTTTGATATGTTGGTTTATATTCACTCTGTTTCATTTTATTTCCTGTCACTGGTGTTTTCCTTACCTTGTTAATTTATACCCATGTGGTCCACCTGTTCCCCTTAGTATTTAATGTGTGTGTGTTCGTCGCAAGTTTGTCTGCTTTTTGACGTGTTTTGCATTTTCTGGTTTTTGTCTTTTCCCCTTTGTCTGGTATGCATATCCCCTGTTGCCTGATTTACTGCCTGATCCTGACCTCGATTCTGCCTGATTCCTGTCTGTACCGCAATGGCTCTCGGATCCCCGGCCGGACCCTCTTCCGCACACTTCCTCTGAAAGTAACTCTGGACTGTCTGTGAATCGACCTTGTTTGTCTGACCACTGTGTATGCACCCTGTCCCTCAGTTGCTGGTTTCACTGGAGAATCCATTAACCAGACGACCCATGGAAGAGAAGAACTGTCATTTATTACTATTGTTATTATAAATACATTTTCTGTAATCCTACTTCTGGGTCCATTTGGTACCTGGGTTTGTGTCAAAACAATAACATAATAATATATACAGTAAATAAATTTTACGTTTACGTGATGTGTTTTAATTCCTTTCTTTATATTCATTAATGTTTTTAATTATTTATTCAGAATAAATTAATTTGGTATTTCTTTTCTCTTTCCTTTTACATGGACATGTTAATTACGAATAAAAGTTTACATGGGAAAAGGGTGTATTGTCTCAGTGAGTTAATTCGGCTTTAATAGTTGGAGGTACAGAAGGTTCTGATTGGACAGAACAGCTTTTCTGTAGTTATTATTTTTGTAGTTATTATTATTATAAACAAATTAGCATTGTATTTTCTTTAACACTTTTTTATGTTGGAATTTTACAACTTTTTTGCTGTTAATTCTCCTGTCATTTTTTTTACAGTGTACTTTACGCCTTTAACTCACCTGGTGCTGTCCTGGCTGTCAGTGTGAGTCTAGTTGGTAGGCTGTTGCTCTTCATCTTATCTGCAGGGGATATGGTGGTCTTCCTCACCCCGGTCCTAACAGGGCCCTGACTGCCACCGCACACATTCCCGGAGCGACCGATCCCAAGCAGCTGGCTCTCCCTCTGTTTCTTCAGTTCCTCCTCTCTCTGCTGAGCCGCTCGGATCTCCTCCTCGATCATGGACAGGGTGCGCTGCTTCTTGGAGCGCAGGCGGAACGGGCCGCTGGCCGCCTCCGCCTCTGGGGCTTTTGGCACCGCTGCCGTGCTACGCAGCTCAGCCGCCTCGGAATATTTACTGAAGTAGCTGAACTCTGATCTTTCTGGGCTCGGAGGTGAAGGAGGACGATAGGTCGGGGTTGGCCTAGAAACGGGAGCCACTGGGGTAGGGGCCGGAGCCGAAGCTGGGGCCGGAGTCGAGGCAGCGAGTGCTCTGGCATAAGAAGACTGGATTTTGATCCTCGGTCCTCCCTCTTTGGTTCTTTGTGGGGCTGAGATGGACTGACGAGGTGGTGGTGACGGAGCCTGGAGCTGAGGCTGTTCTACAGGCTTGTCCTCATAAACCACTCTGACCTCTGGGTGTCTTTCTGGCTGAGGGGACGGATTAGATGGGGCAGGGCTGGTAGACACTGGTGACTGGAGACTGGAGGCATCACCTGAAGACACAGGGGAGGAAGAAACTGGCACTGGGCTACTTGACAGAGGCTGAGGAGTAGCAAATGGAGACACCGGGGCGCTCATGTGGGACGAATTCAAGTCAGACGACTGCCAGTCTCCCCCGTTCTGAGCTGCGAGGGCGTTTTCAATGGCGCTTTGAACGAGCACGCCTGCGTGATACTCCAGCTCATCTTCTGTTGGACTTCCACCGGTCTGACCGTTGACAGGCGTGGTTGGCTGAGGAGTGGGCGGGGACACCGGTGTTAGCGGCAGTGGGGTAGGGGGCAGCGAAGCCCCACTGTCCGAAATGTTATCCAAGCTGAACACAGTAGTGTCCTGAGAACGGACTGATAATTCGTCCAGGCCCGAGTCAGACTCCTCTGGGTGAAAGCCTCCGTGAAACTGGCTCTTCCCTTCTTCGTCCTCGGGTAGGATTGTCATTACAGCTCGTGCACATGTGAATTCTCCTCCGATTCCTTCGTCAGACCAGGTCACATGACTCTCTCCGGTTTCGGCAACAATGTCACTGTTTCCGTGGCTGCTCCTGGACTTTGAGAAGGGTTTGGCGGAGTAGAGGTGAGGAGTTATGTCCTTCTTGGTCCCCCCTCCTTGGAGAAACTGCTTCCTGGCGGCTGTGAAGTCAACACGCTCCTCTACGATGTCATCCTTCCTGGTTAGGTCGGGGTCAAAGGTCACCACTGTGGGCGGACCTGAAACCTGAGGCTGCAATTATACACAAGATTATAGAATATGTAAAGAAAGAGTGAGAAAACCAGGTGATTAACTAATGAATATTAAATTACAGGGACAAAATTAATTATTTATCCACTGATATAAAAGAATGAATGAAGTTAAAACCAGGGTTTTTTCATTAGATTCATTGTCAATATTAGTTGATGGTTTTCAAGAACAAAATGGTTACAGGATGAAGTCAAGCAAAGGTTAGTATCTGGTCAAAATGAAAATGAAATTAGAATAATCTACACCAAAGTAATTACTTATATCTTCAGGAAAATATATTTTGAAATGAAAAAATGTGTAAAAACAAAAATGGAGTTTTGTGAGTGTGAATGTTTGTGCAGTGACGTCATTCTGGGTTCATTTAACAAACTATATAAATAATAGGTCTGTCAAAATTAACACATTAATGCAGATTAAGCCATCATCATGATTAATCTGAATAAAAATGTTAACGCAATTCAATGGAAAACATTTTTTACAGTTATTTTGTTGAAGACGTTCAAATAAACATGTTAACTGCATATTTATTCAAAGTTTTGCATATGTTTTGGATATTTTATCAAATTTTTTTGTGTTTTGTAGTATCTTTTAGAAGAATTTAGAACATGTTAGGGATATTTCATTACTTTTTGTGTGCTACTGTATTTTTTGTGAGTTTTACTACATTTGAGCATGTTTTATATACATTGTTTTCATCAGGTTTTGTTACTTAATATATTTTTGTGTATTTTGTGAGAGATTTGAATACAAAAAAAAACAAACAAACAAACAAACAAACAAAAAACATGTTTAGTCAGGGATTCTGCTGCACTTCGCCTAAGGCATTGACTCGCTTGCAAAAAACACAAGAAGTGTTGATATATTCACTTTCTTTCTGAGTCAGTATGTGCTCCTGTAAAATGAAATGCAATTTATATAGATGACAAATTAATAATTAATCATGATTAATAATCAAAATTAACCCACAGCAACCCTATGATTAATCTGATTTAAAAATTGTACTCACTTGACAGCCCTAATAAATAAAGTACATTTATTCAAATACATAAAAAAAATAAATAAATGCATATATCTATGGAAATTACATTTGAGTGTAGTATTAATATAAGTCGTATGTTGTAAATATTCTTTAAAAATGTTATATTGATAATTGAAATAAAAACTTTTGATGCTGCCATTTTTCAAACCGCCCTCTATTTAGGTCTGATCTAAATATGTTTTCTTCTAATTATAATTCTTATTATGTTGTCAAAGAGAGAGTTTAAGGTAAACACTGAATACATTTGAGGAGGAAAATGTCAGAGGAACTTTACTTTGGAGAACTTTGTAATTCTTGCCTAAAAATAGATGTATTTTTTGTCCTCCTATGACGTGATAGTTTCAGATATTTTTCAATTAAAAATATTTAAAACTAGAAAAGCACTCTGAGAAAGCAAACCTCCGCCAAGGCAGACCCCCCCTTCGAATAAAGAGAGGTCCGCAAAGGAGGTTATGTCTGTCTGTCTGTCTGTCTGTCTGTTATTTACCAAGATAACTCAAAAACTTATGGATGGATTTTGATGACATTTTCAGGATGTGTTGGGAGTGTCACACAGTATTAAATGTTGGTGGTGATCTAGTAGAGATTCTGGATCATTTTGAAATTTTACATTGTGGCAAATGGAGAATACATTTCAAAGTGATCCAGTATCCAGGATCTCTTCCGGATCAGCACCAAAGTCTAATCATTTCCAGATCTCCCCATTACCAACCCACCCTGAAAACTTCATCAAGATTCGTCCATAACGTTTAGAGTTATCTTATTAACTAACTCTGGTGAAAACATAACCTCATGGTGGAGGTCATCAATGTTTCTCTTTGACTCTGTATTAAGATGACGTTTAGATCTTTACAGTTATGTGGAATAATTGTCTGAAACTTGTCTGGTTCAAAAGCTATGAATCAAAAAGTAGTGGTCGGTCCATCCACCCTATTTTACTCTGAATACTTGTCCTGTTTGTCTAAACGCATTGGCCTTTGTATGTCTGTTACCTGTGTGTATGTATAAGTATGACTCTGCTTCTGTTGCTTCCTCTCCTGGTATTTCTTGAGAGATTCAAGCTGCTCTGGATCCAGCTGCTCTTCCAAAGGAACCTTAAATAGATGTATGTATATGTCACATCCCATAAACGGACCACTCCTCTATGACTAATTTGCTGGCCTTTATCGTGTAACCCACTAAATGAGCTGTTCTCAGGTGTAGCATAATGACAAAACATCAGATTAAATGACAGGCTACCTCCTGGGGGGGGTTCCACCAGCGCTGGGCGATCCCAGGGTTCTTCTTCACTGCCTGGTCTCGGATCAGCTCCTGTCGCTCACGTTCCAGCTCCTGCACCTGAAGAACAGAAACCAACAGAAGAGACGGAAGAAAAATATACATTTAATCAGAAGGTTTAATACTTTATAACAGGGGGTTTTCAAATACTGGGTTAGTGAGTCTCCCCTAAAAGACCCCCCCTCAGCAGCAATACATTTATAAACATTCATTTTCATGTTTTAAATGCATTATTAAATTTTTTTTTACATTTTAAACATCTTTGTCTTCATCTCTGTATGTGCTTAGATATGTTTTTAAACACATTTGAACATCTAAAAAAAGTTTGCTTAAGGAGCGCTACCTGGACTCAAAATAAGTAATAAAAATTAGAGGTGCTCTATTGGATAGGAGAGAACAGCATAAAACAAAGAAAAATTCCAAGGCACTCTCTTAAAAGTGAAGGATAAAAAGCCTTTATTAAACTGGCTTGGTTAAAAAAAACCTATAAAATCATATAAAAACATATAAAAACCCCAACGCGTTTCGGCACAAATGGCCTTCATCAGGGAGTAAGGAATTTGAACATCTTTTTGTTTTTAAATATCTTTTTTAAAACACATTTTAACATCTGTGCATGATTTAAATTTTTTTTTTTACACATTTTAACATCTATGTAGGTTTTTAACATTTCTTTTAACACATCTTAACATTTTTGTGTATTTTTTAAACAGTTTTTAAATACATTTTCACATGTGTATCTTTTTAACATCTTTTTCCCCCAAAATTGAGTGTTTTAAAACTCCCACAATTCATTAAGCTTCCTACTGTGGTTCGTTAACACCTCTGTACATAACACACATCATCAGAAACAATCAACAAAAAGACCGACTTTAAATAATCAGGCTCAGACTTCATCCATTTGTTGATCGCCCCAGACTCTGTGTCCTCTCTGACTTTCACTTGAGTTGTGAGTTTGTGCCTCACATGTACTGTAGTTAGCTAACCACATGGTTTTTATTTTTTTATTCCGACGTTCTCTGGTGTCCCCTAGATTTGAAAATGACTGCTTTATAAAAAATATGAGGGCATTTTAATTTACACAGGTTGTCCATAAAATCTTTTTACAATTTAAAAAATGTATTTCAAAATAAAATAAACAGAAAAATATCTGAAAATTAATGAAAAGCAGATATTGGAGTTTTGTGGGGTTTTTTTGCATCCTTTGGGGTGTGTTGTTACTTGTTACTTACATGTTACTTCACAAACCGTATGTTTACATGGTGTTTTTTAATTCCGAATTATTTATTCTGAATTAAGTAATTTGGAATTAAAGCTATTTCCTTTGTGTTTACATGGACACATATAATTCTGAATAACGTTTACATGGGAAACAGGTTTATTCCGCTCTCGTTAATTGGGCTTTAAGTGCTGGGGGTCCAGAGGGTTCTGATTGGACAGAACACCCATGTGACATCTTGCCGTCTACCAGTAGAAAACAATTCCGTCCACTTCCTGTTTTGCTTTCCTTACAACTATCAACATGTTAGACCAGATACTACATGTTATATTTAATTCTTCTAATGCTTCAATCAAACACTTCACCGTGACTCCAACACTTGCTTCGTACAGCCATCTCTGAAAATGTCCTTACACTAAGATCGGAAGCGCGGAATATGTGCGTGCCGGCGTAATGACTTACATAATTGTGACAAGACTAGGAGCATGCGCAGAACGACAGGAATAATGTTAAAGAGGAATTAACTGTTTACATGGGACAGGAATTATCGTATTCAGAATTAACATCGGAATAAACCAGTGACTTTATTCAGAATTAAGTTTAATTCGGAATTAACATTTTCAACAAGAATTAGGTGTTTACATGGTCATCTAAAAATGGTATTAACTTTTATTAGAATTAAACAGGAATAAAAACTCCCATGGAAACCTACCTAAAGATACAGATTTGGTAGTTAATATATAAAAATATGTTGGCGTAATTTCTGCTTTGACTGGATAAACAACATGTTCATTTGAATCTATATATAAATGTCATGTCACAGCTGAGCAGGAACACTGTCATTGTCAGAATAAAGAATATATTGTGTACATGTAAATCTAAACCCTTTTGGTCACATGTCATTTTATCCCATAAATATCCAAACTACTGCCTGTGAACAAGATATTTAATATTCCACTGCTCAGATAAATTCACCATACAGTGTCACTGAAGGTGGTGTTTGTTTCTGAGAATTGATTTTCCTACAAACTAAAGCCACTGATCAATTTCAAAATTGTAGGTCGTAATTATTTTTGTGTCTGTGATGAAAATGTGACCTAAAGACCATGCTGACACAGCATACAGAGGTATGTGTGGCTCAGTGTTACAACACATTCTGTTGTAATGTCACCCAGTCACTTTCTTTTGTTCCTTATACTCAGGTTTCTGACTAAATCCTCTTGAAACCACATGTTTGGTGTTATATACTGCAAAGGTCTTGTTGTGTGCGTCTAAAAACACTAGGTCTGTCAAAAGTAACACATTAACATCGTCATGATTAATCTGATTAAATGTTTTAACGCAATTAAATAAAATAGTTGTTTTGTTGAAGGTGTTTTGATGTTTTTAATACTTGATTACTTTTAATCGTTTTGTTTTATATTGTTAGTTTTATTGTAGTTGGCTTTTATTGTACTATTTTACTTCACGTAAAACATCTTTGAGTGTCATGTAAAGCACTAAACAAATAAAATTTATTATTATTAATTAATAACCCCTATTCTTTACTGTTTTTTTTATAATTGATGTGTAATAAAATTCCATTCTTGTCTATTCTATTTTGTTATATTCTATTCTATTTTGTTTTATTCTATTCTGTTTCATTCAATTCTATTTTATTCTATTCTGTATTGTTCTATTCTATTTATTCCTTTTTTCTGTTCTATTCTATTTTGTTTTGTTCTATTCTATTTTTTGCTCTATTCTATTTTGTTCTATTCTATTCTATTTTGTTCTGTTCTATTCTATTCTATTCTGTTTTGCTCTATTCTATTTTGTTCTATTCTATTCTATTTTGTTCTATTCTATTCTATTTTGTTTTGTTCTATTCTATTCTATTTTGTTCTGTTCTATTCTATTCTATTCTATTCTGTTTTGTTCTATTCTATTGTGTTATTTTCTATTCTACAAGCACAGGTTGTGTAATAGGAAAAACCAAAGCATTCTGTGGATGTTTCTGTATCTTTCTGCTGATATTTAATCCCGCAGCTCTTTACCTCCTCTGAGGGTCGCCTCCTCGTCACCCTGACCTCCTGCTCCTCTCCGGGGGTGAACAGTTTCGCCGGCCGTTTCTCTTCCTGAAAAGCTCTCAGCTCAAACTTGGCCCTGCTGCCTCCCATCTCTTCACCCTGAACGTGGCCGTTGGTCCGGATGTCAGGGTCGGCGTGGTGCAGGAACGTGGTCTGTTTCAGCCCCTCCACAGTTACTGACTGGTGATTGGCCGGAGAGGAGGCCAATACACGGACGGAAGGAGAGGATCCGTCTACGGTTATAGGTCTGCTGTGTTCTGACGGTGAGGAGTTTCCATTGGTAGGTGTTTCTGAAGCAGCGTCTAACACCTCATCCAAGTAGCAGATCTCCTGGGAAACATGAGATGAAGATGATGATGATGATGATGATAATGCTACTGTGTTTGACCTATAATAGGGGTGTCAAGTATGTGGCCTGTGGGCTAAAACCCAATGTTCCAATCCAGCCCACCAGATGAATTTGTGCAAAAAGTGCAAAAATACACAATACACACAATATTAACAGTCAAGGATGTGGAACTGACTTTGGTTCATTTTCCACATAAATTAACTTCACTTATTCATTTTACATTAGCCTCACATTCACACTCATATACTAGTAGGTCTCTAAGGTTCTGCTGACCCTACTGGGACCCTACTGTAAGGATTCAGTGTCCTGCCCAAGGACACTTCAACACGTGGACAGACAGAGTAGGGATGTGAACCGCCAACCCTTTGGTCATTGGACGACCTGCTCTACCAACTGAGCCACAGCCGCCCCCACGTACATACACACATGTGAAGCAGAGGAGGAAGTAACTAAGTAGAAGTACTTCCTTTACTGTACTTAAGTACATTTTTTAGGTATCTGTACTTTACTTGAGTATTTATTTTTCTGGCAGCTTTTTACTTTTACTCCCTACATCACAATCAGAATCAGCTTTATTGCCATGTATGTGTACACATACAGGAATTTGCTTCTGGTTATAAGTGGTGTCCTCACGTACCAATAAGAAGAGAAACAAGACAGAAATAACAGCATAAAATAACCTAACAAATAACATACTAGTGTGCCAATGTGGTTGTGTGGAATAGTTGAGTATAGTGATCTTATGTACAGGTTTATAAACAGTATTTAACAGTAGATACAGAATATATTAGATGTAGTTAAGGACAGAAAATGTTCGTGGGATAATTGTAACACTCTGTGACTGGTGTCAAGTGTTCATCACAGTGACAGACTGGGGAAAAATCTGTTCTGGTGTC
This sequence comes from Siphamia tubifer, assembly GCA_020466265.1. NCBI lineage: Eukaryota > Metazoa > Chordata > Actinopteri > Kurtiformes > Apogonidae > Siphamia > Siphamia tubifer. The sequence goes on along the minus strand of CM035794.1, from coordinate 74,245,782 downwards.
TGGATGTTTTGGCGTACAGAGCTCTGTAACGCCTGCCGGAGGGGAGGAGGTGAGACAGGTGATGTCCAGGGTGAGGGGTCTGCAGTAATGCCACCTGCCCCTTTATTCACTATGACTGTGTACAAGCCCTAAATGGAGGTCAGGATGGCACCGGCTGGTCTGACTATCTACACTTTTATATAAATATATGTACTTTATACTCTTTACATTTATATAAATATATGTACTTTATACTCTTTACATTTATATAAATATATGTACTTTATACTCTTAATATTTATATAAATATATGTACTTTATACTCTTTACATTTATATAAATATGTGTACTTTATACTCTTTACATTTATACAAATATGTGTAGTTTATACTCTTTACATGTATATAAATATCTGTACTTTACACTCTTTACATTTATATAAATATCTGTACTTTATACTCTTAATATTTATATAAATATATGTACTTTATACTCTTTACATTTATATAAATATCTGTACTTTATACTCTTTACATGTATATAAATATATGTACTTTATACTCTTAACATTTATATAAATATATGTACTTTATACTCTTAACATTTATATAAATATCTGTACTTTATACTCTTAACATTTATATAAATATATGTACTTTATACTCTTTACATTTATATAAATATGTGTACTTTATACTCTTTACATTTATATAAATATGTGTACTTTATACTCTTTACATTTATATAAATATGTGTACTTTATACTCTTTACATTTATATAAATATATGTACTTTATACTCTTAATATTTATATAAATATCTGTACTTTATACTCTTTACATTTATATAAATATCTGTACTTTATACTCTTTACATTTATATAAATATCTGTACTTTATACTCTTTACATTTATATAAATATCTGTACTTTATACTCTTTACATTTATATAAATATCTGTACTTTATACTCTTTACATTCTCAGAATAGACTCATTACTTTTTCAAACTAAACAAATGTGACAGTATGAAAAATAAGTCGTAAATCAGAAATTGTGACTTAAAATATCATAATTATCCATTTCTTATCACATAATAATGACTTTTTTCTCATAATTTTGACTTTTTATCTCATGATTTAGATTTTTTTTAATCTTATAATTGTGTTATTATTATTTTTTTTTTTTTTTTTTTTTTACAATCTCCTATTTATGAGTTTTTAATTTTTCCCAAATTTGCTGTCCATACCCACTAAACCAAGTACCATGACCCAATAAAACACATCATCTACACAGTTAATTACTTTTTAATTACTTTTGTCATTACAGACAACACAAAATATAAAGGTGGACAGGCAACAACGATATCCTCATATACTATGGGGAGCTTAAGTCTCCGCCCCTTCCAGGAGGCTCATGGGGCCTAAGATCAGAAAATTAATGAATGGTATTTAATGTTAATAAAATGTTAAAATGGTATCTGGTTTGTCATGTGACCTGAATCACACACATGTTGTAGCTCATAATAAATGAGAATTATTGATCTGTTAACCAACGGCTGATTAATTTGTGAGTAAAACCTGTTAATAATTTGGACTACACGTCTGGAGAACATGTGACGTCACCACAGACTCCACTCATTGTAGTCTCTTACTAATCCCACATAAAACCTAACGTCATCAAAAACAGGTGGTCTGTCTATGACACATCAAATATTTATTATTAACTCCTATCATATGTGAATTTCAGAGCACTTGCACTTAGCTTGCCTCGCCCCATTCACTTACATTCATATTTTTTGCGAGCTAAGCACCCATGGACCAGATGTAGAAGGGTGTGACTTAGCCCCCCATAGAACTGCAGACCTCAGGCTACACTGTCCTGCATGTTTTAGATGTCACCCTGCTCAAACACACCTGATTCAAATGATCAGCTCCTTATTAAGCTCTGCTAAAACCTGATAATAACCCACTGGTTTCAATCAGGTGTGTTTGTGGAGGGTGACGTCTAAAACATGCAGGACAGTGTGACCTGAGGTCTGCAGTAGGTGACCTCTGCTATAGAAGGACAGAAGGAACTGCATTTTAGGGATTCACATTTCTTTTAACTTTTTACGACTTATATTCTACTATGCTATTTCTTTTTTTATTTATTATTATTATCATTATTATTATTATTATTATTAAAAGATGCAAATAAAAATTGTTGTGCTATCAGTTTATTCTAATTATGTCATTTCAAAAGAAGCTTAAAAAAAAAAAAAAAAAATGCAGGATAAGGGAGAAAGGGAAGAAAAAAACTGTATCATCCCATAAAATGAGGACAAGGAACTAAGTGAAAAATGTGTGTGGTGTGTGCATTTCTCATTCAGAGAAACTTGCTTACCTGCACAACCTCGCTGTCAGGAGTTTCTTTTACACCCACTGCATTGTGAGCTTGGTTACCGGGGCTGCTGAGGCGGCCATGTTGGATCTGCTGGTACTCTAGTTCCATGACTGCAGGCCTGTCGGTGATAACGCTGACCGACTCCTGGAAACTAACACTCTTCAGGGTTCGCTCTCTGGGGATCGGGTCACTGACATCCTCGGCGTCCCGCCACGATTTCTGTGTTAACAAAAGAAAAACAAAGCACAGATTTTGTATTGAGAGCCCCTTTGAAAATCAGTTACCTTTAAGAAGCAAGATTTGACAACAATCATCAAGTTTTGTCTGTGTTTTGATTCTATCTGTAAAACAAACCGTCTCCCTTTATGTACATGTCACACATACACTGTGTCTGCATTGCAGTATGTGAAGTCCTGCAGCAGGAGTGTGTAGCACCATTGATCACCACTGAAGGGCGCCACATTACACACTGTTAACCACACGACTGCACACTGTCTGTGATTCCTCTATCTCTAAACATTAACCCATAAAGACCCAAACAGCCACAGGAGACCAAGAGCATCTACTAATAGAAACTGTTAAATACCTATTGATCTACTAATCCTATCAATACATGCAAATAATTGGTGTAAAACACAGTTATTCATCTTTTCTTGGTCATCAGATACAGTATAACCAATTTGGATGTTCAGACAGAGGTTCCATAGTTAGAATAGAATAGAATAGAATAGAATAGAATAGAATAGAATATTGGGGTTTTTTTCTCCACAAAAACATTTTAATAATAATAATAATAATAATAATAATAATAATAATAATAATAATAATAACAGGTGGAAAAGCAGCTGTAGCGCACAAGCTAATGTTTGGTCTGCAGCAGCAGGTCATGGGTTTCCTCGAGAGAAAAACTGAGCAAGAACTGGGACGAGCGGGTCACTAAAAAGTAGGATGTGAACTGTTCCAACAAAGACATAGAACATGGGAGTCTGACATTCACAAAGTATGTTGTTTCACTTCTGGTTTATACCAGTTACAGCACATCTGTTGAGCGTCAGATTTCCCACAAACTGCGCTAAGAAACAAAAAATGTGGCAAAAAAAATTTACAAAACATTTTCAAATCTGCTAAAATTCACTAACATAAAAAAGCAATAAACAATCTCAAACATATTCAAAAACTCTTCTAAAATACTAAATATGAAAAAAAAACTGCCAAAAAATGTGATTCACTATCTAATGCATCTGTAAATATATATATATATATATATATATATATATATATATATATATATATATATATATATATATATATATATATATACACACACATACATACGCAATTAACATGTTTATTCAACACCTTCAACAGGTTCAACAAAACTGTAAACAACTGTTTAATTTAATTGCGTTATCATTTTTAATTAGATTAATCACGATGATATAAACAGGCGGTGGTGGGTGGTGATTTCCTTTTATCAAAGTTGAGTGAAGAATGTGAGAAAACGTCACCAAGCTGTAAATTCTTTTTACAGAAGCAACAACAGTCATTAAGCTCCATAATCCACCATTTTGTTTAGTCATTCGTAACTTATTCCGGACTCCTCTGTGAACTTTTGCTGATTGGTTGTAGTACTGTCCTATTGCATACAGAGGGTTTGAAAGACAACCCGTTAGCCCCGCCTCCCCTGACTATGAAACACGACTAGACCCATACATGGAATGAATGGGGATAGTGCGGCTAGGCTAACAACATTCAAAACACAAAAAAAGCAATAAACAATCCCAAACATATTCAAAAACTCTTCTAAAATACTAAATATGATTCACTATCCAATACATATGTAAAAATATGAATATATATGCAATTAACATGTTTATTCAACACCTTCAACAGTTTCAACAAAATAACTTTAAGAAAAACTGTCCCATTTAATTGCGTTATAATTTTTAATCAGATTAATTAATCATGATGATGATATAAACAGACACTAGAAATTCTGGACTAGAAAATAAGACAGCATCACCACTGTCATGGTCTTGAAAAAATTCAGACTGTTAAACGTTGAACACTTATAAAAGTTTGCCAGTGTGTGATTGGCTCATAGAATTATAAACAACACTGCTCCTGCTCCTCTCACTAATTTCATACAGTTAACATCTTAAGTATCAAGTTCCCTTTGGATAAAAGCATCTGCCAAATGCAATGTAATGTAATATATTAATCAACCAGAGCTACTCGCTCCTCATCAAGAGGACAGTGTAGTGTCCCAAAACCTAAAACAACTTTTGTCCAGTCAGCCTTTTTATACAAGGCCATTCAAGTACAGAACAACATTCCTCCTCAAGTAAAAACAAAACAAACTAACTCTACCACCTTTTCCAGACAATTAAAACATTGTCTTTTCAGTGGTCAAAGCTGCAGCACTGACACTGAAATGTGGAGTGTTCTTTGTAATGTGAATTGTATTGTATTGATTGAAGTATTAGGTCCTCACTCCTACGTGCTGTGGTCTGAACTATGAACCAAACTGAATATAAAATGGAGAATGGTCTGATGCAAAGTAATAAACAGTGATTGCTGAAATATTGGGTATGAATGTGTCTGTGCTGTTGTCAGTAACTGTCATGGTGAGTGGGGCTGATTCTTTTAATGTTATTATTGTACAATCCTTAGTGACTTTGCATTTTAAATGTATTTATTGTGTTGTCAGAGACTACTAGCTGGACATTAGCTGCCTCCATGACCTCACCTTAGGCTACCCCCCCCCCCCCCCCCCCCCCCCCACCCCAATGACCGCACCTCAGGTCACGCACCTCCCCCATGACCGCACCTCAGGCCACGCCCCTGCCTCCACAACCTCACCTCAGGCCACGCCCCCTTCTTCTAAGAAGAGAAAAAAGGCTGTGATCATAAAAGTTTATTAGCTAGCTATAATCTGGTACAGTACATCAGTAGCTATGTTTCCATTACAGGTTTTTGCAAAACAATAGTGATATTTCTAAAATTTCGACAAAGTATATTTGCGCTTTGAACGTGTTTCCATTGACGGTCGTTCATAACTTATGAAATATCATCCTATGAGATGTCACTGCTGAAAGATGGACCTTTCTATGTCTTGATAACACACTGCATTTCTCTGCTGTTTTCTGTCTATAAAATGGCAGTTAAATTTTTCTTGTGTATTATTTCAGGAAAAATCTCTGTCTCCTCCTCTGTCCATGTGTATCACACCATTTTCACTCCGCAAGAAGTGATCATGTGACCATGTACGTCACATCCTGTGATGTATAATTGCGGAAAAAGTGTTTCCATTGCACTTTTGTGATATATTAAAATGTAGAAACATCTGAAAAACCATCTTATGAAAGCATAAACACTTTTTATCGATATTTGAGTGTTTCCATTACCAGTTTTTTTATAGCGCTATTTACATTTTGCGAATTTCCAAGAGTAATGGAAACACAGCTTCTGTCTCTGTGGGTTTAATGTTCTTTGTATATTGTCCCTTAAATAAATGTATTAAAAAATTGATTAATCCATGTTGCAGAACTGACATTTTCTTCCATTTGTTTCCTGCAGACATTTCATGAACAGTCCAGTTTGGAGAAGACCTGAGCAGACAGGACCACTGTGTTTGGAATCAAACCTGTGACCCCGTGGTCTCATGAACCATCCAGAAACACATTCCACACCAACTGATGGTGTGTCGGTACGTTTACACACTTTTTTTTTTTTTTTTATTACCTTTTATGACTTTTCTGTTGCTGTATGTGTTCCACAGACAAACACTCAATTGTTTTCCTGTTTTACTGCCTTGTCCTCAATTATACTCCTTTTCAAGGGATGTGTTTACTTCCATAAGGAGCTGTTCAGCCAAGTCTTTGTAGCATGTGAAAGTGTGCTCAGGGATTTAATGAGGAGCACTTCAGTGAATTGGTTCACTGTTCAGTTAAAATACAGAACCATAAGGAGGAAGTCTTTGCTATTTAGCCTGTTACACCTGAAGCATTCGACACAACCAGACTGTTCAAACATAAGGACACGAACATCTAAGGCTGCATGAAAAAACGTTAAAAGATTTCAATCTCGATTCACACATGTACACAATCTAAACATTCTTAAACAGTTTATTCCCAACAAATGCTACGTTTCCACCTCGACTCGACATTCCTGAAGTGTGTTTCCATTCAAGGATAGAACTGATTAAACGTCATAGTGGTGCGACAGGCTACTTATGTGTCGTCTGCTCAAGGAATTGTTGATAAACTTTCTCGTTACGTGTTGTTTCATCTGAATTTTTACATCAGCCACCAAAGACTGAGGGGCCAGTTTACACCAGGATGGTTACGACTAAAAACGACTAAATATTTGATCAGAAGTGCCTTTTGTTTACACAAGAATACAGGTTGAAAACACATAAATCCAAAGATGTATTCCAAAGTGGAACTCTTGAAAACTACCTGCTGTTGTTTCCACCTCACGATCGAAAACACAAAAATATTTCTGTTGCGCGTTGACAAGGCAGTATTTTATTACAGCACCATCTAGTAGCCTGGCATGCTTATCCAATTTAATTCCACACACTCTTGCGTCCCCGTATGTGTGGAGATTTATTAATGACAATGTTTGTGTAGTGCGGATAAAAAGGTAAACGGATAAGAACAAGGTGCCAGTTTGGCGTCTTCTCTTCCAATCATCTCTGTATAAACGTAGCCTCAAATTTCCTGGACTGACCACAGTGTTATTCTCACATCTTTTTTCTCATCTCGATCCAAGTATCTTTTCATTTTCACTTCTCTGATGTCTGGGCACAGACTGCACAGATCAATTCCACAGGAAACACTGCATAAGTAACCAGTCTATTTGGAGAGACTTACAAAAATCCTTCACAGTTGCATCCTTGCCACCATACGTTTCATACAAAAAAAAAATCATCCTCATCACTATCTCATTAGATCAGGGGTGTCAAACTCATTTTAGTTCAGTTTCACATTCAGCCCAGTATGATCTGAAAAAGGACCAGAGCAGTAAAATAACAGTGAAAAGAGTAAAATTACACTGTGATAATGTTTACATCTGTAATGTGAATAACATCAAATTCTGTGTCTATTTTAAGTATTTGTGTTTATAAGGTGGAGGCTTTAAAATAAGCCATTGTTAGCTTTTTGCCTCTACCTGCACTAATTGTATTTATTGCTGTATTCTTTTTTTTAATCTTTGTTTTGTGTGTGCTCAATAAAGAAATAAAAAAAAATAAAAAAACTTCACATGTCGGCCTCTGTCTATCAGTTTGTCATTTGCACATGTGCACAACAACTGACATTTCAATTACAAATACACTAAACATTTACTGTAGTAACAGGCAGAATATTTGTAAAATGACACTTATTTCTCTTCAGATATTTAGTTGCTTTGTATTTGTTCAGGTATTTATTAAGGTTTTTTGTTAAAAAAAGATTTGTTAATATAAAAAATTCCATGTAATTTGCCTTTTTTTATACAAAAATTTGCACTTTTCATTATTTAATAGTAATTATGATCATATTTTAGTAGTCTGACCAAAGTGAGATTATTTTATATGTAAAACTTTGGTGGGTTGGATTTGGCCCCTGGGCCTTATGTTTGACACCTTATTAACCCGCACACACATAAGCACAGTTGCAGAATAACTACAATGTCATATAAAACTCTATGGATTAAGAATGATATGACACTTACAAGATAACATAAGATAAACTTGTATTCGTCTCGCATTGAAGAAAAGGCAGGTGACTGAATACTTTTGACAATATAGTGTATATGCTACACATTTGGTTTAGTACTAAATTCCCTGATATTCCAACTGTCTGGAACAGCCTTTATTTATTGGGTGGATGACGTGACGAAAAATAATATTTTAATTAAATTTGGGTGGGTTGCATTTAAATAAAAAAAATAAAATAAAAAAACCATTTTGCGTATTATTCCAAAGGTAAACAAATGAATGAAAACGACACTAAAATAGTTTTTAAGGTAATAACCTGTTGATCTTGTCATTGGCTGGCTGCTGTCACAGCACACATTAATGAACATTTCTGTAATTGTGTCAGTATTAGCATAAAAACAGCTATTATTCAACTGTTGTCCCCAGGCCAGATGTAATACGCCAGCATCCATAAAATTAAAAATATTTTAAAAGATACGTTTTAAAACATTCACGTTGTGATAATTTTGGAATCGCTGTAAGTTAGAAATTTTATTTTCCAACAAAGCCTCCAGTTTTATATAGATATAGACTAAGATATATAGATTAAGATATAGACTACTACTGAACTACACTGTTTGAAAAAAAAATGGCATCTTCATTAGACCTAAAAATAATCGGCGGATGGCGGGCGGGTTTACTTCTGAAAATTGGGGGGAAATCATTTATGCAAATAGTGGCAGGTGGATAGAGATTTTAAGAAGCAGTTGTGGATGAAAGTATATGTCATCAGTGCATCTCTACCATGTGACCAGGTCCTTTTTCATAGTGGAAATTCACCAAAGTGAATAGAATTGGGTAGAAACGATACAAATAACTTTTAAAAGTACTGAAAGTGTAATGTGAGTAAGTGTACTCATGACAGCCTGGATACTGAAACACAGCTGCCTGTCTGTCTGTCTGTCTGTCTGTCTGTCTACCATCTGAGTTTATATAATCAGAAATCTCTGTCTTTCTTTTTGTTTTCTTTCTTCTTTCCTTTTTGAGTCCTGAATCATCTTTGTCCCTCTCTGATTCTCTTTTTATGTGTTTTCCTTCCTTTCTTGTTTCCTCTCTACCCTCTCGGACTGTTAAAGTGAAAAAAAAACCCCAGCATTAGTCAGTGAAGTCACATGGTGGATTTAAAACACTGTCTTTTTCCCAGTAAACTGACACATTTTCCTCCATGTTGTGCTCATGTCTCTCCTTTAGAAGACACTCCCTGAGGGCATCTTGGCGACCCTTCTGACTCTGTCACATGTGAATTCCTCACTTCATACTGTCATATAAAACAGACAACTTGATACCAAAGACTAAACACATTATATTGTGAAAAATACCAGAAAACATCCAACTGAGACGCCAGATTCAGGCTTGATAAAGTTGATTCCTTGTGTGCTCTTCAGACACAGGAAGTGCTGCCTTCTGTTTTCTATTTCTGTTTTGTTTGGGTTATAAAAAGTGTTTCCTATTGAAAGCACATGCCACCATGGTAAAGATGAAATAAAGAAGTAAAAACACAAAAAAAAATAACCACAGAAATAGGATGCAAATGTAAAGAGAAGTAAAAAAGAATGCATGATTTCCTACTAACTGAAAAAGTGTATATTATAAAGTACATCTAGAGGATAGAATTCATCTCTTTAGACAATTTATGAATTAAATAAATGTTTTTATGGCTACATGATCTGAAAGCAGGACAAGGTACGTAGAAAATAATAAACAATATAAAATTAAATTGCTTTACATAAATAAAGGAACATCCAGGAAGAAATAAAAACAAACACCATAAAAATAAGATGTTTCCCCATAGAAGACAGTATAGGATGTATAAAATCACAACAGGTAAGAATAAAATAAACATGGAGAGAAAACGAATCAAAAATAACTTCTTTACTAAAGCTATATGCCTTTTTAACAAAATCGTAATATATCGTCATATATTGTATTGTGATTTGTATTATACCTCCAGATTTGTGCCAATACACATTCCTGTTCACTAGTGATATGGCCTAAAAATAAAATCTCATGTTTTTTCACCAAAAATGCAATTTACAAAAGCTCAAAACACATTTTACTTTCATCATATCCGAACCTTAACAAAAGTAATGCCTAGTTCCTTCCATGAATTAAAAGTGCCAGCTGTTATAGTTTTACCTGGGGTTTATAGTTTTCAGCAGGTGAATAAACCATCTTTTCCACTGTTTATATGAAATGATTGAACAGTGATATGTCTATCAAACTAAGCTAACATTTCTGCGCATGCACCTCCTGTATGAATCGTGTGTTTTCGGAGCCTAAGCTAAAGTTAGACTAGTTATATTAGCAATATTAGGATGGAAAGTTCACTGAAAACTGTTTAGTCACTAACCTAAATTACAAGGAAATGCAACGTTAGTACGATAAGTATAAACTATGCGTGGACTGGAGTTGGGGTACGAGCCTCAGTTGGTATCAGATCCTGTGCCCAAACTGTACCACAGCTTGAAACGGTAACGACTGAACTGTTGCTGTACAGTGCATGCAAATCCTCTGTATATCAGTATTCTGGAAGTGTGAGGAGGGAAGTGGGGTGGAGAAGAAGTTCCTGAGCACCATAGGAAGAGGAGAAAAAAACCTAAAGTTTTTAATTTTTTAAATCAGCCGCAACAGAAAACTTGACTTAATCAATAATAATAATGGATTACATTTCTATAGCGCTTTTCAAAGCACCCAAAGTGCATTACATTATTGACCCATTATTCATTCACTCTCACATCCTCCCTCTGGTGGTGGTAAACTACATATGTAGTCACAGTTGGCAGCCATTTGTGCCTACGGTCATTCCGACCACAAACAAACATTCATAAACATTCATACACCAGTGTGAGTGACACTGGAAGCAAGGAGGGTGAAGTGTCTTGCCCAAGGACACAACTGACTGACTAGGACAGAGCGGGAATTGAACCACCAACCCTTTGGTTAATAGACGATCCACTCTACCAACTGAGCCAAGACCGCCTCGATAAAAGCGATATATCATCCAGGCCTAGTCCAGGACTATCCTTCCAATAATCAGATCGGTCTGACTACGATACATGTTGAATGTCAACAGCATTAACGATGGACGATCCAATGGAACACACCCGACTCATGTCACCAACCTCGACAGACTGCCTGACGATATACGACTGCTGTTGGTGTGTGTTAAGTAAAATACGACCCCTTTAAGCATTCGAATATTGTCAAAAAGCTAAATCCTACTTAATTAATTTGCTCTATTCTCCAGCTCTACTGTCCATCTATGGCATTTCTAATTTGTGTCTATTTCTCTGTTTTCCTGTCTCACTCCCACTAACAGGTCAAATGACTTCCCCTGGTATTAATGATCATGTGAGGAGTCATTTTGACTTCTTTGTGCTCTCTCACACAGAGGAGGTCTTTTGCTTTTGTTATTTTTGATCCACTGTACATTATACATGTGCGTTTGTGTGTGTGTAAGAATGTGTGCATGTGTGTAGGAGTGTGTGTCCAACAGGCAGGACAGTAGAGAGGGAGAGGATATCCTGTTACTGCCTGAGGAAAACAGTACTACAGGAATGTCTCATATGCACCATTAATCTCCTACGCATGCATGTGCACAATAAAGGAGTGTTTTTACGTGGCCGCGGAGGTGTGTGCATGCGTACATTCATCTGACTGTGCGCATGTATATGTGTAGCGTGTGTGTTTGCAGATGTGTGTTTTCTGTCCGTCGTTGAGGTGAGCTGACATTCCAGACATAACTGGCTGTCCTCAGAGCTGGCGTGGACTCTAATACTTATGATGAAGGACACTGTCCACACGCCTCCAGCACTAAAAAGGTGTGTGTAGTCACTTTTCTATGTGATATGTAGGCAGAATTTTACTGACATTTACTAAATGTAAAAAAAACCCAACAGAAATGTGTGTTGTCCATTTTCCCATTAAATCACAAATGCGATAATATGACATTGATAAGTCATTCCACGGACATGATGACAAATGTCCATATGTTGTTTTACACATATAGTCATTAAGATATTCCAACTCTATCTGCTGCTAAATTAAATAATTAAGTGGTTTCCTGGTGTGTCTACACATATCGCACCATGTTTCTGTTAAAGGTGAAAACCACTTTTCCACGTTCCTTTTGGAATCTGATGGGTCACCCCGGGTTACCAACACATGCTGCCTGTTGTGTCACCTCCACTGGCTGTATTTCCCATTCATAGAAAACAACAGAGAAACGAGCCACTCAGAAAAGCCTGTCCACTACACGTCACGAAGACATTGGTGTCACCCACATGGGGTTAAGCCCCTCCCTCATTGCCGCGAATCTGAAGTAGCATTAGCATTAGCATCTGCAAGAGAAGACGGCGCCACAGTAGCTGCTGCACAAACTGAAAAAAAAGGCAGATCAAACTCACTCATGTTCTCTCTGTGGAAATAATGCCTCATTTTTTCCCCTGCACTTTTTCAAAATAAGCAACGGCACGAAACCTAGCTGGATGCTACTCTGGGAAGGTAAACACATACATAGAGCGAGAGGTGAGGGGGGAGTGTTCCTTCACACATTCCTCATCACTGCGTCATGGACATGTATGAGGAAGTACCGGTAAACTCTGTTGTTCGAACTCAAGTCATTTTTCTACCCTCAAAAAACAGCAATTCAGACGGTTTTTTTTAAGTAGAACGAACACACAGTGCATTCAATAACAATGGAAAACACAGTAATGTTAATGAAATAACCATAGAATGACTCTTTTAAAACTCTTCTCCTGCTCTTATGATGTTACAACATCATCAACATCTGTTATTTTAATTCACCTGACCGTACTGTAGTTGTGAAAAAAGTCTTTCCGTTGCAGTTTTATGTAACATTTGAACTACACCTGAAAACATCACCTCTTACCAGCACAAAAAACTTTTATGGAAAAGTGGAAAAGCAACTTGTGAGTCCAATAGTAGGTGTATGAGCAGAACAAAGTCATACTGTAATTGTGCAAAAAATACAAATATTTTCCTTGTACAAACTGTCAGAAGAATCTTTAGTTTCACTAAGCAACCAAGGCTAAGTTATCATAAATTCCTCTGACCATCATTATCTCCAGATATTTCAACCGTGATGCATTCAGGGTGAGGTTTAGGTTGTAGTCTGACATTATCAATGGCATATGAGTCAGAGGAACTACAGTTTCCTTTTTTATGGTTAGAAAGATTACATCATAGAGGTTAGTTAAGGGGAAAAAAATTCATTTGCAGTTCAGATTAATTTATTACTAAAAGGATAAGATTTCCGACTATGACTATTTCTTTCTATAATTTTTACACTATAACTTTACTTTAACATTGGTTTACAAAACTATACAAGGTTTTCCCAAAGTCTATGGAAGGTTCATACCCTATGAAGGTCTTTTTCATTGTTATTTGATAAAAAATGTTGAACTTTTGTATAATTTATAACTCATTTTAACCTATAAAGAACCAAACTTCCAACATTTCACAAAATCAATTACTGATATAAAATGTTTCGTATGACTAATCCTATGAATACATATAAATAATTGGTGTAAAATGTAGTTTGTCATCTTTTCAGGGCCATCAGATATAAGCCTTTTGGATGTTTAGAGGCTCCGTAGTTACTGTGGAAACATCATCTTCTACAACATTGATTCATCAAGAAAACCCATGGAGTTAGATCCATGACTGTGGCTGTTGATGCTTGATTTCTATACAGTTAGTGATTTTTTGGCAGCAAAAGTCACTTTTTCTTCAGTCTTTTTCAGTTTCTGATAAAAAAAAATAAGCCTCACCTTTACTCTGAGCTTTTATGAGCATCTACATGATTAGTAAATTAAATGTTAGAAAATACTTGATTTTTATAGAGGGAAAAACGCAAACTACTACTACTACTACTTTATTACTCTGAGGGTGAGTCACAATGAGAAGATGAAGATATGTGGGAGTCAGTGAATGAATAGTGAGTCCTACTGTATCTGAGTCAGCTTTTAATTACCCTCCTCAGTTTTGCCTAAATTCCATCTGCTTCTCTGCCTGTTGTAATGCCCATCACATCTGTTAATGCTTAAACTCTGACAGTGATACACAACAATCACAAACACACACACACACTCAAACATATAAACATCAAGCTTGGGATGCACGCAGCTGCTGCATGCCTGAGACGCAGGGGGTTTGTGAACTGGAAGGGTATTTACCAGAACGACAAGTTACTGGAATTACCCCCGGACTGGAAATTCAAATATTTCCTGTTCATCTATGACCACTTTCTCTTTCGATGTATCTGTCATATCATCTGATAGAAGGCGAAGTAAAGGCAAAAGCCAGTGAGTGTACGTAGTCTCACACACACACACACACACACACACACACGTGTCTGTGTTCAGCTCTCGTCAGTGAGCCTGGCTCTGTTTCCTGACTAAAACATGATCCTGTATAGTAACTGGAGCCTCCTGCCGCATTAGTCCGGTGTCTTTATATCCCAACAGCCTGAGTGGTGAACCCAGGACAAGTACTATTATCTAGTACTTATTGATGATTTCTAACTTTGAATTGAATTTAATATATTTGACCATTCTTGAAATAAAACATGTAACAGCAACCTATGCCATAGACCATATACAAAATAAGACAGTCAGAGGTAATACAAAAAAGATGCTTATTTCCATTGTGGTCCCTATAGTGCAGGAGACAAAGGCAAGTGTCAGCAATTCATGCTTTCATACCTACATACATGCACATACATATTATCAAATAGGGCTGGGACGATATGCTTTTATGCTGAGTCGATTCTTATACGATTTTTTGGGTGCAGATTCGATTTAAATTGTGATTCTTCAATATTCTCGATTTTTTGCTCGCATTTTTAACCCCAGACCACATGAAAAAGCTGAATGATGATGCCTACAGTTCATATTAGGAGTCATATTAACCTGAAAAATGCACATCATATGTGAGTCAGTTCAGACTTATGTTACGACGGTACTGAACGCAACACCTCCATGTTTAGAATTAGCCACTGTGTTGTTGCTCAAGCTAATATGATAATAAGCTAGCTGTCATCTGTGCGCCTTCCATGAGGCGATTTCTGTGTATTCCATGTTTTATACATCTGAGTGACTCATACAATCGTCTACGATCTTTACAAGCGGTAATTTTTTCCCACCTGGCTTAAAATGAATCATTTAAATACGGGACAAAAATTGATTTTTGAACAAAAAAATCTATTTAAAAATCGTAAAACAAAAAACACATAGATACATATGTGAATCAATTTTTTTCTCCCACCCCTAATATCAAACATTCCATAAGAATCAATAAAAATCAATCAAACATTGCATTACAATTCCCAGTATACATGATTAATAACAGTTGTCTATGGAACTTTGAGTCTTGGGTTAAGATGTTGGATCCAAAGTGAGAATAGTTTTGGATTTTTCATTATAGTTTAGTTTTTACTATTTTTTCTCCTTTAATTCAGTTAGTTTTATTTTGTTTTCAGAACAGTTTTGCTAGTTTTTAGGTTTTTTTTTTTTCCTAAAATAGTATTTTCATATCCTTTATCTTATTTCATATACTGTATAAGTCCCCTAAAGGACTCTGTTGCTTTCAACTAACTTTAGTTTCCATGTTGTAAAGTGGGGATGAGAAGACGAATCTAACCCATAAAAACCCAAACACATGCCATCGACCAAAATCAAAATCTGATACAGTATCTTTCATACCTGTAGATCCACTAATCTTATTAATACATTTAAATAATTGCAGTCAAAAGCAGTTTGGCATCTTTTCATGGTCATCAGATATGACCCATTTGGACATTCAGAGGCTTTGTGGTTACCATGGAAACACTATCATGTTCGACAACATTGATTCTCCAGTAAAGCCCGTGGAGTTGGATTAATAATAGTGTATTGGTTCAGTTAATGATATATTTGGATTAAAAAAGTCACTTTTAATTGTTTTAAATTTTTTAGTTTTTAATATAATTGTCCTCAAATTTGATCTGAACTTTAATGAACATCTACATGATCAGTAAATTCATATAAGAAAATACAAGAAATATATAAATCTCACTTAAAAAATGCTAAATATTGAGGATGATATTGTAATATATGGTGATAAATCACTTCAGAAAGGTTAAATAGAGATAAAAAGCTACTTGGGTACTGTCACAAAAGTAGCACTGGGTCTTTCTGGGTTAAACGAGTAGAAAACCATGAAGTGCTGAACTATGCCACCAACTAAAATTGTTCTATCAAAATATATACATTTCATATCAAATAATTTCATAATCAAAAAGTCATAATTTGTTTCTTTTAGTTGTTTTTTTAGTTTAATTTAGTTATTCCTTTTTTTTCCCTTTTAATTAGAATTTTTATATAACAAAAATGTCTCTTCCAAATCTAGTTTTCATCATTACGTTAGTTTACGTTACCGGTAATAACCTTGGTTGGATAACAGGGATGGTATGTCACAGATAAACCACACAAAGTGGACAAAATCACGCACGTCACAGATATCTGGTGGGTAATATCATCAAACACACAGTGGGAGCTGTGAGAGAGGACTAACACCTGGTGCAAATATCTGGTCAAAACATCAAGTCTAGTTTTCTTTTGTTATATTCTCAACATGAGGCATCATTTCAACACTAACACCAAAATATAATATAAGGATAAAAGTACACCAGCACCTATTCTACTGCCTCCTCCTAGTATTCTAGTGTTTCCTAAAACCATTAAAAGCATCAAACTAAAGCTAGAGATTTTTTTTTATCCTCATTAAACAAAACAAAACCAAAAAAACTCCATCTAATATTACATGATTTTAATGACATATCCTGGTTCTTAACAGTTTGTACTCACCTGCTGCCCTTATATTGTCTGTTTTAATGTAAATCCATAGTAATTCTCTATAATATTAAGATGAATTTAATCGTCGGTGTAGAGTTGTCTTTTTTTATGAGCTTTATCCGTTTTCCTATGAATGTCAGTGCGGTTCAGTTCGGTCCAGTCTTGGTCTGTCCTGTTCCAGATAGTGGGAGTGCCGGACTTTTCCCTAGCCAAGCCTTTTCCTCCTCTGCTTCTCCTCCTTTTCCTCCCCTCCCGTCTCTTTCCTCTCCTCCACAAAGCCTCTCCTTTCTCAGTAACATTCCTGCCGGCCGCTCCGTAAGCTGTGATGTCATGGGCGAAGTGTGTGTATGTGTGTTTGTGCGCGTTCGTTTCTCCAGATGCCCCGCACGCACAAAGACCCCTTCTGTGCAAATCCCACTAATACACACACACACACACACACACACACACACACACACTAAAAACATCCACCCTGCTCCCCCACTCCTCCCTTCCTGTGGAAGACCCAGCCCTCTCCTTCCCTTGTCCAAATGTGTGGCACTCGCCCACTTTCCCTTTAACCCACAGTCAGAGCTGTAAAAACCAGGACACAGACTCACGCAGGCATGCAGAGAGCGCTGATGAAGAGATGATGACTGAAGCTAGCGGGAGGAGGTGATAAGAGGGCTAATGGTATTTTCTTCTGTCATCATCACTACAGGACTGTTGACTCAGTCCAATATGAAGGGCTGTGTTCACCTTACGGGAAAAAAAACTAAGCAGATGCTTCAGGCTAACCCCTTCACAGCTGCTAGCTTCTAAACTATATCTGGAATTATTACTCTGCACCTTCAGCTATAACTAACTGACTATACATTAACTCATTAACCCTTTGATGTCTACTGTCACTAGGGTTGAATAATCTATTATAGTCCTGACCAGTACCAGGAAACTGGACCACATCACACCCGTCCTCAAATCCTTACATGTTCTTCCTGTGGGTCAAAGGATAGAATTCAAAATCTTACTCCTGGTCAATAAAGAACTAAACGGCCTTGGACCCAAATACATCCTAGACCTACTGGTTCACTATGAAGCATCCAGAGCCCTGAGGTCATAGGTCATCAGGAACAGGTTTACTGTGTGTTCCAAAGATAAGAACGAAACAAAGTGAAGCATCATTCAGTTACTCTGCTCCTCAACTGTGGAACAAACTACCTGGATACCTGAGGTCTGAGAACAACTGTTAACTAGTGTTAACTACTGTTAACTAGTGTTAACTACTGTTAACTAGTGTTAATACCTGAGGTCTGAGAACAACTGTCAGTTCATTTAAATCAGGCCTGAAAACATTATTGTTCACTGGAGCTTTTACTTAGATTATTATTTGCTTTAAAATGTTTTTATGTCTTGATTTTAATTGTCTCTTAATGCATCTTTATCATTTTAAAAATTTTCTTCTGTTTCTGTTTTTGTGTAAAGCACCTTGAGTTGTCCTGTACATGAAATGTGCTATACAAATACATTTACCTTGCCTTCCCTATATGGACTGAAAAGTGTGGTTTCAGACAGTACTATTGTCAAAGCCAGTGTTCCTAACAAGCCCTGGTTTTGTTTTGTCAACTACACTGTGAACCCGAATGTTCAGAATAATTAAATATATTAAGTTGTGAATACTCAAAGTTTCAGAAATAGTACTACTAACTCAAATGTATGAAGTTGCTGTAACATGTTTTTCTTTTTAAGTACTTCCAACTAATATTTTTTTTATTAAGGGAAACTATTGTGGATATAAATGAACATAACTTACCAACATATGAGGTACAACTGAGTGGAATTAAGTCATTAAATGCTGAGAATTATATTGTACTGTTATTTCTATTGTTTCAAATAAGGATGATTGAAAAAAAAAAAAAAACTTAACTGATGTACAAGATGATCAAATACAATTTCAGAACACTCCAAATAGGCACCAAAAAAATTACAATCACAAAACACAGTCATTTTATTCAGGGGCGGCTGTGGTTCTGTTGGTAAAACGGGTCGTCCAATGACTGAAGGGTCAGAGGTTCAAGTGCCGACTCTGGCTGTCCACATGTCCAAGTGCCCTTGGGCAAAGACACTGAACCCTGACTGAGACCTAGCAGAACCTTAGAATACTAATTTAATAAGTAATGTTTAAATTTAAGTATACTCTAATAAGCATCTACATTTGAAGTTCTGGAAACTTTTTTTTTTTTTAAATTGAGGCAATCGATAGCCTTACATTATTTGAGTTCTGCTAACTTATCCAGGTTTATAGTGTCTTTTACACATGCATGCTGCCTCCCTACCATACCACCAAGCTGACCAATCAGAAGCAGAGTGCTGCGTGATGGCAGGTCATGTGTTCTCAAATCCAATCAGTGTAAAAGCTGGTCATCAATTTCAGAAAAGGCTTCGACATGACCAGAAGTAGAATTCAGAGGGTTTGAAGTCTTCAGTTGTAATAACTGCACTCACTGTAACCTATGTGACCTGGAGAGTACTTTCTGTTCATACATTTGACTGTGTTTGACACCAGTTCTTGACTTTAGTTTTCATTCTTGCAGTAGTTATTGTATTTATTGTTTGAATGGTATGATGTAAGTTTCTGTGATGTTTGTAAATGTTGAACCACTGAAACTTGATGAAATTGACATCACAATATCTGTCAGAAAAAATGCTATTCAATTTTTTTCTTAAAATCATTCATCCCTATTGGTCACTCTAATGGACAGTTATTCTACAGTTGTTGTCTTATATATTCATGGGTTTTGTTGTTTTAAATAGAATAGAATAGGCTTTATTGTCATTGCTTTTCCCAAGAAAATTGGATTTGACACTCCAGTGTTTGCATTAAAGTGCAAAGTAAACAAAAGATAAAATACAAATATGTACATAATAAGAGGCTTGTCATTGGTGTGCGTAAGTGTTCATAACAATCAAGTGTCCATGAGGTAAACAATCATTTATCAGTCAGTTCATATCATTACAGTAACTGGTCTGTTGTTAATACCTAACCTGCACTAACATGTTTACCTGTAAATCAATTGCTTGTTGTTATTAGACTGTAATTAACAGTTTTCTTGAACAAAAAACAAGATTGAAAATGTTTTATTTCATAGTGTTCTTCTGACATGGTGTTTTAAATACATGTTTCTTTGCTTCAAAGCTTAAACACAAGTTTTCCAGCTGAGTAGATATTTTTATAAGTCTATAAAAAGTAGGTTGATTAAAAAGATTTCAATCACACTGTTTTTATCAGGTCTAAAGAGCAATAAAAACACATAGGAAAAAAAAAACCTCATGCATGAAAGGGTTAAGTGCTTTGGTTAAAGGTGCTGTACTCTATGTAGGAATCACAAAATGACCTTGACTGTCACCAGACCTTAAGAAAAATAAAAATCGTTGCACCTACATTTCTTTTGCAGTTAATTTGATAGTCACTGTTTAGGTTTTTATTTAGTTTGATGTTTATTGATTCAGATTTAAAACGATGCTGTCTTAATAAAGAGATAATAGACTATTGGGTTTCAGTTGTCAAAATCTGTTGGTTGTTTTTTTTTGGCTCCATACTATGATGAAAACATCCGCCTTTAAAAACACACTTATCATTTGACCTCTCGCTGTAATTCTATTCTTGTTTTATCACATAATAGTTTATTCATGCACCATCACTTCTCATAAGACTGCATTGACTTCTATTTTATTGTATTTATTACAGATTACTGTAGAATTTGTACATGTACATTTTAATCTCACTCACTTCCTGGATGAATAACACTTAACTGTTCATGGGGATGTACTCTTTCACAAACATCACATGTCCTGACAGCACTCATTTCATATCTAGATAACAAAACATGTGACATTTAGACCTACATTGTTTATCAGACAGTATATATATATCAATAACTAAAATTATGTTATTACAGCTTCTTAATGCTTTATCACACAAGTGACTATTTTTGGTCATTTCCTCAAATCTTTAATATGGAGCCAATTTCATGAGTGATTCAGAAAGATTTTATAGATATTTTGAAGCTGCAAATAGTGAATATCTGTGATTTTTGTCAGTTCATGGCCTTATAATTTTAAGGTTTCTCCCTCGTCTGTGAAGGGGACCTGAATATGTTTGGGCGGTGGAACACTGATTAATCAAGAATGAAATGTCCAAACCCTCAGCTAAATATAAGGGCTGCATGAAATTGGCAAAATTTGCGATATGTGATATAGGTGTACAGCATTGCGATATAGATAAATAATCTATTATTTCCTGTTCACCTAAACCCATTTCATCTACCAAAAAATGTTCCTCAATGATGTTAAAATTAACCAATTGTTTGTATGAGTCAATTATTTAGAATTTTAGACAAAATACTGTTGTACAATAATCAGTAACACAGTTCTGTCCAAGGACATGGTGACACTACAACTGTAGACTTTCAACTGTAAACCTTCAACTGTAAACCTTCAACTGTAGACCTTCAACTGTAAACCTTCAACTGTAAACCTTCAACTGTAGACCTTCAACTGTAAACCTTCAACTGTAGACCTTCAACTGGAAACCTTCAACTGTAGACCTTCAACTGTAGACCTTCAACTGTAAACCTTCAACTGTAAACCTTCAACTGTAGACCTTCAACTGTAAACCTTCAACTGTAAACCTTCAACTGTAAACCTTCAACTGTAGACCTTCAACTGTAAACCTTCAACTGTAAACCTTCAACTGTAGACCTTCAACTGTAAACCTTCAACTGTAGACCTTCAACTGGAAACCTTCAACTGTAGACCTTCAACTGTAGACCTTCAACTGTAGACCTTCAACTGGAAACCTTCAACTGGAAACCTTCAACTGGAAACCTTCAACTGGAAACCTTCAACTGTAGACCTTCAACTGTAGACCTTCAACTGGAAACCTTCAACTGTAGACCTTCAACTGTAGACCTTCAACTGTAGACCTTCAACTCTAGACCTTCAACTGTAAACCTTCAAATGTATGTAATTTTCTGAGTCCATGAGTCTCATCATAAAGTTACTAATGAGATTTCTAATGCCAGTGTTCAGTGTAGTTACATTATTAACAGCTGCTACCACTTGTCCACAGAGGGACCTTAAGCAGAAGCCTGAAAGCATCGTTGTATGTAAGTTGCAACTTGTTAAATTTGACCTTTGTGTAACACCACTAGAACTGAGCAGTATAGACTGGTGTGCAGAAGGCTTTAAACAAACATATTTTAGCATTGTGTGTACACATGATGTGACCAGGGTATTTTATGTTATCTGCCACAGAACCCCCCCCCCCCAGCTATCCATAGTCAGAGCAAATGGAATAAGGATGATAATGATATTTTTGTGTTATATTACACAACTCTACTAAATATGAAATACAAGTAAGATATATTTGATCACAACATGAATCATCATACTCCCTAACCTTATTAACACCAGCTACGTCAGTAACAGAGGTGTAAACACAGTGACGTTCACATCCAGTTTTGTCATGTCAGGACGCCTAACAACAGAGTGGTGCTGTTGTTACTTGTGTATTTGTGTTGGGTCACAGGATCAGACCAGTGGAAACCAGAGCTGACCCGAGTCATGGTTCACTTTCTCTTCTCACCAACGTCAACATGCAATGGAGGTGCTTTCCTTGAATTTACAAGTGCCTGCGTTATCAGCTGCTAAATGATGAAGAAGGGTGTTACAAGCATGATACAAATGTCGGGAATTAGTGCGATAAATACTGAGTGCATAAATGATAAGGCTCACTGCATCATTTGTCAGGATAACCTGTAGGTTTTTCCTCATGGTACATTTTTATCCTAATTACAGAGCTTCTTCTTCTCTGCTGAGAAACCCTGACCTTGTGTCAAAGACAAACAACTGAACCTGGTTTTTGCACACAGAGCGACTTTGTTAGAGCACAAGTATCATCAATTAATGTCTTCGTTGGGGATAAAGAATATTCTGAGCTCATGTAATATATGTATAATAGAAACATAACCACCATCTTGTCAACAGTAGTGAGATATGAGCCAAACTAATGAGTTTCACAGAGTTTTTTGCTGAGAATATGTTATTATTGGAACATCCTGGTGCATTAAAGGACGCTGCCAGTGTCTTCATGAATCGAGTTAACAGTGATGACTGGATCGTAAGGCTGCACCATTTTGGCCAAAGATAAAATCCAGGTTTTTTTCTCTAAAACCTTGATTTTCCATTTGAGTTTTTGGATAAAACTACAAAAGAACACAAGTCAACATGTTATTTTTCATGTGCAGCACTCAATGCAACACACTGCATCCCTACCTTAAATGTGTAATGGTACCACAGAATCACCAAAACTCTGTGATGGACCGAAGGAAGTTATACCAATGTGAGTAAGTGACAGGCGTCAGTCATTGGTGCATTGTGTTTGATCAGGCTACGTCTGGGGTCAGCACTGTCTCTTTCAACACACCTGAAGATCACTGTCATTCTTCAGCAGAGCTTGATGATAGACTGATCATTTGAATCAGGTGTGTTGGAAGAGGGATACATCTAAAACATGCAGGACAGTGGCACTCTAGGGCCAGGGTTGCTAAACCTGGGCTACGTCTTTAGAGGGTCAAAATTTGTTTTTATCATTTGAGAAATATCTGTAAATTAAGGAGAGCGTTAGAGATGCACCGGTCAATCGGCCGCCGATCAAAAACGCCGGTTTTCTATCCAATCAGCCCAATCGGTGACCGGCCGGT
The DNA here is from genome assembly GCA_020466265.1 of Siphamia tubifer. Lineage (NCBI taxonomy): Eukaryota > Metazoa > Chordata > Actinopteri > Kurtiformes > Apogonidae > Siphamia > Siphamia tubifer. Next base: position 74,222,083 of record CM035794.1, on the reverse strand, counting down.
CACTGTCGTAATTTCCGGTTTTTGGCCGGTCACGCTAACACGCATGCGCGGCACCTCAACGCGGACAGATCAAAACTGAACCAAAGCAAAACAAAGATGTCGTTGATCTGGACATATTTTACCGTGTGCCAGAACGAACCGAAACAGGCTATGTGTAATGATTGTAAGTCTAAAGTAAGCCGTGGAGGATCAACGCCTAAGACTTATGGAACAACCAACTTAATACGACACTTGGAGAAGAAGCACCCGGGCTTGTTTAGCAAGTATAAAGTAGACACGGCTGCTAAGAGGGATGTACCTGAGTCACAACAACAACACTCCACCGTCGCCCCTATGTTCGACACGAGTGTTGAGAAGTCTAAAGCCACTTATTTTGAAATGTGAAAAGAAATCAAAGGCCTAAAATGTGATTTACTTAGAGAATTGTTTTCAAGTACGCATGGTGCACTTTATCTTTTGTTTGTCTTAATTTTTTAGTTTTTTCCTATATTGAACTGTAAACTGGACTGAATGTTATGGACAGTGTTCGAAATAAATCTGCTGTTGAAACTCATTATTTCTTATTTTTGATGTTTTATTCTCAAGCCAAGCAAATATGGTGTCTATTGTATGATTAGAATGATTTCTTAGATAGAAAATCGGTATCGGAAAAAACGGTTTTGGCAGGTCAGACCCCCTCAAAAACCAGAAATCGGTATCGGCCAAAGAGCCAAGAGCATGGTCAAAATATGACCTGGAAATAACCATTCATGCTTTCATCTTGTCTCACATTGATTAATATTATTCTGTGTTCACTTGTTTCAATAAGACGACTCTCAACAGACTTCAGATGGTACACAATTCTGCTGCTAGATTTTTAACAGGTACCCCCAGAACAGACCACATCACCCCCCTTCTATCAACTCTTCATTAGCTTCCTGTCAAACTTAGGGTTGATTTTAAAGTTGTCATTCCATGGTTATTTCATTAATATTGTTGTGTTCTCCACTGTTATTGAATACATTGTGTGTTGGTTCTATTTAAAAAAAAACATCCAGATTGCTTTGTTTCCAGGTGTTTTTGTCCATGACTGACTGAATTCAACATGTCCCAATCCTTTTGTCCATATAGTCAATCTTGTTGCAGCTAACACATATTAATCACTGCAGTAATTACACAAAGGAAGGCCCTCATGTATTTTAGTTGAATCCAGGTGGTGACTATTTCTTATTGTATTTTTTTTTTTTGTACTAGGCAGCACATTTTGACCATTTCAATAAATCCTCACTGATTTTAGCTTAAACAGAAAACTGAAAAGACTGTCCATTCAGAGAATGTTCCTGCTCTGTCCATTAACTATTAGAAACAGGTCCTTTGTAAGGTTGCACATGGCTACAGCCTATTCAGTTTTAGTGGTGGGGTGAACCTTGAGCAGATCAACGGTCTTTCACAAAGTAAACAAAGACACAATGGACCTGAATGTTTGGGCTGTGCATGCTAACTCCAAACAGAATGGACATCACACTAAGTACTCACCCCTTTTTTGCTAATGACAGATATTATAGCGAACGCTGCTCGGTGTCCCTGTTCAAAATGACACACGTGCACTTGGTGAGTTCCCAGGCTCGAAATAACTCACAGTCGTATAATGAAGAAAAATCGGTCACAGGAAATCGGACAGTAACCCAATTATCACATATGCACTGGGGAGGTACACGCTGAGTTCCTGGATGGGTTTTAAGAGCACAAAAGCACTCGTTACTGCCTTTATTGAAGGGGTGTAATGTAGAGAGTAGGTAAAGAGCAGGTGTTGGGTAAGGACGCACTGTGTGATGAAAGGACAGCGTGTATGATGGTTTATTCATGTGTGTGTTGTTTCATTACATGGAACTGGGTCAGCATGATTGGGTCAATACAGAATAATGCACTGGGCAGTCTTATGTCATGTCAGCTAGACAGGATTGATCAGAATCACAACAAATGAAACAGTTGATGTAGTAATAATCAGTGTCCTCATCTGTGGAAACAAATTAATATTCAGGGATTCTGCAAGTATCACCAAATCTAATTTACTGTATTTTATGGACTATAAGGCTCACTTAAAAGACTCCAAAAATGACAGTGCGCCTTATAATCCAGAGTGCCTTATATATGGATCAATACTGGTTGTGCTTAGTGACTTGGAATTTTGATTTTATGTCATAAAACTTGACTTTTTATCTCATAATTTTGGCTTTTTATCTCATGATTTTGACTTTTTTATCTCACAATTTTTACTTTTTATCTCATAATTTTGAATTTTTATCTCGTAATTTTGACTTTTTATCTCAAGATTTTAACTTTTTATCATAATTTTGACTTCACTTAATGGGCCTTATAGTCCAGTGTACCTTCTTTATGAAAACTTCAAAAAACTAAATTCATTGACAGTGTGCCTCATAGTCCAGTGCAATTTATAGTGCGGAAAATGCCGCTTTAAACATATTTAGTGCCCATGTCTAACTGGAGAGGAATATTGTTTTTAGTAAAAAAATTTTGTCTGTCTGTTTGTCTGTCAGCAACTTCATGCAAAAACGACCAGATAAAGTTCCAATAAATGTTCAGGAAAAGTAATAGGTCGTCCAGAATAGATCCTATTAAATTTTGGTGAATGTAAGTAAAATAGAGTTGCAACTATCGAATATTTTTGTAATTGAATATTCTGTCGATTGTTTTCCATCGATTAATCTGATTTCATGAGAATCTAAATGTAATATAGGAATGTTAACATCACAAGATATATGATTTACAGCGGAAAAATGCAAAATACAGATGGTAAAATTCTAATAAATTATGATAAATTACTTAAAGGAAAATACATTTGGGAAATGACATAAAACTAGTAATAAGCTCAGTAACTCTGCCACTTTCAAATTTGAGGTTCGTGTAAGAGAGGTTATCTGTTGATATTGACAGAAAATGTGTTTAGTACAGTGAGATAGGAAATGTAATGGGAAGACAGATACTTTCTATGAAGGTTGAATTTTGCCAATATGGTTAGATGATAACAAGGGATGCTTGGTTTTATTTCCAAACAGGGCAAGTGGTCCACAATGAGGCCGAAGCTGAAAAGTGTCAATCATCTATAATGAAGCCAAATAGAAAGTCTTTCTCAGGCTAATTCAGTTATGTCAGTTCACATCTACATTATTGTTCAACACGCTGTAACTTCATTAACCTTCTGCCATCATTCTAAAAATATATAATAAAAAAAATCCTACTGGATCAGGAAGAAGGTGATAATAAATTGTAAGTCTGGGAAATAAACACTGTCAAGAAAATTAAATAAAGTGATGATGCAAAGTAAAGGAAGCAGCTGATTGGATAAAAGCCTATCACAACCAGCAGGTCGCCTAAACAGGAAAGCCAAAAGCTGCGCTGACTTGTATCCACGGAAATGGCTCTTAGCACAGGAAATAAACCAAAAAAGTGGAAGCCACCTGCATAGAAACATGCACAACACAATCACAGACTGATAGCTGGAAGGGTCACTGGGGTCAACATAAAAAAAGACCAAAAAAAAAAAATAAAGATGGTACAAAATGTAGAACAATGTCAATGCAACAATATTAATAAAACACAAATACAACAGAACATAAGAATAGGGTGAATATAAAATTACAAAAACTAAAAATTAGATAAGAAAATAGAATATACATTTTAGAAAAGATGAGAATATGGCAAAGTAGAATAAAATAAAACAAGTGGCTTCAGGCACAACAAACAGTTGGCATAGATCCAGGTCATGTCCATCACATCCATGTATGCACTGATGTCAGTATATAAATTGTCTTTAAATATGTGCAAAGTACAAAGTGAATGGACACAAAAATTATGGGAATTTTTTTATAGACATAAAATGTCACCAAATTTTGATGACATTTATTCTAAGTCACTGGTAATAAATAAATACATAAATAAATAAAAACACCCAATTTTGTATGAATCCAAACAATCAGTATTTGCTACTAGAAACAAGTAAATAAAAGAGGGGGGGGGGGGTTGAAAATGTAAAAACATAATTTGGTATGAATTCAACCAATAGTTTTGCTGCTAAAGTGTTAAATGTTCAAACAAACCAAACCAAAAAACCCTTTCATTCCCTTCAGGGGGGGTGGGGTAAAAACAGACATACAATATGAATAGACACAAGGTTTACAAAATTAACAGTACGTACCCGTGTGACTGTCTCTGGACAATATTCAAGGTTCAAGGTAGTTTTATTGTTATTCAACATGTTAAAGACAAACATGAAGGATGAAAGTGGTTCTTCAATAATAATGAATAATTATAGTAATAAAAACATAATAACAAATAACCAGACTTCACTAAAACCATGCTAAAAAAGTCCAAAAAGTGAGGTAAAATACAGATGGAGAGGACAGCGTATGGATTAACAGTATGTATCAATGAACTCAAGTCCACATAAAAATAGCCTCGTGCATTTGTATTTTGATCAATGCTGAATAAATATTGCCTTGTTATTGCCGAACAAGTACAACAAATAGTTTTTAAATATCATGTGACAAGAGGATTTAAAAAATGCAGTTATTTTTTTAGACGTATACAGGTAGATTCACAGTCAAATTTTGAATTTGTGTATTTTATGTATTTGATCTATATTTCCAGTATGTATCTTATATTCTTTATAAACAAATCAACATCTTTTCGATTGTTGTATTCTAGAATTCTATTGAAATAGTTTTTTCCAGAGTTATAACAGTGATCATCATCTTTATCTCATCGCTGTTGCTGAAACTACTGCTGGAACCTTGTGCCTGATTCACAGACTTCCAGCCATAGAAGATCCAGTAAAATCCAATATTTGCATTTAAATCAATTTCAGGTCGTTCACTAGTAAAATATTTAATGAAACCAAGTTAGGAGAGCTTAAAAAAAAAAAAAAAAACAGCTTTGCCGATCCCAAAATCATGATGTCCGAAATTTTCAGTCCAAAACGATAGCTTGTTCAGCCTTAATGCAAACGGTAGCAACATGTTCTGTTCAACAGAGACTTAAACAGCTTTAGAAAGAGTTCAGAACAAAGAAGCAGCACAAAAGAATAACACTAAAGTCGTCTTTTTTTTTTTTTTTGTACCTACCAATTGCCAGAGAGCTTGAAACAACAACCAGACAGAAATCATGTTAAGATGCCTTTTGAGTGTTTGAGTGTTACAGAGGAATGTGCTGCATGTCTGGACTCATGGCAACTGTTCGTGTCCCTTTCAAAAAGCTCTCATGACCCCACTCACACACCAACTCAGATCCCCCTAAGACCCCTCGAGGAACAACAACAAAGGATCCGACAGGCGCTGAAGTGAGACTCTCCAGCAGGAATACTAATGCTACAGTCTACATCCAAAGCCCCAGATGGAGAGCTCTTCTGAAGCAGGAGAGTGAGCGAGTGGAAGAGTGTGACAGTTGTGTACACAAGTTCTGCAGGAACAGGACAGAGGGCCAGGCTAACACTGCTGCTGCAAACACAGGATTAAGTGGGACAAACGCGCCTGGCTCTAACACTTAACAGTCCTGAGCTAAGGACAGGCGCTGGCTGGGTTTTTAATAGCATTTCATATCCCAAAAGTTAAACAATCTGTACTTTGTTGAACTGGCTCCTCAATAAAATGATGATCTGTGTGGATTATGTGACATGTGTAAAGATGTTGATCAGTATCACATCACTGATTGTCCACTTATCTAAGGACTAAGGAAATGACAGTGTCCTCTTTATCTTGTATATTTACAGTTTGTTTTTATCATCGCAGCTTTGTTTTGTTGTTTATTACCCCCCCCCCCAAAAAAAAGAAAAAGAGTGATATTATTTTTAGTTATTTATTTACTTTATGTTTGTCCATTTGTTTGTCAGCAGTTTTTACGTAAAAAAACAAACTACTGGACCAATCTCTGTGAAATTTTCAGGAAAGGCACAAGGTGGACTAGAATTGATCCCATTAAATTTTAGTGAATGTAGGTCAAAGGTCAAACATCACCATAAATATCTTTTCACAATGATCAGCGATAGGGCAAATCATTAATTTCCTTTTCATTTCTGTATACTCACTTTTACATAAAACTTCTTTTTGCTCTCACTGTTGATGTGCATTAGCGTCAGAACAGGACAAATTTGAAGACTCCAGGTCAGAGGTTAAAGGTCATAATAAAGGACAAAAAAAATTTTTGGTCATAACTTTTGAACTATTCACTTTAGAAACTTCCAATGAGCAACAAAATCCTGGTCTTTCAATTCTGCATTTTGTGGGCATATTTTTGAATTACTGTTGACCCAAGAGGTCAGAGGTCACTGGGGCAATCTGTGAGTTAATCCATCATCATTATTAATCTGACAAAAAAAAATCAACCCAATTAAATGGGACAGTTGTTTACAGTTGTTTCATTGTAACTGCCAAAGAAACACATTAATTACATATATATTCATATTTTTGCAGATGTTTTGGCTATTTTATCACATTTGTTGGCGTTTCTTTTTCAGTATTTTAGAAGAATGTTTTTGAAAGTCTTTTGGATTTTTTCATCATCTTTTTTGTTATTTTATTCTTTTGTGAATTGTAGTGAAGTTTTATCATGTTTTGTAAAAAAAAATTTCTCCACATTTTGTTTGTTTCTTATTGTATTTTTGTGTATTTTGTGCAAAATTTTAGTACAAAAAAACCTGAGACAAAACAGCCGACCACATGAATCCAAGGCATATGTTAGTCAGGGATTCTGCTAGCTCTAGGGTAGGCGAATGCGTTTCCTGGTTTATAATTAACGCATTAAGTGCAGACATATTCACTTCTTTCTTGAATTTGTTTGCTCATGCAAAATGCAATGCAATTAATATAGATGAAAAATGAATATTTAACTGAAATTAATCCGCAGCAACTCTGTGAATAATCTGATTAAAAATATTAATGATTTGACAGTACTAATTTTTTATCTAACAGACAACTTTTGGGTGTGATAGACTCTGAGGAAAGAATTCTGATAGAAGAAATAGCAGCATGATTGAGCTAAAAAGAAGAAATAAAGGAACAAATCATCAGTTGAGGAGGAGGGACCATACTGTATGGATGACTGAACACTGAGGTTTTTACTTGTGTGTATTTTTTGTGTTAGGCAGCATGTGTGTGTGTGTGTGTGTGTGTGTGTGGGTGGGTGTGTGTGTGTGTTACAAAAAAGCCACCGAGCATATAATTCTAATCCTTTCCCAGCATGAATCAGCCCGTTTTAGTATTTTCTCCCACAAGGCTCTAAGTGCAGAGACCACACACTAAGGAAAAACAGTTAAAGGAAGAAACCAAATGTAGATGATGGGTCAAAGAAACTGTAGTTGACGATATTCTGATTTTATCCACACAATAAATCATTGTCATCACACAAAAAGTAGACAGGGATACCATTGTAAATCCAATTGTGACTGAGTTGTGTCTTTTTTTATGTGTAGTTTTTCTAAAACATGGTGGACCAGCTTTACCTTATGAGTACTTCAAAGGTAGTATGACCTAAAATACACTCAGTGAGTCAAAGAGCAGAGACAGATTACATACTGATGTACACTGTAGGAACAGCAGATATCTATGTTTATACTGTGACACAGCAACTGAAACAGACAAGGAAGCTGATTGGCTGATTAACTATCACATGATGTTGGTAAATGGAGGTCATCATTCATCAAATGTAGCTCAGTGTCCAAGAAAAGCTGTAAATGTTTGGCTGTATTCATGAAGAAAAGTTCTCTTGAAAGTTCCAAACTCACTTAATAAAAACAGCTGACAACACTATTTCATAACCAACCTTATTATCCACAGCCAGAACTGCTTCCTTTGACATTTAACAGTTTCTAGGAAAAGCTCCCCATTCAAATCTTTTGATGTTACATGCGTCAAAGCCAATGTAGACTGAGCTGCACATGAAATATTATGGAATTGGTTATTGCCACAATCCTCTGGGACTACTTTTCTCGTTTGTCTATTACCATAGATCCAATCAGTGCTCTATCCTGTGTCGACTGGTAACCCGTCTCCCTGCTGACACAAACTACTGTGGACAGAACCATCACATATGCCATGGCCCTATCAGGAAAAGGTGAGGGGACCAGTTACTGCATCTTTTGTGGATTCTAAAAGTTTCAAGAAATATCCATGTCCAGGTGGAAACAGAAAAACTAGGTTTAAAAGATGTAATACATTTGCCACACCTCTATGTGGCGCTGTGCACCAACACAGACGAAGCCTATGGCAAGATACATTAATATCACAGAAGAATGCACTGAGCATGTAGCCTAGCCACGCTCGACGCCCCTAGTGGCAGTAAATCTAAATTTGCTACCGGGCATGTTCCAGTTACGCTCAGTGTAACTTTTGGCTAGATTTCCCTGAAAGTGGCCGACGAATCATGGTGAAGTATAGAGTCAGAGGGCGGGTGTAACAAAGAGACGACAGAGCTGCGATGAATTGGAGAGAAACAACCGGAAACAACCGTAGAAGAAGAACAACAACAATGATAGATGGCTGCCGACTGGGTGGTGATTTCCTTTTATCAAAGATGAGTGAAGAATGTGAGAAAACGTCAACAATTTTTAAATTCTTTTTACAGAAGCGACAACAGTCGTTAAACTTCATAATCCACCATTTTGTTTCGTCATTCGTAACTTTCTCCGGACTCCACAGTGAATTTTCCATCGCTCTAACTACATCATCCTAAAGATTACGCTACTTGGTTGTAGTACCGTCCTATTGCATACAGAGGGATTTGAAAGACAACCTTTTAGCCCCGCCTCCCCTGACTAGCGTTCCTAGACCCATACATGAAATGAATGGGGACAGCGCAGGGAGGCTACTGAGCATGTGCAGGAGGGTCTTCTTTAATGTGCTGAGTACAAACGAACACAACCAGAAGCAGTAAAGGGCAGGTTTTGTTGTAGTGCTGCTAATACACTTAGCATCGTCTACAACACAAACACAACTCTGTCATCAACTATTGTTGTTGTTGTTAATGTTACTGGTTGTGGTGGTGTATCTGTCCATGTGCCAACGCGAGGATGGTGTAGTGAGATTTTTCCACTCTGAGGCCTGCTCTCCAAAAATACCATTTCAAGGCACCAACAATACTGTTGTCATGTAGACAAAAGGCCAAGTAATAATAAACTTTTGTGGATATACATAATTTGGTTGTGGTGCGTATGGGGCATATAGAACTGTGGCAACAAGTAGACAATGAGACAAGGGGTCGACCGATATGTTTTTTCAGGGCCGATACCGATAATAATGGAATCGGAAGGCTGATAACTAGATAAATATGTGCAACCGATAAATAGAAACATTACTCACATCAAATTAAAAATATCAGACACTGACCCTGACCTTCATATCCATCAACTATGTTTAATTGTAAAAATTAAAAGTGCAGGGAGCTGCCAGCAGCATTTGTAAAATAAAACCAAACATAACTTAGAATAAAATGGGAAATAAAATGTAAATAAATAATTAGGAATAAAAATAATAAATCACTCCCTGCTAATAAGTAAAAATATGCTATTTTTTTTGCATATTAAGAAGTTATATAAAATGAACAGTAAAAGAGACATAATATAAACATCCCTACACAGTGAACCATCTACAACTGTCTCTGTAATTCCACCTGTTTTAAACCTAAAACACACAGTAAAACTAAACCCAAACAGACTCACACCAGTTCACAGCAATGTGGCCGATACCGATATACCTAAAATGCAGAATATTGGCCCGATACCTCGCCAATAAATGAGACAACGTGGAACCAAAATGTCCATACTCCTTATTGTCCCAGTACAAATGCTGACCTTTGATTGGCTGTGTGGACATAGACAAAACCATATTCTTTGCCACAGTGCTGTGACAGAAGCCATTGCAAATATTATAGGTCACACCAAGCCATCCGAGTACTGCATGTAGCTTTAGCTTATAGCATTAGTCCACATATAACCAACTGTGCTCTACCTCACACTGAGATAAACAGTCTGAGTAATCACCTGTCTATTTCCAGAAACTAGCTCATTAGCTGCAGTATTTAGACTGAGGAAGGAGGCTTCACGCAGGAAGAAAACAACCTGCCACAGCAACATTGTCTAGAACCAAACATATTCAGGGTTTCCCATCAGTCTGAATGAGGTTTTTTTTTTTTACATCATCTATAATTGACATGCATTCTAAGAAATTTCAAGTCAAAAGCAGAATTTAATTGAATCAAATGATGGAAATATATGATATGAGTGTATCTGCATGAAAAACTGAAGAGACCAAAGAGACCGGATCACTAATTATCTTTAAACCTAATTCATTCCAGAGATGTCTGTGCGTCTGCACATACTTTTAAGTGTCTCACTCCCAGTAAATTCCTCAAGTACACAACTTAAAATAAATAAATAAAAAAAAAAATGCAAATAACACTTGCACAAAACTCTCCGCCTCTAAACAAATTGACCTTGGCTCAGAGTCCTTGTTCTAACCTCTGGCTAACCTTTCAGAAACGCCCCACCCTCAGATCCTGCCACACAGCATCATTCTGCAATGCTCAGTACATACCAAAGGCCTGATAGATTGTTGTGATTTACTGTTTCTATGTTTCCTGTTTTTCCTCCAGCTTCCTTATCTACTGGGAGGCTGTGGCTCAGTTGGTAGAGCGGGTCGTCCAATGACCGAAAGGTTGGCGGTTTGAATCCCATCTCTGGCTGTCCACATGTCAAAGTGTCCTTGGACAAGACACTGAACCCAGTAGGACTGACAGAACCTGAGAAACCTACTGGTGTATGAGTGTGTGTGAATGGGTGAATGTGAGGCTAATGTAAAGCGCTTAGAGCACCATGAAGGTGGAAAAAAACTATATATGTGCAGAATAATTTACCATTTACTTCCAAATGTAATCATCACAACAATAACAAGTGGTGCCAGGTACAACAAACCCCGCCCCTCGCAAACATTTTACCTGATTTCCCTTCTTATCATTGTGAAAACTTGATTTTGTTGAATTACCTTCACCACTATTATGGACCACCTCGCACCTTTACTGAAAATTTCATGGAAAATGGTCCAATTTTTTTTGTGTGTGTGTAAAATTGTTGACAAACAAACAAAAAACAACACGCTCACCTCCCATTTGGGGTAATAAGTTATCCCAAAAAATGTTACAGTTGGGGGGAAAAAAACTCAGCTCTGCAACCCAACGTTCTAGAGAATGTGATTATCTCCACCGACCTGACATTTTGAAGCAGCAGGAAATAAAAGTGGATAAAAATATTATGGGCTGTGGCCTCTGCTCTGTATCAGTCATTTCTCACAGTGTCACTGCAGTTACGTTCAGGTCAAACAGTGAGTGTACGCTAATTTTAAAGAGACAAAACAGCAGAAGGTTTGTTTGGAATCATCATCTGAAAAATAGATAAATAAACAGCTAGACAATAACCTCACACGATTACCGTATTTTCCAGACTATAAGGCGCACTTAAAAGACTTACATTTTCTCCAAAAATGACAGTGCACCTTATAATCCAGAGTGTCTTATATGTGGATCAATGGTTGGTGACATGGAATTTTGACTTTTTACCTCATGATTTTGACTTTTTACCTCATCATTTTGACTTTTTATCTCATCATTTTGACTTTTTATCTCATCATTTTGACTTTTTATCTCATCATTTTGACTTTTTATCTCATCATTTTGACTTTTTATCTCATCATTTTGACTTCACTCAATGTGCCTTACAGTCCAGTGCGCTTTATAGTGTGGACAATACAGTCATTTATACATTTATTAACATGATAAAGTAATTCAGCAGTATAGAGGAAACACTCCAATTTCCATCCTTCCTCCCATTAAACTCATTCTTTTCATGTAGAGCTGTGACCAGGGGAGAAAACTACAACGTTCATCACTTTCTTTGACTCAGAGCTGTTTCTACACAGTTCTCATCCCATCTGGTCACTGTTTGACATTTTGGTTAAAGGTTTCATGGCATTAGTTTTCTTTGCCATAGAAGACCAGCAGAATGACTCACTACTCCCTCTAGTGTTCACATGAATCTGTCAAACTGTGAGTGTGAATAGCATTAGTTCATACTGCATCTCTAAAACTCAATACAGTGGAATCTTTGACACAAAGTCAGAACTCTTTACTCTGAAGACTCATTATGATTTTTAGTAATTCTTTGAAGGTGGGTATGAGATCTTAGAAGAACAGTTCAAGCTACATTTTGAAAATACACAATTCAAATGTTTAAACCCCTTTCTTCAGACAACCCCTAAAGTCACACGTCCAGAATAATGGTACGCACAATGGTTTTTCCCAAGCATTTACACATGATGCACATCAACAATTCGCCCCGGTCTGTTTCAAGCTCTGGTTTGACTTGGGCTCCTTCAACCCCTCTACTCTTACAGAATGACAGCAGTTCATACCTATCTGACTAATGTTACATTTAATACTGATTTATGTTAGTGACTAAACTGTTTTACACTGAACTTTACATCCTAATATAGCTAACATAACTAGCCTAGCTCTGCCTTCATTTCCTGTACTAGTGCAAATAAAACTAGCCTAGCTTTGCCTTCACTTCCTGTACTAATGCTAATAAAACTAGCCTAGCTTTGCCTTCATTTCCTGTACTAATGATAATATAACTAGCCTAGCTTTGCCTTCATTTCTTGTACTAATGCTAATAGAACAAGCCTACCTCTGGCTTAATTTCCTGTACTAATGCTAATAGAACTAGCTTAGCATTGCCTTCATTTCCTCCACCAATGATAATAAATCTAGCCTACCTCTGGCTTCACTTCCTGTACTAATGATAATATAACTAACCTAGCTCTGCCTTTATTTCCTATACTAATGCTAATATACATAGCCTAGCTCTGCCTTCATTTCCTATACTAATGCTAATTGAACGGGCCTAGCTCTGGCTTCATTTCCTGTAATAGTGCTCCAAACCTCTGATAACATGCTGTGTCCATGACACATGCAAGAGGGGTACGGACAGAGGGGGGAGGGGCTAATGACAGTTCACTATTCAATCATTTCAAGTGGGTGCTCAAAATGATTAGATGGTGTTTTTCCAGTCCTGTCCATTAAACATGATTATATTTTTTTATTTTTGTATGACACCCTTTAATTAATTGATTGATTGATAATCAGGGTGTTAGGGTTCATTTAATCAATATAGTAACAATGTTCCAGGAAAACGTATTGCATCCCACCTTTAATATTCAAAAGTAGAAATACTGCATAGTCCCTTTAAATTGTGTTTAACTCATTCTGAAAGTGTAGTTTCGACCCTAAAGCTAATTCTAACCTAAAGCTCAAATGCACAATAAGGTCAAAGCCAAACAACAGAGTCTTGATGAACAGGTCATGTGGGTCAAGATGACCTCACCTCCTAAAAATGTCCTCACTTTAAGTGTCTGCAGCTCAACAGCTCTATCACATGGATAAGTAATGACAGCAGCCATGCAAACAACAGCCCCTGGGGCCCCTCATCACACGTTCTCTTGCACCTTTACCCCATAGGGCACTCTGACATTCCTCATTAACCCACAAAGACCCACATCTAATTTCGTGGTAGTTTGAAAATATTATTGATTCACTCTATTTAGTGTTTCTGAAATTAGGAATGTATCACCAGTCATTACAATGTCTGCATTTAGCCTTTTTTTTGTAAAATCAGGCATTTTTATGTATTTAATACGTCTGTCAAAACTAACATACAGTATAACACAAATTAATCCATCATCATGATTAATCTGATTAAAAATGTGGTGTTGTTTTTCTGTATTTTGGAAGGTTTTTTTTTTTGTTTCATTGCTTTTATTACTTTTTTTGGGGGGGGGGTTAATGGACTTTAGCACGTTTTGTGTATTTTTTTTCTCCACATTTTTTGTTTCTTAGTATATTTTTGTATATTTTGTGGGAAATTTAAGTAAAAACAAAACTGTGACACATACAGTCGACTGACATATTTTGATCATGATTAATCAAAATTAATCGAAAGCAACCCTGTAATTAATTGGATTAGAAATTTTAATAATTTGACAGCCCTAATATTTCATTCACTGATCATGAACAAGTGTTATTATATCAAAATAAAGAAAAAGTACGTTTTTTTCAGCAAAGATATCAATTAACTGAATGTAAGAAAAGTGTGTCCATCCACTGTCACTGATCAAACTCAATAGATTTTACTGGTGAATCAATGTTGTAGAAGATAACAGTGTTTCCATAGTAACTACAGAGCCTCTGAACGTCCATCTGATGACCGTGAAAAGATAAATAACTGTATTTTACACTAATTATCTATATGTATTGTTAGAATTACTGGATCAACTGGTATTAAACATTTTAGATCAGTCAGTACTTTTGGTCAGCAGAGACTGTTTGTGTCTTTACGGGTTAAAGATGATGTCACAATCTGCAGCTTTCACCACCAAACCACATCAGTTAGCAAACAGAGAAAACTACAGGAAAAGCCAAACTTTAAATTATAATGACTTCTTTTTTTATTATTATTATTCTTTTGAGAGAAAATGATGAGATTTTAGCATTTCATTCTCCTATCAGGAAGATATAATCCACTATTCTGTCTTTAAAAACATAGAAAAGCTGCTTTCCCTAATGATTATTATCTGTCCTCTGTGTTTCCACTGCATTTCCATTGTCAGTATGTTTGCTGTAAACTGTGTTTGTGTTAGCAGGTGGTTTGTGCTTTGCTTTATCTTTAATGAATGACTTCTGTTGCACAGTACAACAATAGTTGGTGGATGTAGTGGACAATAGTGGGTGGTGTAGGTTGTGTAATGGTGGCCATCACATGGTTCAGTCGTATTGTTGTGTTTCCTGCATCCCTCCAGTTCTCTTCCTCTCTGGAACACAAATATCAAAACACTGGACAAAAAACTTTTCTCAGATGGAATGTGATGAAAATGCCTCTTTTTTCATTGTTATTTTCAAAGTGGTATTTTCAACATAATACTGAGCCCCCTGGTTAAACTGTGCCTGTATGCAGTCAGTGGAAGAGTGGAAGTCTGTGAGAAATGTAACAAAAATTGAGCAAACTTTCAACAGATTAGACTAAACTACTCGGAGCTATTTTTGTTGTTGTCATTTTATTTGTCCAACCACCTTTAGTTGGACCAGGCATTAAAATGAACAACAACTCAAGAAAACATGACTATAGGTTGATTGAAAAAAAATGAAACAAATAAAATAGAGATTTGGGGGATTAATGTCCAAATAAACAGAGGTCCATAGTTTATACTAGTCCTGCGTAAACATAGCCTAGGATCTAGTCTGTCCCCAGTGGCCGCAAATGGTATTTGCTACGGGAGACAGACTAGACAGCCTCGGATCTGAAAATCCAAAATGGACCGGACCAATCAAATCGCGAGGGGCGGGATTGGAGCCCGCCCTGCCTCATGACGACACAAATACGACACATAATGTTGTAGTCGCAGAGACATAGCAGCTAGCACACATTGCCGTAACACCAGTTGCTAGCTGCTAGACAACATGGCTCATCACCAGGAACAACCATTCGAGCTGGCTTTGGCAGCAACGCTAGGGGATTTAAAATTACAGTTTTCCCTGCGAGAGGAGCAGAAAACGGCACTTAAGCTGTTTTTTTAAAAAAGGGAGGTTCTCTGAGTTTTGCCCACCGGGTATGGCAAAAGTTTGATTTATCAGCTGGCTCCGCTAGTGGGACGACGCATGGGTCTGCACAACCCGCTGGTGATCGTTGTGTCACCCCTTTTAGCCCTAATGGATGACCAGTTGCAAGAGGCCGAAAAACTGGGAATACGAGCAGCACAACTCGGCAAAGGCTACCCGGAGGAGATCCGAAGCGGCCGGTGCCAAATAGTGTACAGGAGTCCGGAATCCTGGCTGAACCGGGAATGGTTAGACCTGCTCCATGTTCATCACTCTGATTGGTTGGCTCTGACTGGTTACCCATCCAATAGCGTGGCGTTGTGTAAAGAGAAAATTTGACAGACAGCGGTTATCCCGCCCATAAATTCGCCTAGACTTTCTAGACTCTCCCCATAGTAAATACCTTTTGCAGCCACTGGGGACAGTCTAGATCCTAGGCTAGCGTAAACAATGATCATGATTGTTATTTATTTGCTGATATTAAAAATTAGGTGTTTATATTCATTTTGGAAGAGCTGCAGAAAAGAATGAATCAGATTCTTGTGAACAGCCTCATTTTAACTTAAAGAAATGACTGGAAAAGGACATATAGATATACTTATATACATATCCCATGATTCAGCCAGTGATAAATGGTAAATATAATGAGTATATAATTTCTAACCTCATACTGGGCTCCATCATAGCTCGCCCACCTAAGGGAAAGGTAAAAGCCATTACTGTGGCATTGCTGTTACTGTTTCCATTCTAAAAGTTTTCAATGATGACCAACACTTTCATGTACTTAAAGGGATTATCTGGAGTAAAAAACAAGTTTAGCTCATTTTTTAGATGATTGGGTGTACATACATATAGTTAACATCAAAATCACACCATTCAGATGTACAATGAGAAATTTCGATTTTGCCGTTTTGAGCCAAACTGTGTTAACATGGAAGTGAGTAGGACGTGTCTTTTCACCGACACCAAACACTATTTTTAGACTAACTCTTCTAAAGTTCTAAACAACGTCATACTTACGTGGTAGTAAGTAGAGGGTCCCTAAAGGCAAACCCAAGTGTCTTGAGGTCTTCATGTCATCGGATAGTGTGTCCATAGTTACTCATCTGAAGCCAGTACCTTTCTGGAAGGTGTCTTTAGAATGAAGACAGAAATAGTCTATTGCCGAGTGCAGAGTTAGACGCTCTGGAAATTCATGATTTCATTGCTTTCTTTTGAAAAAAAACAACAACTTGTTAGTAGACTAAGCTTTGCTGTTGCATAATCTTCATTTCAATTTCCAATGAAATACTGAACTATGTTTTTAAATATTCGACTATTACGTACTTCCTCCTAAGGACGTCTTCTGCCTCAGGAACAGTACTGACTTCAGATCAGTAACTATGGACACACTATCCGATGACACGAAGACCTCAGAACACTTGGGTTTGCCTTTAGGGACCCTCTACTTACTACCACATAAGTGTGATGTTGTTTAGAACTTTAGAAGAGTTAGTCTAAAAATAGTGTTTCGTGTCGGCGAAAAAACATGTCCTAATCACTTCCATGCTAACACATTTTGGCTCTAAATGACAAAATTTTAATTTCTCAATGTACATCTGAATGGTGATTTCAATGTGAACTATCTGTATGTACTCCCAATCATCTAAAAAAAAAATTATTTACTTTTTTTAAATCCCTTTTCTTAAAGTTGTCAAACATTAACTTTCATCAAAGCTGAAGCTGAGTCACAAACAGTAAAACACACAGACAGACACTACTGTATGCTTCATCTGTCATCCAATCCCATGAGCCAAAAGGAAATACCCCAAAAGTGTCATTCACATTGCACTGAACTGTGTAAAATTCCTATTTCAGACTTTGCTTTGTTGGCTTTGTTTAATGCTGGGAAAATGATTTTCAAGGCAGAGTGTAATAGCTGCCCTGAGGGCTGCTCACATGGTCTGTAATGACAAACACTTAAGCCACATGTTTCCTTTTCTATTCATGTCATCCATTCATTGTCAGCTGACAGTTCATTCCGTCTGTGAGCTCAGAAGTGTGTGCGACTGCTATTTAAGTGACGCTATAATATATACAGTGTGTCTGTCATTTCATGGTATGCTCTATTGTTGTTGGGTTTTTTCCTTTTTTTAAGTTCTATCTTTTATTTTGCCATATTGTAAACAGCATGTGTTGTGGACTCTCCACAGCACAGATGAAGGCAGTATTTTCTCTCCAGATCCTCAAGGTCTTCCTTGCACTATCCAAACATGTGCACTGATAGATTCATGGTTTAACCCTTCGACACATACTGGTCACTCTAGAGGACAGTTCTCCTCCAACTGTTTTTTTGTACATTCATGGGTTTTGTTGTTTTAGGGTGTATTCACATGGTAAAGTCCGGACCAAGGTTCGGACCAGAACCTTTTTTTTGCCTTTTCACACTGTACTTATAATCCGGACTTTATTTACAGTCTTCATTCACACTGTATTGAATCAAGTGGACCAACGGACTTTAGAACGTCATGTCGTCAATGCGTGTACAGCGTGCGTCTCTCCATACTCGACCCTGATTGGTTAGTAGATGAGCGCGCTACACTGTTGCAGGAAATGGACCCAGTTACTAGTTTCATAATTTTTGCCCTATTTTGTCAATGTTGCCAACTCTCGTACCAGTGTTCCCACCAGCAGCTTGTCTCCAATTCAGTCTTTATAGTATCGTCCGACTAAATTTCAATGAAATACCTGGTTTCCTCGTCTCCCCATGTATTGCCGCGACTCATGCTTGGACGTTGACTAGATTCCGCGCACGTGACTGTGACGTAATTGGTCCGATAGTCCGGACTTTCCTAAACAGACGTTTCACACTGTGCACTTGGTCCGGACCGAGACTACCTCCTCCACTTGGACCAAAGACTCAGTCTTTAGTCCAGATCAAGATTCAGGGGAGGTTTCACACTTGTCAATAAGGTTCGAACTTTCCTGGAAAGTCCAAAAGTCCGGATTTTCTGAGTGCAATGTGAATAGGCCCTTAGTTCCATATCAAACAGTTTAGAGCTGAACCCGACAGGACCCAGCAGGTTCAGGCTTAATTTTTATAATTTGAATTAGGTTCAGGCTTTACGTTATTACTTGTGGGGTAAATAAGTGATCATATGATGCCTTTTGATCTGCACGAGATAGATGCCAAATGGATGTTGTAGAGGTGAAATGGAGATTAGAGATGAAAAACGCCGGGCTGTAAACAGGTACAACTTCCACATAACTGCCAATCAAAACTGACTGAGCTGGTTCGAGTCTGACTTTTAAGGCCCGTTTCATGCTCTAAGCCAGTTCATACTATTACTGTAACTTATTTGTCCTTAATACCTGCACGAACATGTGTCAATCAATTGCTTGTTGTTATTCGGGGCGGCCATGACTCAGTTGGTAGAGCTGGTCATCTAATAACTGAAGGGCTGGCGGTTCGAATCCTGCTCTGTCCTAGTCAGTCTGTTGTGTCCTTGGGCAAGACACTTCACCAGTGTCACTCACACTGGTGTATGAATGTTTGATGGTGGTCAGAGGAGCCGTGGGCACAAAATGGCTGCCACGCTTCTGTCAGTCTGCCCCAGGACAACTGTGACTACAAATGTAGTTTACCACCACCAGAGGGAGAATGTGAGAGTGAATGAGTAATGAGTCACTTTACTTGGCCAAAAAGCGCTATATAAATCTAATTCATTTATTAGACTGCAATAAACAAACAGTCTCTTCTTAAACAAATACTGCATTAAAAAAGGGTTCTGATATTGTATTTTAAATAGGTTTCTTTGTTTCGAAGCTTAAACACATGTTTTCGAGCTGAGTGGGCATTTTTGTAAAAAATAAATTAATAAATAAATAAAAAGGTTTATTAAAAAGATTTCAATTATTGTTTTTTTTTTCATGTCTAAAGAGCCCTACATGTCTCCTAATGTAGGCTGCATGTTGTCTTTAATGTTTTTCTTCCTCATGTTGTGCTTTTTGCTTTTTTGTATTGTCAGTTCTGTTCCATGCTGCGTGCTCACCTGCCCATGTACCAATGTCTATCCTATTGTTTTTTAAAAGTGTGTACTACGTATGTGGACTATAGTGACTTCACAAGCAGGTGTAACCTTACATTTTAAAATTTTTTTCATTTTACTTAAAATTATTTTAATTTTGTTGATGCTGGTACACTACATCTGGCCCAGGGACAACGGTTGAAAAATTTATTTTTTTTGCTAATACGGACATATTTACAGCAATGTTCATTAATGTGTGCTGTCCCTAATAAATAAAAACACTAACGTTCTCATGATTCATGTATCAAAGGGTTAATTTGCACCACCATATGTGTGAGAGTGATTGTTATTCTCTATATGTCAGTGATGAACTACAGTAATGTCCTTGGTTCATAAGTAGCTGGAATAGGCTCCAGTGACACCAAGTGAGGATAAAGTAAGGTCAGATAATGAATTAATTTATGATCCATGATTTGAGCTGCAACTTTCCTATAAAATGTTAGTATGTTACAACTAATCTAATGTTTCCTCTAGTTTTTAGAGGCTTAATGTGTGTATGATGGCATCTCGTATCTGACTAAACACATAATACTGACATTATCTCTACAGTAGGTAAACACAAGTCTACATTTCATCACACATATAAATGCAGTGTTTCTTAAACACCTTGACAGTGACAGTCTAATTTGTCCCACTAGAACTGTGTTTCACAACCATGGTGATTCACCATTGGCATAACATGCAGCTTGATATTGATACTTACACAGACTAACAGTGTCTCCAGTTGAGAAACACTGAAATATTTATTATGTATCCAAAACACTTCCACACTAGTATAACTTAATGATCTGTGTAAATAACATTCCAGAAGCCAGACCCACGAATAATAAACCTATGGCAGGATATATTACTTCATCATTATTTCTTCAGCAGCAAAACAACATGTTAGACAAAGCATTTGCAGTAAGTCAACATGAACTAATACCAAACCCTTCTGTACAGACAGACACATTATTCCAGCAAGTGCACAGAAATAAACCCACTAGTCTTGTGATCGTTGCTAGTGACCATAATGCTATAAATCATTAAGGTTACAGCAATGGACACCATCCAACATCCTACTCTCCCTGCAAAGTGCCTGTAGTGCAATTTGATTGTGCTCTACCAACTGAACCATGGTTTAATGTTCAGTGCAAAATGGCTGCCACGCTTCAGTCTGTGGCTACAAATGTAGTTTACCACCGCCAGAGCGAGAATGTGAGAGTAAATGAATAATGCCTCACTAATGTGAAGCACGTTGAGTGGCCAAAAAATAACTATATCCAATATTATTATTATTATTATTATTATTATTATTATTATTATTATTATTATTATTATTATTATTATTATTATCTCTGCCAAGGATGTTATGACTGTCTGTCTGTTTCTATATTACATAGCAAGATAACTCAAAACGTTATGGACGGATCTTGATAAAATTCACAGGGTAGGTTGGTAATGGGGAGATCTGGAAATGACTAAATTTTGGTGGTGATCCTGAAGAGATTGTGAATTCTGGATCACTTTGAAATTCTGCATTGTGATGAATGGAGAATAACTTGGATAACAGGATCTCTACTGGATCACCATCAAAATAAATTTCATTAAAATCCGTCCATTAGTTTGTGAGGTAACATAACCTCCTTTGTGGACCTCTCTTCATTTGAGAGGGGGGGGGGTCTGCCTTGGCAGAGGTTTGCGCTGTCAGAGTGCTTTTCTAGTTATTATTATTATTACACAACTCACTTTACTTTATTATTGAATGTTGCACAGCTGTTTTCAATTGTATATTATTCATCATTACTTTATTTTCTTGCTACAAAATGCACTGTGGGTGATACCACATTTTCCTTCTTTTTTATTTATTTTTAACTTGTAAATACTTGTTGCACCATGGGAGAGATGAAAGAAATGTCATCTGTGCTATATGTTGACTTGACTTGACTTGACTTAGTCATATTGTGTAGCCATAAAACTCCAAATTCAATCCATGTGCATCAGTGACACTAGTAGTGGACATTTAACTGTAATGTTTGGGATTTATCCAGTAACAGAAGGTGGGGTTAGGGTTCTGTTCCTGGAAGGCAGCCAGTGGAGGACCATCAACAGATCAGGCATCAAAAGGCCATGGGGCCAGTTAATGTCAACAACATTTGGAGCTGTGTGAGGCTAAACAGACTTCCTACTAGAACATCCACCTCCCTCCCTCACTATTTCCTCAGTTGCTTTACATCGGCCACTGCGACTCCCCTCTCTCACCCACAGCAAACACTCACACACACCTGCACCTCTCCATTATCCGTCCTTACACCTACAGTCTCTTATCATCACGCAGGTCTCCGTCTCCATCAGTACCTCATTTCCAGCTCTTCAAGCTTTAGCATCATCGTCGACACAGCTGTTACGCAACCTCTGACGGTGTGCGTGTTTGTGTGTGCTTTCTGGGAAGAGGGAGCGGTTTGGAGGAAGGAGACATCATTGATAACTTTGTTGTCCCTGTCAATGTTCTCACACTCATCTCCATGGGGCAGAGGAAGGGGGAGCGGGGACGGAAAAAGGACTTCCACCAGACATCACATGCTGCACATTCACACAGAAATCCTTGAATTAACCCCAGTTCGGCTAACTGTCAGTTAGCCAAACTGTTCAGTCTGTGACAGGTACCTCCCGTCACCGACTATCTAATTCAATTGGACAGCTGGCTGTGATTTTCCTGTTCCTGGGTCGAGCAGAGGTATTGGCAAACACACTGTCTGAATTGGCAGCTTGTTCTGCATCATCATTTCCAGAATGAGCTAGCAATTTCAAACGATGACAAACAAAGCACTGATTTCAGCAGAATAACTAAAGCATAGAAAGAGTGAGCGCCATAAAAAACTAAAATAAAATTCAGTCAATCACCACCGAGTGCTGTTGTATATTTCAATATAATCCCACTAGAGTCTCATCACAAAGGTTTTCTTTTTGTGCAATACCTTCAAAAGAGCACGCACTTAAGTCACTGTTTAAATCTGTATATGTTTGAGTAAAATATGCATTTGTCTTTTTTCCATAGCATTTTTCCAAAAGTCATTTAGAGCATTTACTTACAGAAAATCACCATTTATTATTTATTTACTTTTGCAAAATGCAGTAATACTGTATACATTCTGTGTTTTCAGTCACTGGTTAAAACAAAGAACATAAGCACAGACTGATGTATGAACAACACAATATTAGCATGATTTTAGCATAGGAAGTGTTCAGAAAGAAGCCTTTGTTTTTCATTGCTTTTCACCCTTCATTTAACTGCATCTTGCCATGGACTGTATACCTCTGAGACCTGCTGACTCTTGTTTTAATCCTCAATGATCTCAACTGTTGGATGGGACCACACTTTGCACAAACCCACAAATTATACAGTCCAGTTCCCAAATTATGGAGCTTAGAACGATCTTTTGCACTTAGTTATTTTCTATTAAAGTATATTTTCAGGGAATTATGACCTATTTTAACTTTTTAATATTTTTTGGACCCATTAGCACACTATCACTTTCACTATTAATCTATTCATTTTTATCTAACACGTTGACAGGCTAACAAAAATATGTGCCGATAACTTTGTCTGATACAAACCTATACAGCTGAAATACATGACGTACATCGGAGAAACCCCTGCTCTAGACGAAACAAATCGACACCCGAGTTCATTGCCAACTGTTTTTAAGAATTGTTTTTGCCTTTTTTCATTAAACAAAAGCTGCCCTACAAAAAGTGTTAAGCTAGAAAACAGTGGTCCTACAGCGACAGAGGTTGAAGGAACATGGATGAACGACCACAGACAGTGTGGGACAAAGTTCTGAAAGTATCACAAGTGTACTTTGACCCTCACAGTGTGACTGCTGCTTTGACCTACATCTGCTTAACAACCAATAGAAAGTCAGCATGAAACAACACATTGATCAGAGCCACATGTATGCGTTTTTGATGCTAAAATGAGTCGACTAACCTCAATAATCTCTGCAAAGTTGTCATTCCTATTTAGCCTGTGTTCCAAGTCAGAGTTAAGGCTCAGTTTCCTCTTCCCCTTCAGTTTTTGGAGGTTTTAATGTATATATAAATATCACTTTTGAAACAATACAATCATTATCTTAGTGTCACTATTAAAAGTAATAGCACAGGAAGACAAAGTGCTAAATATTTGTGGTTTTGTACATTTATCCATTGATCCCCATTGTAGCTTGAGATTTTGTAATGTTTCCTCATTATAACCACATCGTTTTGAATACAATATTTTTATATATTTATTTCTATTGTATATTACGCATTGTACAAATTTCAGTTCTAATTATGTATTATAACATATAAAACAATATAGATGGACAGACAGATGGATACAACATGGTTTGTACAGTGCTGTACAATAAAATAAACATAACAAAATATAATGAAATACTATGATAAACACCCAATAAAGCATATTACATAGATAACTAAATGGACTGTTCACCCCAGATAAAATATCCATGCACAAAAACAAATCAACATCGTATGTGGTGTAAAAAGCCAAAGAGAAGAGGTGGGTTTTAAAAAGGACTTTACTCTGGTCTGAGTTTTGGACGTGGAACCCTTTTGTCTTTGGTTCCGTATCAGTAACGGGCTCCAAGTTTAGACATATTTTCAGAGTGAACTACAACTGCTGCTGCTGATGAACAATTCTGTGGAACTGGAGAAACGTTGGTCTGAAGTCTGGACCTTATATGTGCAAATGTGGGGACACAACTAGTTATGAAACTGAAATAATTAAAACAGGTGTTAGAAAGCTACTGGAATTTTTCCCAAATTCATCTGAAGATAGTTTTGCAGCAGCTGGAGGGTTCAAATCCAAACTTTATGAACTATTATGGCCCAAATACACAAATAAATGAAGCACAAACTAATAAAAGTGGGTTTAATCAAATACGAGCCCTTTAAGGCTAACTTTTCAATGTGTGCCTGTCATTTTAATTTTATTTATTCTATTATTTCATGGCCTTCAGTTGTCTCATGTGATGTCGCCTTTAATTGTTTAATTCCTTTTTGTTTTATTACTTTTATTTATGCAAGGTCTTTATTAGTCTTCACCCTCTTATTTATCTGTTATTTTGATTTTCTCACATCCGTTAAGTCTGGTTCTATGTCATGTGCTATCGTTTGTCCTCATCTTATCTCTGTTTTATATTGTTTAGACTTCATGCTTGTGCTTTCAATTTTTACATGACCTTGTGATTGTTCCTTGTTTGGCATTGTACAAAGAAGCTCAACAGAATTGAAATTAAAATAAAAAACATTTTTTTTTCTCTGGTTTTTCTTTGGCTCTCCACGCACTTCCTAAATGGTTATAGCAGTTGTGCCATATAAATAAAGATATTATCATGTTGTGCTCTACATCAGTCTTTCATGTAGCTATTGAGTGTTCGATGTTACTTCCTGATGCAAAAATCCAGCAGCTTGTGTTGTTTTCTGGCTTGTGACCATTCAATTACATATTTTCCTCTTGGATTAGTAAAGTTAATCTGTATCTGAATTAATCTGTTTCTCCATCACTGCTCCTCTATGATCGAATGTGTGTCAAATCACTAATGTAATCAAATTTCCAAAGTTTTAGTCTGGAAATTTCTACTTTTTCCTGAGCTTTGGTTAAAAATCTAAAATAAATAAAAGGGCCAGATTTACCCATGCAATTCCCTCTGAAATCAGCATGTGTGCATGTATGACAGCCATTCCATTCATGTATCTGTTGAATTCCAGCACAAATGGACTTTATTTACTGAATAAACACCTGATCCATGCTGTATTTAAGCAGAAGTAAAAACATCACTATTTTCTTACAATAGTCAAAAAACACTTCTATTAATACCATAAAAGTCATGTGAATCCAAAAAGACTTATGAAAAACTACTGGACTTCTGCTCTGATAATGTTCCCAAACTGGGAGTGTGAACCCACACTGAACCCACTTTGAAAACTTCTCGAGGAACATGGATGATCACAAACCAGCGTTTTGAATTTCTATACCAGGAGCAGCATGAAGTCATCCAACAGCAATGGAGGACAGCGGAAATCAGGATTATTCGACCAAATATTGATTTATCAACTTTTACCAAGTTACAATATTAGTGTTGTTTTGTTTAGAAATCACTATGAACTGTTTTTCTTTGCATTATTTTAGTCTAAAAACACTGATTTTTTTTTTTTTTTTATTTTGACCATCTGTCATGTTCTGCAAATACATGCTCTAAATAATAACATTTTTATTTGAAATTTGGGAGAAATATTGTTGTTAGTTTAGAGAATAAAAGAAAAAAAATGTCATTTTACTCTAACACAAACATGTAAGTGGTAAAATTAGAAAAAAAAATATTTTACAGTCATCTCTTATTTTTTTCCAGAGCTGTAGATACTGTAAGAAATGGGAGTTATATTGCACTGCTGTGTTCAGTAAAAATAAGGATCAAGTCAAATTGATTAATTGAAAGATCAGCTTCTTTAAACAGCTCCTAGACTTCATGTTATTCTGACCACAGCAGAATAAAACAGGTTATTTTATTCATAGACTTTCTCCACTTCAATTGGTGGTGGTCAAAACAAATAGCTGGAAAATAGAGTTATAGAAAATATAATGATCACTTTCTTTCATGTACACGCTGTCTCTGAGAAATGCCTTTGACATTATTATCTAGCAATTGAACAAAAATAACCTTGCAGCCAATTACATGAAGCATGGCAGTGTCCATCTATTGTTGAACATAAACATTGCCAAAGTCTCTTATCAAAGACTCACAAGTTGCTTGGCAACTGTTTCTTCACAATAAGTGGAAAGACTGAAACCACAAGTTAAATATGAGGCAGGACAATGACGTCTGGCTTCAGGTGGTTCTTAAGACTTCCTTATTTGGTTTGACCCATCTATGACACAACAGCAGAGTTTTTACTGCTTTACTTTTCCTCTTTTTACAGTTAGTATGTGACAACAAAAATTTAACACTGTCCCTTGTATTAAAGGTGGATGTCAGATGTTTTCCTGGTGCATTTTTTTTTTTTTTACAATATTGCTTAAAATCCCCTCCACATCCGAATTACAACGATTTAATTACATGCTCTAACACAAAAGTAGACTAGAAAAGCACTCAGAAAGTGCAGACTCTGCCAAGGCAGGTCAGGTATCATAATGAATGATCATACATCACTTAAGAGAGAGAATTTAATTTGAGAACTGACACAAGTATAGTGTTGGATCTTTATGAGTTAAAATGACAAATTAACATGTTTAAAACATTAAATCTGTATGTTTAACATTATGACACCCTGAGTCATCTTTTGGAGACAAGTTGTTCACAGCTTTTTTGAAGAAAAAAGGACATTTCAAAATGTTGTAAAAAAATTTTTATCTAAAAACTGTTGCATTGTACGGTTACCAAAAAGGTAGTTATTTAATGTAAAAAAAAAAAAAAGACAAAACTTGTATTTTCCTGGGTCTTAAGAGACTATAATGTTAAAACTACATGTTTAAAATGTTAAATCTACATGTTACTATGTTAATATGTTTATGGTTTGGTATGTGTTTTATAGGATTGTTCTAGTAACTGCCAGTTTTGGATTGTTGTTTTGTTTTTGGAGGGGGGGGGGTTCATAAAACCAGTGGGATTTTAATGTTTTTTGTTTTGTTTTGTTTTTTTACATTGTGAGAATATACCATTTAACATCACCATAATGACAGTTGTTCAGCATCTCTGCCAAGTCATTCAGTGTGAATGTGATAAAACCGGGTTAAGGTCATTTCTTTATGTAGGTTAGAATATTATTGCAGAGGAGAAGTAGGACTAGACTACTGCAGCAGGCATCAGTCTGGTCCACTGACCTCTTTTGGTTGTCCCTGTCTCTGAGGAAGAGGAGGAAGAAGAAGAAAAGGAGGAGGTGCAGTATCCTGTGTCCTACACCACTTTAAAGTCAATCAGTGTAATTACAGGCTGTGTTTCTATTAGCCAGCCCACACATACACAGACACTATAGCAAACAGCTGCAACACCATTAACACTTTCACTAAAAAAAAACTCTTTTCCTTTCACATGTACTGGGTTTTAGCTTCAAATAGACAAAGCCTGGAAGGATTTAGCAGGACTTTTGCTTTGTTAATCTACCTGTTTAGGAGGAGATGTGTCGCTCAGCTGATCCTCTGGAGCTCCTTATGACCGACTACCGGTTCATAAACAGGATTAGTTTTTCACGGTGGAGACTTGCTAGCTGCTACTTCTTCTTCTTTTTTTTCTCTCTTTTTCCTTCTTCTTTTTTCCCTTTTCTTCTTCTTCTTCTTCTTAAATGTTCACCTCGGTCAACACACGGTGCTGGTGCAGACACCGGGGCCTCCCCTTGGTCTCTCCGGTCCGGTCACGCTGGGACGTTAGAAAATGAACCGACCGGAGAGGAGGTGCAGCGGAACCGGAGGTTTAACGGCGGTGACCGAACGGGATGACATTGAGCTGCTTTTTACGCGCCAGCTTTTCCAACCGGCGGCTCTCTCCTCCTCCTCCTACTCCTCCCCTTTTTTCCTGCTGCTGTTCTTCCTCCTCCTCCTCTTCACCGTCTCTCTCTCTCTCTCTCTCTCTCTCTCTCTCTCTCTCTCTCTCTCTCTTTCTCTCTCTCTCTCTGAGGCACGCGCGCTGAATAATGCAGGGCTCGCGCGGCCCGTGGAGTGTTTTCTGTCCCGTTCTAGAGACAATCAGAGCGCGAGCCACCGGCACAATGAGGCTGACCCACGCGTATCAGGTTACCGCCACACTGCCTTTCATTCATTTATTCAGCCTGAACAAACTGACTGCACCAGACCATGCAGGGAGGGGGGCAAAACTGCATTACTATAAATAAATAGATGGATGGATAAATTAATTACTCCAAATATATATAAATACTGTAAAGCAATCCGAGAGTAGAAACCTCAGGGAAGCAGCGCAAGTTTGCCAAGGTTTGGATCTGGAGGTTCGTAACTTATTTGTAGACTAGTGTTCCGTGTTCGCTAACAATTCGTTTTATCGGTCATTAGCAATCCCTTAGAGGCTTTAAAAAGATTTTTAAAAATCCTCGTCCCTGTTTTTGAGATATGGCCATGTCAATATTTGACCACATATGACATCACTCTGACGTTATACGACCACATTTCACATGTTAGATCTAATGTTACAGGTGTCATTCCCGCTGAAAACCACTTTTCCACGCTCCTTTTGGAATCTAATGGGTCGCCCCGAGTTACCAACACATGCTGACTTTAAAAGTGTTTGTCACCTCCACTGGCTGCATACCGTATTCACAGAAAACAAGAGAACAACAGACCCAGAAAAAGCCAGTCCATCTGATGTCATATGGATTTTAGTGTCACCTATGTGAAGTTAAACCCGTCCTTCATGGCAGCAAATCTGAAGTAGCATTAGCATTAGCATCTCCAAGAGAAGATGGCACCACAGTATCTGCTGCACAAACTGGAAAAAATGGCGGATCAAACTGGTTCATGTGCTCTCTGTGGAAATAAAACCTAGCTGTATGTTACTTGGGTAAAGGTAAACACACACACATATCGAGAGGGGAGGAGGGAGTGTTCCTTCACACATTTTGAGCCAATCTGAGATGCCTCGTCACTACGTTATGGACATGTATGAGGAAGTAGACAAGGTCAAGACAGGTTTAGAGAGAAAAAAAAAGTCATATTTGCCCTTGAGATGAACTGCAGTAGAAGTACAGAATTACACAGAAGTAAAAAAAGTACTCCGGTTCATAAATGGACACTGTCAATAAAAAATATTTAATGTATTATGAAGAAATACCGTGCTAAATAAAGCATATATAGACCAACAGTCTTGAAGTGGAGTCTTATATTTACAGACCTGCTTTTGTACTTAAACACAGCATAACCACGGCTAATTATTCTTCCAGGGTAGAAAAATATGCACGGGGGGGGGGGGGGTTATCTGATGTGAATATTGTAGAACCTTCTGGATGTCCAAAGACACTGCAGAACAACTATGCACCTGTAAAAAAAAACAACCATGGCACTGAAAGGCATTCCAAACATGCTCTATTCACTTAGGTCTAATTCAGCACATGTCCACCAGAGCAAACACTGGTGTGAACACAGTACTGCAACATGAAACCACAAGACAACAAACCCAATATTTGCCTTTTGTTTACTATACCTTAACTTAAATGATTTCTTTTGAGATTTCTTACATAACCATGTGAACATTCTCAAATCCAAATCACAGAAAAAAAGCTTGCATTGGGTGTTCTGACCCTCATACGAATAACAATAACATAAATGAGGCTCAAATCCCTAAATAAACATTTAAAATCAACAGTTTTCTCAGATGGTTCAGTTCATGTGGTCTGTTCTGCTGTTCATGTGCGAGGGCACGGTACAATGATTCGGGACCAGGGTTCGATTTTCTCTGGCCGGCATCAGGTCAAACTGAGCGCATGAGATCCTGGATGGGCCACGTTCAAAGGGGGGGTACCAGGGGTGAAGCCGGTGGGAGTCAGGTTGGGGTGGTTCGCAGTCCTGTCCCTTCGTGCCCCCCACATTTTTTCCAATTCCAGCCTCAGATGAGACAAGGCAACCCGACAGTATATTATTAAGAGG
Organism: Siphamia tubifer; assembly: GCA_020466265.1. Lineage (NCBI taxonomy): Eukaryota > Metazoa > Chordata > Actinopteri > Kurtiformes > Apogonidae > Siphamia > Siphamia tubifer. Next base: position 74,191,702 of record CM035794.1, on the reverse strand, counting down.
AGGGTCTGGCTTGTGCTACCACCAGGTGCATTTCCTCTGCGGACCTTTTAAGGTCGCTCAAAGTCAAAGGTCATGATGCCATTTTGCAGCCTACATTTAGCTTCCCATCGGTCAACAATAGTAACTGAGTCCTTTTTTTTTTTAGTTACGACCATTGAAATAATAATGGATTGGATTTATATAGGGCTTTTTTGGCCACTCAAAGTGCTTCACATTAGTGACCCATTATTCATTCACTCGCACATCCACTCCCAGGTGGTGTTAAACTACATATGCCCTGGGGCAGATTGACAGAAGCGTGGCAGCCATTTTGTGCTCTGACCACCACCAAACATTCATACACCAGTGTGAGTGACACTGGAGGCAGGAGGGTGAAGTGTCTTGCCCAAGGACACAATGGAGAGACTAGGGAGTGGGATTCAAACCACCAACCCTTCAGTTACTGGATGAGCCACTCTACCAACTGAGCCATAATGATGGAGATGATGTATACAATGAAAACGATGAAGATAACGAAGACGATGCCAGAGAATAGGTGTTGGTTTATCAACAGAGGAACTAAAGAAAAACTGCACATTATCGACATTTTCAGCCAAGAAAATCAATTGTCGCTCTTCCAACATGTCACACAATTGAGACCAAACACAACAGAGTCACACACATGAACTACACACATGGTCTCAGAAAGTGGACGGCAGCTCTAAAGCCTTGTGATCCTGTGAAAGGTCAACAAACAGACCCTCATTACAACTGTGCCATCAAAGCCTTTCTAACAGACACTGCTACTGCACTATTACCGCTCCATTTCTGAGGAACTAATTGCCGTCTTTGCTGGGTGTTTTTTTTTTTTTTCCCCTCTGCGACTGTATTTTTTGTTTGTCCTTTAACTATGACTTCCTCACTTTGTGTGTCAGGCAGGAAGGGAGTTGTGGTAATTGCAGTTTCAGTGAGGAACAGACTGAAATACTACTCACCATGGCAGCGTGAGGATGTCTGGTCACAATTGCAGCTTGGTATCCATTTGTTGTTGTCATGGCAACCCCAGATGAAAGGCCGTAGCCTAAGATTAAAACAAAATTTGCGTTATTGTCACTGTTGCTATCTTTACTCATCATCATTATCATCATCATCATCATCATGGTTCCCCGTCTTTTGTATGTCTTTAAAATGACTAACACAGTTTTCAGTTTCCATATAATTTTTTTTTTCTGTATTTAATCATTTTTGTCCCATAAAGACACAAACCATCTACTGATCTAAAAAGTTTAACCCTTTACCATTCTGGGGTGTTTTTGGTTTAAATGCCTGAAAAATCCCTCCAAACTAAAACTCCATCTGTTCTTCAACTGTTTAGAATCCAGATAAAAGAATGGGCTCTTCGTAAAGGTAACATCCTGTAGTTTGGACTAAAACACTCAATGTATCTCACAGGGAAAAAGCTGTAGACCTACAAACACTATTACATTTATGGTGTGTTTCCACCAAGTAGATTGGGATGGTTTGGTACACATTTTTTCCATTTCCACCTCAAATGGTACCAAAATAATCAATCTAAACCATCCCACTTTTTGTCAACCTTCCCTTGGAGTGCCAACTGCTCCAAAACAATCCATGTGGGCGGAGCTAAACAGACAGCACCCTGTTGATTGGTCGACAGAATCATCATTTCTGTGTGATGGAAAGACAAAAGTACAAACAACTCCACTCAACAATGAGTGAAGAAAGAAAAAAAAAAACTTTTATACATCATATCGACTTGCAGTTGTATTTCATGGAGCAGCAAGGAGGTGCAGATGCTCCTTTGAATCGTCGGGGAGGACAAAGGACAGATGACATCACAAGACTATGTAGCTGCCACAGCGGCATTTACCTGCAACCTAAGGGTGCTGTAGGAAACACAAGCTCAAGTGAGATAAACTATACCAAGATGATCTGAACTGTACCAAACCATTCCAGTCTATTTGGTGGAAACAAGGCATTACATTTTTTTTTCACCCTTGCCTTAATTTTTTGTTGTGAAAACCAGGGTGTTTTTAGTTTTTGGAGTGAAACATACCATTTACCAAAGGACCAATTACTTGGCACTTTGCAGTTAAAATTGAGAACTTTATTTGGAACAGTGTAAGTTTTAGAAGATCTTTACTGTGGTCATGTTTATGCATTTTACAGACAGGAAATGTGGGATCTAACACTGGTCTACTAGTAAACTGCTTCTGGAATAAAACTAATAAATTATTCCAACATGTGTGTTACTGATAAAGAAAATTCAAGTCTTAAATGCTGATTGGCTCAAGTTTCCAAGATAAGTCTGCGTCAAAATGTGTAAATTATTAATTCATTTTAAAAATATTATTATTAATAATTATTTTATTTTATGTTTATACTCACTACCCAATGGCTACTTGATTACAAACTTGGACCTGATGAGACATGGATGGATACTTGAATTTCTCTCTTGTAGAGATCAATAGTTTTCATCATCATCACCAATGTGTGTGTGTGTGTGTGTGTGTGTGTGTGTGTGTGTGTGTGTGTGTGTGTGATCATTTTCTGCAGCCATGGTTTCTGTTACAGTCATTCTCTACAGATAAATCAATTAGTGATTGTTATTATTATGGGATACACATGGATCCTGTGCTGCTGGTGTGCAGTGTCTCTGTCCACATGTCTCTATTAAGAGTCATTATCACCATGTGTTATTTATCTCCTCCAGGTCCTACACAGTAAATTTACCAGTGTAAAAAATGTAGTGTCAAATAACACCGCCTGTCCAAAAAATGTGTTGCTGCAGTATTTGACTGCACCACCTTTGGTTTTGATCACAGCAGACATTTACTTTGACTTTTCTTTTGCCACATAATGTTTATGTAGTGCCACAATAAGGTTTATTGTATTTTTTGTTTCCATCCATAGTTGCATTAATTTTTTATTATTGATGATGAAGAAAATGTTTTAATGTAGTTTTAATGTTTTTATTGTCTAATCTTTAGTGACTGTGCATTTTAAATGTATTTATTCTGTTTTCAGGGACTACAGATGGAAACTAAGATTTTAATAATAATCCTGTACAGTACATCTCTGTCTCTGTGAGTTTAATGCTCTCTGTATATTGTCCCTTAAATAACTAAATAAATGAGACCACTGCATCAACTCATCATCATCCAAAAGTACAGTCTGGCCTTTTTGGAGGACAATGTTTGGGTGAAAATGATGTCTGATAGTCCCTGAGGTATTCTGTCACAGTCCTGATGACCCTGATCAGTCCTGGTGGTGTCCAGTTAAACATTCCAGACATGAGAGAACACTGACTGCATCACTTAGATTAAAAAACATGTTCCAGCTCAAACATTATTGAAGTATTTACCAATGGAAGGATCTGAACTATTAGCTTAATTGAATTGAGTGTCGGTCTCCTGTAATTAGAACCAAAGGTGATGGAGTGAAATATTGCATGTGCAACTTTTTTTTTTTTTTTTGGACGGGCAGTGTATTTTAATTCTTTCAGAGTTATTCTAACAAAGGACAGAGTAAAATTTAACCAGATAACTTCCAGTGTTGGTGAAAGTAATTGAAGTTAACATAGGCTAACTCTGTCAGTGTCATATATTGAGTGTTAAAGTAAATCATTATTATTATTATAATTATTATTATTGTTGTTGTATTGATTATTGTTGCATTCTGCACATGTTCGAAATAAAGCATTCAAAATCAAATCAAAATTGATTTTCTCAGAGTCAATTCAACAGTGATGAGAGCAGGACACCTTTCACCAACCTCCTGTGCTCAAACTTTTTTTTTCCTGTGCTCAAACTAGGGCATTAATGACTTCAGTTTTTCAAGGTAACTTATGCCCTATTCCAACAGGATCAGTATTACCTATGGACCACTGGTAATTGGGAATAATTACAGAGAATGTCTGAGTTCTTAGTCCCGTGCAAAAGTGGCATGTCCGTGATTTGCTCAGTAATAATTCCACCGCAAATTACCTACTGTGTTTTGGTGAAAAACAGACGTCCAGAATTAATTCAAGTCCCGTGTGAATGTGAATGTCTGTGTTTGTGATTTTAATTCTGCGCCTCTTGTCTTTTTCTGGGGTTAATAATGCAGGAAGCGACTGGAATTGTGTGGCACCTTGCGATAAGGAAGAAATGGTCACGCCAACCTAAATGTAATCTAACATTTATAGCTATCTGAATTTGTCTGTTCACTTCCATTGTCACCTCCAGACTGCTGTCATCTGCACTGACCTGCTCTTATTTTGAAGGAGTGGAGCAAATTTACAGACTGCATCGTTATCAATGGAATTTTTCCCTTTGTGGATACAGCACTGTTCTAATGCAGACTTTGTTTTCATACCTTATTAATGTATTGAGACCAAACAGGAAGTTGTGAATTTACGACATATCCGGTCATAATGTTGTAATTTGCATGAATTACAGACTTTTGTTTATCCCGTCCACACAATAACACAGAGGTACGGGGGTAATTACGAATTACCAATGGTTCATAGGTAATACTTATCTCGTGCGAATAGTACATTATCCGTCAGTAAAGTCGGAGTCGAGTCGGCATGGTGTGATGACGTCATCACATTTTCAGCGGAGAAACAACACAGACACGCGGCTAAAAAAAAAACAAAACAAACGCGGACACACATCTGCCCAGCAATGAGCAACTAGTATTAACGTAACAATGTCCACTGACAAGACACAAGCACCAACATTTTAACCCAAACAAGACAAAGGCTAATGTTAGCAAAGAGTTTTCTATTAAATTTAACTGAACATACAGTATGTCTGCATTTGTTCTGGACCCACGGTTCGAAAACTGGACTGTCCACACGTCTGTCACGGGTCCTCACTTTTTATATTAAGTGCAAAAAGTTTAAGGCAGTGACCAACAAAGGAACACCACACTGTCCACGTCATGTTTGGGAAAAAGGAGCGCGTTGTCTGTGCTGCTGCTAATATCAAGTTAGCTAGCGGATAATGCTAATATCAGGTTAGCTAGCGGATAATGCTAATATCAGGTTAGCTAGGGGATAATGCTAATATCACACAGATTAGCTAACGAATGCCTCTTCAGATGACTGTGCTGATTTTTTTAATCTAAGGTGAAGTAAAAGAGAGTGACAGACACTTTTGATGTGTGTCTGTCATTCTCTTTTGTTTTGTTCGCCCACCACAACTGTCTTACCTGCAGCAGTCACGTCTGGTTTAGGTCTGACTGTGTTTACATGCTAAGAGAGAGAGAGAGGGAGAGAGAGTGGGGGGGGGGGGGGGGGGGAGAGAGAGAGAGAGAGAGAGGGAGGGAGGGAGAGAGAGTGGGGGGGAGAGAGAGAGAGAGGGGGAGGGAGAGAGAGGGGGGGGGGAGGGAGGGAGAGAGAGAGAGGGAGGGAGGGAGGGAGAGAGGGGGGGGAGAGAGAGAGGGAGGGAGAGAAAGAATAACATACGACTTGTCGACTTCTCCAAATTTAAGTCGACTTGTGCTACAGGAGTCAATGTGTTGTTAATGCTGAAGCTCAAACTGACAGACATCGACATCTTTCTCGCATTGAAAAAAATACTTAACTCTTCAGTGTTGAATGTCAATGGGTGTTACATCTCACATAGTGTAAAACTTGATCGACACTAACGAGTGTAGTATCAAATATTAACTCTTATGAGTGTAAAGTTGACTCTGGAAATGTAACTCTATAGTAAATCTATATAGATATATCTATATATATCTGGAAATGTACCTTTATATCAATATAGTCCCTATCTACCAAGTGTCAAATTTACACTGAAACTGAGGTAGTGTTAAAATAATTTCTTTAAGTGGTATATTAACATTAGTGGTTTTACTGTATGTGTGTTTTACACAGGGGTGTAGTCCAGGGTATACAGTGGTATATGGAGTAAAGCTACTTATTTTTCAGTCAGCATTAGGTATACCCACTGACACTGTCATATTGAAAAAATATACACAGAAATATAAAACTGGCTTGATACATTTATTTCCATACCATTTATTTATTTATTTGTTTTCTCCTTATGTATATTTTTACTCCTTTAATTGTTATCCCTACTTTAAAAAATGTTTCTAATTTATATTTCCTTTATATATTTTCTATGTGCTGTTAAAATCAATGCATTAATCCATCATCATATCACCATTGGCTATTAATGGTGTTGCCATTGAAAAGGTTAAAAATTTGTTTTTGGTGTAATAGTGGATGGAAGTCATATCTTGCTTATATTAGAAAAAACAAGGGGGGAGGTTCTTATTTGTATTTTATATTTATATTTATTTGTGTATTGAGTAAAGCAAAAATATGTGTTGGATTAATAAGCAATGAGAGTTTTATATCATTCACTTATTCTATCATATTTAACTTTTTTATTGAAATACGGGACAACACTAATCCACTGTTTTTGTGACAGAAAAGAGCAATAAAAATCATGTATAATGTTAAATTCAGGGAAGATTCAAATTATTTTTTTTATTATTAAATCAGGATTGTTTAAGCTCAAAGAGTTAGTTGAATTAAGAACATTGTTGTTTGTGTTTGGAGCAAGAACTGCATTTATTAGTTTTAGTGTCATAGGATGAAAAACATAGGTTTAATTTTAAACAGCAACAGGTTTAGATTCACGTAAAACAAATGTGTATTTATGTTGTAGGGGTTAGAATGTTGAATTATGTCACAAATACTTTTCAGTTTAATGAGGTTGTATAGGAAAAGGATAAAAAGGATAGATTGAGGTCATAATTTTTATTGATGGTCATGTAGTGTTTATTGTAAAATGAAAACTGATCTATCTATCTATATCTATATCTATATAGTTACCACCACCAGAGAGAGACAATGTTAGTAAATGAATTACACTGTTCTACAATTATTATTAAATTTTTTTAGAAAGTATCTGCTTGCTTTTGCTTTAAATGTGCAAAATCTTACATAATTTAATAAGATGAATTATAAAACAAATTACTTTAGTGCTGGTTAGCTCGTGTCTTACTACCACGCAAGTGTGATGTTGTTTTGAACTTCAGAAGAGGTCTAAAAATAACGTTTGTATCGACAAAAAGACATGTTTTAATCACTTCCATGTTAACAGTTTGGCTCAAAACAGCAAAATTGAAATTTCTCAATGTACATCTGAATGGTGTCAACTATATGTATGTACTCCCAATCATCTAAAAAAAAATTAGGTAAACATATTTTTACGCCGGTTAATCCCTTTAAGTATATTTTTTAGGTATCTGTACTTTGAGTATTTATTTCTCCTGACAAATTTTTACTTTTACTCCCTACAGTATATTTTTATATATCTTTATACTCCTTACATTCTCAACAGCTCATGTTTTTAATATATACTTTGACATGGTGATGGTGTGTTATTCCACATATATGCTGGTTTATGTACATGTATACAATGGATTAGTAAATATTCCACTAGAAAGAACCTGTAAAGTGAATGGATCATAATATGTTTGGAAGTAGATCTGACACTAATATTCTTGTACTTGTCATCTGAACCCGTTTTATCCTCACTAGGGTCATGGGGGGGTCACTGGGGGGCATAATCCAGCTACAATGGGTGAAGGTGGGGTACACCCTGTATGAGAGACACTAATATTCCTTTGGACTAAATCCTATTCTACTGTTTATTCTAACAAGTTCACATTTTGACCCCAGACTTATCTTGGAAACTTTAGTCAAAACCATCATTTAACACTTGAGTTTTCTTTACTGGTGGGGACATTTCATTAGTTTTATTACATAAGTGTTTTACTTCTAGACCAGTGATGTTATTAAATGAATTTTCATTGATTTTTGGTTTTCACAAAGAAAATAAAGTTGCATTCTGGCACCTGTTACATGCAGCACTTCTGCTGTAGTAACCAAGACACTTCCTGTAAGGGATCAATAAAATATCTATCTATCTATCTATCTATCTATCTATCTATCTATCTATCTATCTATCTGTCTGTCTGTCTGTCTATCTACCTATCTACCTGTCTATCTATCCATCCTAACCCCCCTCTCTCTCTCATCACTCACTCTCTTTCTTCTAAATCCATTCCCTCCTCTTCCTTCTTATAATTGACTTCATTTTTTACTCTTACATTACAGGATAATAATAATAAATTCCCTCAGGAGTTTCTATGGAATATTACAGGAATTCCTCATGTGTGTCAGTTTTTTAGTTGACATTAAAATCACACCATTCAGATAAACATTAAGAAATTTAGATTTTGCTGTTTTGAGCCAAACTGTGTTAAAAGGAAGTGATTATTTCTATTTTTAGACTAACTTTTCTATAGTTCTAAACAACATTACACTCACATGGTTGTAAGTAGAGGCTCCTTAAAGACAAACCCAAGTGTCCTCAGGTCTTCATGTCCTCAGGTAGTGTGTCCACAGTTACTGATCTCAAACCATGTACCTCTGTATTCATGACGTCTTTAAGAGGAACTAAGACTGATCTGCCTTCGACCCTGGACTCAGTAGAGACTTTTTAAAAACTTTCCTCTTTGAAAAGGCTTTTCAAAGTTAGAAAACTTATTATTTTATCTGTATTTGCACTCTATTTTATTGTAATCTTTTACTGTTCTTTCTGTGAAGCACTTTGTGACCCACGTCTGTGAAAAGCGCAACACAAATAACATTTACTTACTTATTACTTTCTAATGAAATACTGGACTAGGTTTTTATAAAACAACAAAACTGTGAAATTCCAGAGCATCTAATTCTGCACTCGACTATTTCGATCTTCCTCTGAAACAACATGTTACTTACATATATTCATATTTTTTAATATTTTTGGATATTTTATCACGTTTTTAGTGGTTTTTTCCTTGTATTTTAGAAGAGTTTTTGAACATTTCACTTTTTTTGTGGGAATTTTAGCATCTTTTGTTTATGTTTTTTCTCTGTATTTTTTTGTTTGATTGATTAAGATCGATATCCGATTAAAAATGATAATCATTTCACAGCCCTAGTGTTGATCATTACTCAAATAATTTAAGTGCAATCACTTGCCTCAAATGTTTTAACTCATCTTTACTTATCCAGGCTGACAGTGTGAGTGAATATTTTTATCAGTTTATTATATCTGGTAACTGTGGAGGGTGGAATGGAAGCAGGAACACTGGTTGGTCTTCCTCGCTCGCATGTTTTCAACAAAGTTATCTGCAAAAAATAATCACTTTGGATTTGGGAAAAAAAAAACAAAACAAAAAAAAACAACTACAGATGAAAACCTCTGCTCGGTGAAAAGTGTGTGTTAGTGGCGGTGGGTAGTAGAACAGATAGGGGTGCAAAATAAGGAGAGTCAAATAGCCTGTGATCATTTTTGGTCAGCAGCCAATGAAAAAGTGAATGTTAGAGACAGATGGAAAGAACAACAAGCAAGAGACGGCAGGGGGGCACTGGAGAAAGTCAGCTTTATTTTCCAAAGACAGAGAGAGAGAGAGAGAGAGAGAGAGAGAGAGAGAGAGAGAGAGAGAGAGAGAGAGAGAGAGAGAGAGAGAGAGAGAGAGAGAGAGAGAGAGAGAGAGAGAGAGAGACTGAAGTGCAGAGTGAGATGTCATAACCATAGAAAGGTTGAGAGAGAGAGAGAGAGAGAGGTGTGAACAATAGAAAATGGCTCCTTTTCATTTGAACAGTCCATACAACCATGAGGGCAGACAGAGAAACAGCGGCCCCTACAGAGTCACAGAGGTACTGCAGGTGTGGTGGTGGTGGCAGTGGGGGGCTGGTAAAACTCAACGCTTGGGACGTTCACTCGCAGCTCCTTGCATTACATCAGGGGTGTCAAAGTCATTTTAGTACAGTGGTTACATTCAGCCCAATATGATCTGAAGTGGACCAGTAAAAAAAATAAAAAATAAAAAATAACAGTGACAGAAGTAAAATGATATCATGAAAATGTTTATGTCTTCAGTTTCCTTAAATAATACGAACAACCAGGGGGGAAAAAAATAATAAATAAGTGTGATGTTAAAAATATTCTGCTTCAATTTCTGCATTATGATGTTTATCGCAGTAAAAAAAAAATACAGAAAACTTTTAGTAACAGGCAGGTTTTGTTACAATTACTTTTATTTCTTTGAGGGTTGTTCATATTTATTGTAAAAGTATAGTTTGTAATATAAATGTCATTTTAAAAACTTTTTTATGTACTAAAACAGACAACATTTTCAGTTTTAGTTTTTTATTGGTTATTATGACAATATTTTACTGGTCTGATCCACTGCACTAAAGTAGTTTTGACACCATCTTCAGTCTAATTTTTGCATTTCACAAATTGATTCCACATTGGACCCTTTGGCGGGCTGGATTTGGCCCCCAGGCCTCATGTTTGACACCTGTGTATTACATTAGAAATGCACAGACAAACCCAAACAGGAAACTGGGTTGGTCAGGCGCCAGTCTTTAAATTAACTCCTTTGAAATAAACTAAAGTAAAATAAAATCTCTCTATATTTTTCTATATTGTACTTTGTTTTAAGTGCTTTGGTTGCAAATCATAATGATCTGTGCATAAAGTTTTGGAGGAATATAACTCCACTCTTCCCAGAATGCACTTATTTGTGTAAATCTCCTACATTTTCAGAACAGAAAAATAAATAAATACGTTAAAGATCATGTAATGAATTTACTTGAGCCTACACAGGACACTACACAGGGGAAAGAAACTGTACAGTTGTGGGAAAAAAATATGAGACCACCCTCCACCCTTATTTTCCTTCAGTCTGTTCATTTTAATGCCTGGTCCAACTAAAGGGACATTTATTTAGACAAATATAATGATATCAATAAAAATATCTCATAGTAGTTGAATTTCAGAGCTCATATTTATCAATTTAACACGTTTTCTGCATAAAAACCTAAATCACTCTGGTTCTTAAATCAATATCTATATCATTGTACTGACAAAAAAATGATTTTATTTATTCACTGTTTTCTTTTCTGTGTTTTAGTCACATGATCCACACAGGAGTTAGGATTGGACTGAAGAACCAGTGTTTCTGACGATGTTGGGTGGTCTAATAATGTTTTCCAGAACTTTCATTAGAGAAAGTGCACCCTGCCTTAAACCTGTGAACTACAGATGATACAACTTGATAAAATGATTTAAAATCAAATCCAAAAAAACAATATGGAGACTATCTTTACCCAAAAAGAGTGTGTGTTCACTGGAAAAAACCCCATCTAAATCTGACAAAGTGTATTTTCTCATTTCTCATCAAACTTAAAATAAAACATAATCACCTAAACAGAGGATAAATCTGGAAAATCTGATTTCATGAAATCATACAAAGATCAATTTAAATTGTTTCAGTGGCAGATTTTTGTGCTTAATTCAAGACTTTTTGTTACTTCATTCTTTTTATTTTGCTGAATTTGAGATTTCTATTTTCTTAATTCAAAATTATTATTATTTTTGCTTTAATTCATGGTTTTTTTTTTTTTTTTTACTTAATTTAACTAAATATATATAATTTTTTTGGCATATTCAATATTACTCAAGGTTTTTTGTTACTACATTTTTGGATTTTTTTTGTTGTTGTCTATTTGATTTCAAGATGATTATTTTTGCTTAATTAACATTTTTAAAAACTTCAAAAAACTTCAAATTCATTAACTTAATTTATACATACATATATATATATATATATATATATATATATATATATATATATATATATATATATATATATATATATATATATATATATATATATATATATATAAACTTTCTCTGCCTAATTCATTTTTTCCTTAAATCAAGATTATTTTTGCTTAAATCCCACACCAAAATTCCTCCTTAAGTGATTCTGTGTCATTTTAAGTGTGATAAAATACTTGGACTAGAAATGAGAAAAACACACTTGGTAAGATTTGGATTTTTTGCCAGTGTTTTGGTATCATCTTCTTTAAAAGTGTCTTCATTAGGGAGCATGCACATTCGTTATTATTATTATTAGGGTTATTTTTTTTTTCTGCCTCTGTGCATTCACATAAAAGATCCTCAGATGTCGTCTGGAAAGCTGCAGAGATGGAGGTGATGTTCAGAAGAAGGTGAAGGAGGACTGGGTTAAATGTGAGCTTACAAACAGCAAAGCACAGACGTTAGAGAAATAAAAATAAAGTTTTTTTCATTCCACTCACATGTGTCATTCCAGGAAACCAGAACAATGTCACATACACCCAGAATAATTATCTCTACATATATGTGTGAAAATAAACTCACTAAGTATATAGAGCATTTACAGTTTTTTTCTTCTATCTACACAGGTAACCAGGTGTTGGCCAATCACATGGCCAGCAGCACTGACTGACAGCAGCGGTGACCAATCACACAAAAGCATGTATGTGTGAAGGCGGACTGAGGCGGGGTACACACTGAGGGTTTTTAACTGATACAAACCTCACATGTGAAGACAAAAAAGCTGTGTGTGCTTGTATTCCTATCTTTATGGGGACATTGATATGTTTACACAGTCACACCATGGGGACCTCTGACACTATGGGGACCAAAATGCAGGTCCCCATGAGGGTTAAATATAAATATAAATATATGTCCCCACTAGTAAAATAGAAATGATGTGGTCCTATCAATACATTCATTTGGTTTAGTTTTTCCTGAAGTCCCCATAAAGCAAATCATGTATTTTTCAAAGGTTTGAAGATGTGCTTACTTGATTTTGATTATTCATTTTTATGTATTTAAATACAATATTTATTTAATTTATTGTTTTATTATTTATTTTTCTTATTATTAATATTAATTTGAATTAATTTATTTGTAATTATTATTATTATTTTTTTAATGGTTCTTTAGTTATTCATTCATTCTTATTAAGTTTTGTTTCAATTTAATTACATTTTTGTTATACATACATACATATATATATATATATATATATATATATATATATATATATATATATATATATATGTAGATGTGACTATCCAATGACTACTTGATTCTAAACTTGGTCCTCATGAGACATGGAAACCTGTGTGTGTATAACCTGAACACACACACACAACAATTCTGTCCTCATATTGATCTAGTATTTGGTCCAAGACAGAAATCTCATGTGACCAAACGTGATGGAATAAAAATGAAGAAAAAAAAGAGCAGCTACCATTAAATTTAGTTCAAATGTGGGCGGGTCATGGACAAGAAAATGAAAAAATAAAACTTTGTTAATGAAAATAATTGTCAGGACATTTAATGTTTATGTTCATCTAATTTAACCATAACTGATCCAGTTTGTTTTATTTTGAAATGAGCATCACCTTTGTTTAGCTCCGCCCACAGACCTCACACACCTCCACATTACTCCTGTGTTTTTAAAACAGTTTTTGTATAATTTGTATGCACTTTTATACATATACCGTATTTTCTGGACTATAAGTTGCTCTGGAGAATAAGTCGCATTTTTTTTTTTTCGGGGGGGGGGTATATTTGATAAAATCCAACACCAAGAACAGACATTTCATCTTGAAAGATAATTTAAACTAACAATTGAATAGAGAACAACAGGCTGAATAGGTGTACGGTATGCTAACGTATGCTAACGTAACACATTCAGCTAACGTGGCATGATGTATAAATAACAAACTGAGAACATGTCTGGTATGTTAGTGTAACATAAGAACATTATTCAGATAACTATAACACAACTATAGTAAAACTATAGTATAACTATAACATAACTATAACATAACTATAGTAAAACTATAGTATAACTATAACATAACTATAGTAAAACTATAGTATAACTATAACATAACTATAGTAAAACTATAGTAGAACTATAACATAACTATAGTAAAACTATAGTAGAACTATAACATAACTATAGCTTCTCAGCAGCAGCACGTTGTTCAAACACCCATGTGTGAACTCATTCCTTTAGCTCAGACATGGACACTCTGTTCCTAAGGGCCAGTGTCGCTGCAGGTTTTGTTCCAACCAACCATGAGTTCACACTTTGACCAATCAACTCTCTGAAGACTAAGGCTATGTCCAGACGAGTTCAATATGGGTTTCGTTTTGAAACCGTGTCAAAAAGATATTACATAAAAATAGAAATGTTTCAGTAAAAACCTGCGTCAGCATGGGGTCGAAACGCTTGCTGAAAATGATGCAATTCACATGCCACGCCCCTATGAGCGCTATAAGCCAGTCCCACCGAAGAGAAGAATAGAAGAAGTAGTGTGCATGTTCCCACATCCTTTTTCTACCGGCGCGACACACACACTGGACACAAACAACAACAATAACACCGCTAACACCCTAACATTAACCCATTCACCACTGCTACATATCCATCTGGACGGATACTCGTCCAGATGGATATGGAAACAGCACCATATCCAGATCTTCCTACTCTGGGACCCACTTTCCAAAGAGATAGTTTTGGGGTATCCACGAGACTGGTCCCACTTTGATGAAAGGCCAACCTGTTAGGAAAGTACGTCGGTTTCACGCAAACCGTTTCTGTGATCAGTTGATTAACTGAATGCAGTCTGGTGTGCTGCTGCTGGTTGGAACTAACACCTGTAGCCACACCGGCCCTTTGGGAATGGTTTACTCATGCCTGCTCTAGCTGTAGCCACCTAGCCTTTAGCCCACGATTAGCTTTTTTTTGTTTTCTTCATTCCATTCAGAGTAACCTCTGCTTTTCGTCAGTCCCTTACAAGTTTCTCTCCCATTCCAAACTTTCTTTCTGCTGCTCCATTATCGTTTTCTGCTGCACATTTCACTACTGACAGTTTGTAATCTGCACAATATGGTTTTCTTTTCAATGTCATCTTTGTTCAGTCCTTCTCAGTTGTTGTTTTTTTTTTTATAAGTTACAGTTAATGTTGAAATAATGAATTTTCAGAGGTACAGATGCACAGGCCTAGAGCGCCCTGTGGTGGTGGTCAGTGTCAAAATAACATTTGAAATTATATAATACTGTAACGTGTTAATCATTTCACATATAAGTCGAACCCCCGGCCAAACTATGAAAAAAACTGCGACTTATAGTCAGAAAAAGACGGTAGTTATTTTACGAGTGTGTGTAGGTTTTTTTTAGCTGTTTTTATATACAGTAGCTCTACATTCGTCTTGTGTTCCTATTTTGGGAGCGTATCTATGTCCCCCTCTTTTTATGGGACTGGGTTACCAAAAAGGAGTATGTGATCAGGGAACAAAGAACCCTTTTCCTGAAAAAGGATCCTATGTTCCCCAGTTGGGAAAAGCAGGGAACATAGGGATGACCGCACAAAAGGTAAATAAACAGCTATTCTATTCTATTCTATTCTATTCTATTCTATTCTATTCTATTAAGGCAGAAGATAGTCTAACATCTGACGTCCTTGGTCGGAAAAAAGGGGAAAAATTGGGACAAAAACATTATGTTGAAGTGTGTACCCCGCCTGAAAATGACAGATGAGATGTGAGATTATTGAGCTGCACACAGAGTCTACCTTTAATTCTTTGGACTACTGTGACAGTTAGCAAACAGTAAAAAATAAAACCTTTAAATCCAGAGCCAGGATCATGAAAGCAGCCAGACAGCAACTTATATTAAAAAAAAAAAAAAAGATGTGCATGTTAGTGCAGAGGTTTGTAGTGTCAGTCTGAAGGAGGTCCTAAGGAGTTCACAGACAGATATTAGATGTATATATATTTATATATATGTGACCCTCCAGCACAAAACCAGTCACTTGGGTCAAATTTCAGAAATTAAAATTTTGTATTTATCTTCAAGTTTATTAAAAATGTTTGCGTGATACTAATTCAACAAATCAGAGGCAGTTTTTTCAACATCGCCATAGCAACAAGGGATTTAATTTAGTGGAGAAGGTTTTGTTCTGAGGCCTCCCATTGGTTCAGATATACAATTACATAGATTTCTATTTAAGGGTTGTCTAGAGGGAATCCCGATCTTTCCAATGGTACCAAACATGACGGGGAAATACCTAACACTAGCATGAAGGAAAGTCGTGTTTGGAGTCGATTTTTCTTAGTTTTAGACTAAATTACTGTCAGAGTCAGTTGTTGTTCTTCCTAAAAGGCATGATTTGAAACACTTATGGTAGGAATTTCACAAAAACTCATAGTTAGAAGTATTCAGGAGACATTTTACTTGGATTTTTTGCATAAACTTCAAATTTGATCATTTTGACCCATATAACGTATTTGAGGCTAAAGCTAGAAATACTGCTGTGACTGAAGCACTGGTTTAATGATGGAGGGTCACATATATATGTTTGAGTAAATAAGTCAAAATAGGACAGAGTGGACATGTGACTCACCTCAACCACAGAAACAAACCTAAATCCCATTATTTGACTATAAAGAGCCTGTCATTATGTCTAGCTTCAGGCCCACACATTTAACACTATTAGCAAATATTTCGAGATGATTGTACAAAAATGTTAAAGATACACACTGATACTCACATCAGGATTCTCTCTGTGAAGAAACATCTGAAGAACGACAGTGACTACTGCTTATGAGAGCTTTGATGACATCCAGCTGAGCCCACAGGGGTCAAACATGTGGCCCGGGGGCTAAATCTGGTCCACTGTAGACTTTAACAATCATAGATGTTCAAATAATTTTAGCTCAATTCACTTTAAAGTAGATCAGACCAAGAAAATACAATAATAAATAACCTAAAAATAATGACAAATATTTTTCCCTCTTTCTTTTGGTGTGAAAAAAAAGGAAAATTACACAAAAACGTGTACATTTACAGACTAGCCTTTCACCAAAAAAAGTGAATGACTTGAAATGTCTGTAACAAAACGTGGAATTTTAATTATATTATCAGTTATTGAATGTTTTGTGTTTGTAGATCCACTGTGATCTATATGCTGTGATTCACAAATGACAAATGGTGGCGTAATATTATTAAAAAGGCTTCTGTTAGTCTGCCCCAGGGCATATGTAGTTTACCACCACCAGAGGGAGAATGTGAGAGCGAATGAATAATGGATCCACCGTATGTGCTTTGAATATGTAATCATAGAAAATGTGCCAAATAAATGTAATCAATTATTATTATTATTATTATTATTATTATCATCATTGAAATTATTTTACCTCAGACTTTTCAGGTTGTTCATATTTATTCATGTTATTTTCATTATAGAATTTTCCTTTTTTCACTCTGAAGTGCTCATCTTATTGCCTTGCTTTTCTTAATCTGCTTAAATATATATATATATATATATATATATATATATATATATATATATATATACCTTGTGTGTGTTATATCTTTGTATATTAACTGTATATTTTTCTGTAACTATGTGTTGCATTGCTGCTGCCTATCCAGGCCAGGACATCCTTGGAATAAAAGAGGATCTTAATCTCAATGGAATATTTCCTGGCTAAATATAGATTAAATAAAAAATAAATAAATGTATATTATTTTACTGGTCTGGCCAATTTTCTAGTACATCCTCCTGAGACCCAATATTTAAACATTTTCACCATTTTACATTAATTGTAAAAAGAATTATGTAACATTTTTATAATAAAATGTTCCTTTTCAGTGGCCTTTTAATTTAATTTAATTATTATTGTTTTTTCAAAGTAAAGCAGTGAAACTCTTGTCAGACCAACATGCATAGTTGGGTCTCAGAAGGATATTATAGGCTGAATGTGGCCCCTGAACTAAAATGAGTTTGACAGGATAATATATGATGTTAGAACAGGGTTATCAAACATGGGGCCTGGGGGCCAAATGCGGGCCGCAAATGGTTCGAATGTGGCCGTGTGGATGAAGAGTATAATAACCTTTTTTCTTCGCTTATAAATGATGTCAACTTATTTTTTTATCATTGTTTTACTGCAAAAAATAATTTTAATTAAACTATCCTGTTTATATATATATATATATATATATATATATATATATATATATATATATATATATAAAGATTTTATCCAGAATAAAATGTGAATAACCTGAAATGTCTGAAGAAAATTACACAAAATTTGAGAGTTTAGTGTCTTTGTAGAACTGATCTATAATAAAACACATGGACAAATGATCAACTGAGGCAGAAGATTGTTAACATTTCCCTTATTTTTTTTATTGCATTTGGATAATTTAGTATTTTTAAGTAATTTATTGGGCGTTTTTTTTTTTTTTTTTTACTAAAACAATGACAAAAATTGGAGTTGTCATTATTTATAGGTTATTATGTTTTCATTTTACTGGTCTGGTCCATTGCAGATCAAATCAGGCTGAAGAAAATGAGTTAAAGACCCCTGGGTTAGAAAGATACCAGGCCGTATTATTTGTAGCACCGTTGTAAACGAGGGCCTGGTCAGTGATCGTTGCAGAACTGGCAGTGTTTTATTTATTTTTATACAATCATAAGAGTATAATGGTCGACCTACAGCCATCTGAACCAAAACAGTAGAATAGGTCAGAATATCAGATGGACATGTCCACCCCAGGCCCCAGAGGGCTGCATATAAGGGTCTCATGTGGGTTTGTCCGCTGTTTCCATGGTGACCCCAGGATCTGCCCAGGATTAGAATATCTCATATTATTTATTTTCACACGATTTATTCCACTATATTTACTTTTCAGGTCATTTGCGTTAGTTAAATTCTCCTTTTGTTTATGTTTTTTTGTTGTTTTTTTTTACAAATACCTTCTTTCCCTCAGATATTCTGTATTTTCCGGACTGTAAGACACACTTAAAAGGCTTTAATTTTCTCCAAAAATTACAGTGTGCCTTATAATCCAGAGCACTTTATATATGGGTTAATTCTGATAGTGCTTAGTTACTTGGAATTTTGACTTTTTATCTCATAATTTGTATTTTTTATCTAATGATTTTGACATTTATCATATGATTTGGACTTTTTAATAATTTGATTTAGTAGAATAAGAGTGTTTTGTTCCGTGTTATAATTCAACAAGGTTGGGAGTAATCACTTAGGTATATAATGTATAATATGCATGTATGTGTATATATATTAGTATATAAAAACTCTCTTACTTAAAAGAAAAAAGGGAGAATTTCTTTTTAATGACGCTGTTAAAATTAACTAAATAATGCAGATTATAATGATTAATCTGATTAAAGATTTCAGGCAATTAAATACTACAGTTGTTGAAGGTGTTGAATAAACGCATATATGTTCATATTTTTGCATATGTTTTGGATATTTTATTACATAATTTTTCCTGTATTTTAGAAGACTTTCAGATTTTTCACTTTTTTGTTTATTTTTTGTGAATTTTAGTGGATTTTAGATTTCCTTTACTGACATTTATTGTTGTTTTACTGACATTTGTTGTTGTTTTACTGACATTCTTTGTTATTTTACTGATATTTATTGTTGTTTTACTGACATCCGTTGTCATTCTGTAAATTCTTGCACTGAAGAATAATGATAGTGGAATAAATAGTGTGACAAAAATAAATGATATAATTGTGATATGAGCAAATACATGTGGGGTCACCATGGAAACCCACATGTGACACTTCTGGGGCTCACATGGGCATGCTGGATGGGGAACATTGATCTAAAAATCTCATTAGAGCAGAGTTGACAAAGTGTTTGTGTAATAACCTGGAAGTGGTGAATCACATCTATGTGCCCAGGCTGTTGGTTTGTAGCTCATGTTTGTTTTTATGGCTGGTAATATGTGTTCCCTCGCTGCCAGGCTGTACTCATTAAGCTGCCATTAGCTTCCTGTGTTCTATAGTGTTTAGACACACAGGAAAAGTTGGCTTTATAGTTCCTACTGGCTGCCAAAGGTGTTCCACAACTTCTTATTTGCTGCTGAGTGAGGAAGTACTAGAATAGGAGGAAATGACCTCAGCAGTGGAATAGCTGGAGTTAATGGACAAAAACAACAGAGAGATATTAGGGAGATGGAGTCATGTTACTACTAACTACAGAGTCCAAACCTCAGTTTCCCACGGAAACAGGCATCCTAACAATTCAATGGTCTTTAAAGTTTCAAAACAGGGAAAAAAAAAAGAGTTGAAAACAGCAATCCAAAATAAGAGTCTAATAGAAAGCATTCATTTTCTCTATTTTTCTTAAAACTATCTATCTATGTGGAAGAATAAGAGGCACGTAAAGAAACCAAGGCAACAAGTACCCTCCTCTCGGCTGTGTGTCTGTACAAAGGAGGGGGTGGGGTGGGGGGGTGAGTTGGTAGGTTCGTATTGTGGCCGTTTATGCGTCTGTGTGTTTAGAGATAAAAGTGAAGAATCTGGTACGAGAGAAAGGGGAACTGGAAGTAAAAGGAACAAAAGTGAAACGCTGTCTTTCATGTTCAGTGTTTTATAAAGTGTCTTATCAGAGACGGTGATGTGCTTGATTGTCCTTTGAGCCAGGCGTGTTTGTTTGACAGCGTTGTGACTGATTGTCCATAAAGTCTTATTGAGCGCTTTTGTCAGAGGAGTTTCAATATGACCTGGTTTAAGCCCATTTTCCAACAAACACTTCATTTTCCCTTTTCTCCATCTGTCTACTCTTACCATACCACTATAGCAGCACAACAACGGCATCATTCCTACGTATCACTCAGTACGTTTACATGCACTTAGAGAAATTCAACGTACTGTCATAGTCCGAATAATGTTGAAGGTTTCAAAGCCATAGTCGGACTGTGGTCGAACCCAACTGGAGTTTTTGGAATCTGACTATTTGTGCCAAATCAGAGGTGTTCAAAGTACTCACATTCTGTACTTAAGTACAAGTACAGCTACTGGTGTGAAAAAAATACTCTGGTAAAAGTAGAAGTACTGAGTCAACTCCTTAACTTAAGTAAAAGTACAACATCTCAATTATAATAAAGTAAAAAAAAAAGTAAAACTGTATTTTGGGGCATGGATGAAATAATACAGATTTAATTAACCAGGATAAATCATAAAGGATCAAAAAATAAAGCCTTTAAAAGTGAGTTACTGTGTAGATAATGTGTTTGATCACAGTACCTTTGTGGGTATGGACAGGAAATTTAGGATAAATTGGGGGAAAAAGTCACAATTGAGATAAAGTCATCATTGTGAGATTAAAAAAAAAACTGAATTGTGAAATAAAAAGTCAAAATAATGAAATAAAAAGTCATAAATATGAGGTACGAAATGCATAATCATGAAATAAAGAGTCAAAATTATGAGATGAAAGTCATAATTATAATATATAAAGTTACAGTTTCTCTGCTTCACTGATTTTTCCTCTGAAGTGACTTATTTTTATTACTGTCACATCTGTTTAGTTTGAAAAAGTAATGAGTCTATTCTGAGAATGTAAGGAGTATAAACAACAGATATTTGTGAAAAAATGTAGGGAGGGAAATAAAGAGTTGCCAGAAAAATAAATCTTCAAGTAAATTCAGATACCTTAAAGTAACAAAGTACTGAACTTAGTTACTTCCAACCTCTGTG
Organism: Siphamia tubifer; assembly: GCA_020466265.1. Classification (NCBI taxonomy): domain Eukaryota; kingdom Metazoa; phylum Chordata; class Actinopteri; order Kurtiformes; family Apogonidae; genus Siphamia; species Siphamia tubifer. The sequence goes on along the minus strand of CM035794.1, from coordinate 74,170,260 downwards.
CCACAAAATGTGGTCGTTTTTCCAGCATGTATACGCCTGACTATTGACTGTCCTGGACACGCCCCCTTCAGGAAGTGACGGGACTTATGGCATCACAGCAGAAGAGGATGAGGAATGAGGAAGAAGAAGAACAACGAAGAAGAAGCCATGGTGAAGTTTGTACCAAATGTCCTGAGCTGCTGTATTGTCCTTCTACTACATACAGATACCTGATACATCTACTTAAGTACAGTAATGAAGTACTTTTACTTAGTTACTTCTCACCTCTGTAGAAAGCTAGTCCATTATTATCATCATCATCATCATTATCATCATCATTATCATCATCATTATCATCATCATCATCATTATCATCATCATCATCATCATCATCATCATCATTCTTGGTTATTGCCAATAGCTGGGCTCAGACATGCATGTAAACGTACTGAGTGTTAAGTGATGAAGTTTAGTGTTGACTGAGGAGACGAGAAGGCAGAGCCTTTATGTTGACAGTGATTAAGAAAGCACAGAGATGTAATAATGCAACTCAGTAAAAAAAGTCAAAGGCCAGACAAGAAATGTGTGTGCGTGCATGTGTGTGGCAGCCGCTCAGAGTCCAGAGGAGGAGGAGGAAGGCGGGGCTTCTGTTAGTAACCATCCAGAGACAGAGGAGAAGAGAGGGGTGTGGAGGGGAATAATAAAAGGGGGGAAGAGGGAGAAGATTCAGTCACATGAGGATGCAGCACTCGCAGCGTTTCCTCTTGTCTGTACCTGTGGCGGGGGTGAGGCCGGGGGGCGGGGCCGTGTTGCCGTCGGGGTTTGCGACGGGTGAGGAGGCGCTGTCGGGTTCACGGCCGTCGGAAGACAGTTCCGTGCTGACGGCCTCGGACGTGACCGGCCGTCCCGACACCAGGTCGGCTGCTGTGCCGTCGACGGCGGACATGTCGGTGACCGTCTTCTCCCTCAGTGACTTTTCGTCGTCTTCGTCGATCAGAACCACCTCAGCCTTCACGGCGCCGTCGAAGCCAAGCAGTCGCCTGCTTTCACTCATGTCCTCAACGTCCTGGTATCCCAGGAACACCATGGTGACCGGGTGCTCCGTACTGGCCGGGGGTGGGCAGGTGAGCTCAGGGCCTGGGTGGGCGGTGGGTTGGGTGGTGATGGGGGCCGGGGCGGCGGGGGGCATCATACCCAACTGTGCCTCCCTCTGGAGGGTGACCTGGGCTGGTGGGCTTGAAGGGATGGATGGAGGAGCGCAGGAGGGTGGGGACAAATCATCAACGTCGGCTGGAGAAACATAAGCCTGTGGAGAAGCCGGGGTCACCAACACCTGACCCCTCCCACCTTCACCCCCTCCAGGTCTGGCGGCGCGCTGGATCAGCTCGTCGACCTGGGTGGAGCTCCAGCCGTTCTCCATGGTAGCGGTGGTGGAAACGCCGCCGGAGGAGGACACCTCGTAGACCACCTTCCGGCCGTCGTCGTAGACTTTAACGCCGCGGGACGCCGCCTCCAGCGGGTTGACTCGGTTGGCGGACAGGATACGCTGTTCGCCCGTCTGCGGGTCGTGCTGCACGTTGATCTCCATGGCAAACATTGCTGTTAGAAGGGGAAGGATGGGGGAGTAAAAGGGAGAAAAGACAAGGAGCAGGTGTGAAGGGTGTGAAGGGGAGTGGGTGGGACCACAGTGAAGGAGGTGAGGGATGATGGGAAGAAAAGGTGGAGGGAGTGAAGTGTGAGGATGGGAGCACACCGTTTTTATGAGAAACTCCTCATGTTTGGAACCAGGATGTTCCACCTTCAAATCTATGGAGTGATTTTTAGGACAACATTAAGAACATTCCCAGGATCTTAGATAGATTAGATAAGAAATGACAAATAAAAATAGAACTGGTTGAATGTACGAGGGCTGAAACTTTATAGGAAGATGTATGTTTAACAACATGCATATTAAAATGAGAGGGAAGACTTACCGTACTTTATTTAAGACTTACCTTAATCTGTGCATATTTGGGACATACATGCATCTATAGTTGTAGCTGAGCATAAAATAAATATTTACAAACTTTAAAAATGTGATATTTGTCAGAATATGAATCAAAATGTTACCCCATCAAAAACTACAATCACGAAAATTCAAAGTTATGAGTATGCTGTCTTCAGTATGAATATGAATGTCTCAGATGAGGTCAAAAATACGTCCTAGCGTACATCATCACAGGCATTATTCAGACTACGCATGCGCTGAAGTCTGCTGCTAAAGTCTGAACACATCTTAATGGACACAAAGAAGGACAGAAGGTAAGCTAGCATGTTTGGTCTGATGACTTAAAGGTGGGGTGGGAGATCTTTTTTTGGAACATTTTTAATATATTTCTTAAAAACCTCTTCACGATCCCATATCACACTGAAATAGAATGTTTGGGAAAAAATTAAATAAGAATGTTTTAGTCCAGTCTAGAGGGTGGAACCAGAGGAAAACTCCGACCAATCATTGTACTGATCACCTTTACAATGATTGATTTGATGATACGTCCATCAAATATCAACCCCCCACCACCCCACCCCACCCCTCCCTCCCCCTTCTGCTCGTTCACATAAACAGACGACAACCTGCGGCAAAACCAAAGTAAAAACTGTGTTTGAAAAAGCTACGGCCATGAGGAAGCTGAGCGAAGAACGGAACAGGACGAGGGTGGGAATCACTACGACTTTCCAGCGCTGGCGTCAACTGAAAAAGAAAAAAAGGCTCAAAACCGATGCTCAGGTGACCATGTTTCTACTGCATAGGTTAGATGATACTGTTATGATTATATAATATTTGGACATGCTAATCACTTATGGGTATCGTATTCACCCTGTCAGTTAGAAAATGTCAGATATTGACCAAACAGAATGTTCCAGTAGGTTTTGTTAAGTTCCCAACACTGTGTGTAAACTGCTGGTGTAACAACATAAACTATTGTCCTTAGTTTTCCCATGGGTTTATTTAATACTTCTAAACCTATTGTTAGCTAAGCTTCATATGACACTAACTGATAAATGTTGATTATTGTTTCATTATTTAATATGATAATCGACGTTGAGTTTTCGTGAATGTTCATGAATGTTCGTGAACCTCCGTGTTCGCTCCAGACAGTGTGAACGTTGAAGTATTTTTGAAGTTGTGGTTTCAAAGGATGCGCTGACGAAGAGGCGTGGGTGTGTACACTATACTTTCAAAATATAGTTGACAGGAACCGTTTTCCAAGGTCTTCTACCTTTAACTGTTGTGATGATACTTAAAGTTTATCTTTGTTGGTGGATTCCATCTGTTTTCTGTGTTCCATAGATACTGCCTGTGGCGTGATGGCGTAATTTTTTACCATTTTCTTCCATCTGAGAAATTCCTATTCATAGTGAAGACAGTGTACTCGTAACTTTTCATTTCGTAAATGTAATTTTCAATGTCGGAACTTTTTGATTCGTATTCTGACAAATATCAAACACACAACACATAAGTACAAATGGACTCATTTTACAGTTTGTATAAATTTATTTTATGCTCAACTATACCCAAATATGCACTGATTACTTTCCTGTGAATACGCTTAATTTTGTCCCAAATATCGCTCCATATATTTAAAAAAAACACAAAACTAGAACATGATCAAACATTAGACTTTACCTCAGTTTTCATATGACAGAAGTAGAATGGAACATTTGAGCCAAGCCGCATTTCCACCACAAGAACGTCCTCTGAAGAAAAGGAACCTTTGGAAGAACTCCACGTTTCCACCGCAGTGGCCGACGTCTATGTTTAACTTCTTTTACGTTTTTTAATTGTTTTTTTTAATTTTGGGGAAGTTTGGGTTGAAATTTATAACGCTGAACATTTCTGACTGGAAGCATTTAGTTTAACCACCATTTTTATTTATTTATTTATTTATTGTTAATTCAAGATTTGTTTAATTCAAGCAGAAATTTAAAAAAATCTGCCAATGGACAATAGATCTTTACTTTGACATATAAAAAACTTATTTTTAGGTCATGGATCTTGAAAATATTATTTCAACAAATTGTGAAATAAGCAAAAAATTAATAAATAAATAATAATAATAAATAAAATATATTGAATTAAGCAAAAAAATAAATATTAAATTAAGGAAAAAAATCTTGATTTAAGCAACAAAAAAAATATTGAGATTAACAAAAAAACCTTGCATTAGCAAAAAAATATTGAATTAGGCAAAAAAAATCAAACAAAAATAAAACAACAACAAACTTTAAGCCTTTGATGCATTAATTATCAAAGATAAGTGTTTATTCCTCTTTTTGAACAAAGCAATGTGATCTAAATCTTTTTAATCAACCTATATATAACCTATATTTTATGGAGTTACAAAAATGTCCACTCAGTTGGAAAACATGTTTAAGCTTTGAAGCAAAGAAACGTGTATTTAAAAAACAATATCAAAACACTATGAAATAAAACATTTTTAATACAGTTTTTGTTTAAGAAGAGACTGTTAATTACAGTCTAATAACAATAAGCAATTAATTTCCAGGTAAACATGTTAGTGCAGATCAGGTTTATTAAGAACAGACCAGTTACTGTAATGATATGAACTAAAACTAAACCCATGAATATAAAAGAAAAACACTGAAGAACAAGTGTCCACTGGAGTGACCATCGAAGGGTTAATGAACTACTGTCAGATCTACAGTACAGTGGATATGTCCCTAAAACTTTACTGATTTGACTAAATGTTAAAAAAAGAAGAAGTGCGTAATGTTGTTTTTTACCATTAAATCACAAATGTGATGATTTGTTTATTACCTCTGCCAATGAGTTTATGTTTTTGCCACAGTTTGTTTGTTTGTCTGTTAGTTAGCAAGATAACTCAAAAACGTATGGACGGATGTTGATGATATTTTCAGGGTAGGTTGATAATGGGGAGATCTGGAAATGATTAGATTTTGGTGGAGATTGGGGGGTGTGGGGGGTGTCTGCACTCTCAGACTGATTTTATTATGAGATGACACAAGATGGCATTTAATAAACATAAATATCCTCTTGTTTTACAGATATATTCATTATTAGTAAATGGACTGTACTTATATAGTACATTTTATTCACCAGTGGGTGTCCAACGCACTTTACAATTCCTCATATTCACCCATTCACACACACACACACACACACACACACTCATACACCAGTCGACAGCTGCTGCTGATACACTGGTGCTGTTTGACCCGACTGGGAGACACTTAGGGTTCAGTGTCTTTGCCCAAGGACACTTCAACATGTGGACAGCCAGAGGCAGGATGCGAACCGCCAACCCTTCGATCATTGGACGAGCCGCTGTACCAACTGAGCCAGAGCCACCCATAAATATATAATTATTATTATTTATATATTACGCCTTTAAATGAACTCTTTCATTGTATAGTTTTCACTCCAGTGGACGGTTACTGTGTGTGCATGTGTGTGTGTGTGTGTGTGTGTGTGTGTGTGGGGTGTGTACGTGTGTATGTGTGTGGTGTGTGTGTGTGTGTGGTGTGTATGTGTGTGTCTGTGTGTGTGTGGGGTGTGTATGTGTGTGGTGTATGTGTGTGTGTGGTGTGTGTGTATGTGTGTGTATGTGTGTATGTGTGTATGTGTGTGTGTGTGCTGTAGTGGATGGATGTTTTGTGTGGGTATGTGTGTTTGAAAACACTGCTGCTCTTTTTTTTCTGAGCTTCTCCATTAACCCATTTTACTGGACCTACTGTCACAAACTGTTTTATTGATATAAACTGTTTTATTGATCTAAACTGTTTTATTGATATAAACTGTTTTATTGATATAAACTGTTTTATTGATCTAAACTGTTTTATTGATATAAACTGTTTTATTGACATAAACTGTTTTATTGATATAAACTTGTGCTGAAGTTTGTCTGTCTGTCTCTTAGTTTACCTTCGTTAGCAAGATAACTTAGAAAGTTATGGGCAGATCCTGATGAACATTCATGATGTCAAAAGGAACAAATGATTAGATTTTGGTGATGATCCAGAAGAGATCTTGGATTCTGGATCACTTTGAAATGTATTCTCTATTTAGCACAATGTAAAATTACAAAGTGATCCACAATCCAGGATCTCTTCCAGATCTGGATTCATTTGGAGGGGGGGGGGGGGGTCTGCCTTGGTGGAGGTTTGCGCTCTCAGAGTGCTTTTCTAGTTCATGTATCTTTAATTTGTCTTTAATGTTCTTACATCAACGTGCCAAAGGGACGACAGGTGGAAATGAGCAGGAAATGCTCCAACCTGCTCCACACATCTGTCCTTCACCACAGTGGTTAAAGTTCCCCTTTTAAAAGTTAAATTAAATAAACTTATTCTACAGCTGCTCTCTTGTATATTCATGGGTTTTATTGTTTTAGTTACATATCAGCCAAAACAGAGGAAGGTTATGAACTAGAGATGAGATGTTTGGATGGTTTGTGGGATCTGGATCTTTATGGCTCGTTCTTTTCAAAGATCTGTTAAAAAAAATGGCTCTTTGGCTTTATTTTCCTTTTTATCTCCTAATTTTGACTTTTTATCTCTTGAGTTTGACGTTTTATCTCATGATTTTGACTTTTTTTAAAGTTTGATTTAGTAGAATAAGAGTGCGTTTTGTTACAACTCAACAAGGTTAGGAGTTATTGTCGCTGTTCAGCTTCACTTAATGTTCTTTATTGTCCAATGTGTCTTAATAAAAACCTAAAAAGATATAAACCATTCATTGACAGTGCGTCTTATAATGTGGAAAATACTGTATTACCTTCTTTCTTGAGTCTATTTGCTCATGTGGAATGAAATGCAACATACTATACTGTAGATTAAGTATGAATTTTAATCATGATTAATAAAGGTTAACCGTGTGATTAATCCAATTAAAACATTTTAATAATTTAACAGCCCTAATAAATATGTTTGGGCCAAATACTGCAGCCTGTTACACCACACATGCCTCAGTACAAACATATTTAAGACTGACAAACTTGTTGCCAACTCTGTTAAAAATCCATTTGAAATGATGTAAATATTACCGATAATAAATATAAAGGTTCTGGATACTTTTGGTGGAAATGCAGCAAAACCATTAGTCCAAGAAATGTTCGTTTTGTAAATAAACATACAAACATATCAAATAGTTCAGACAATGAGAATGTGCCAGTTGTTTAATTCACCGTAGATGGTGTTCAGTTGAAAAATTAGGTCTTAAAAAATAAAATAACCAAATTCCCTTCTGTCCAGAGTTAGATATTTATATTCCTGATGAATAATTATTTGTCCTAGATGTGCTTTTTTTGTAAAGACTCTTAACAGACT
>CM035794.1:74090437-74160437 GCA_020466265.1 Siphamia tubifer | reverse complement strand
CTTTAACTATACATGTTTTGCTTTGCCCCCGTTTCCCTCATGCTTTATGGGGACTTCAAGAAAAAACAAGTTAATGTGCATATACAGCCACATCATTTGCATAACTGTGCGTACTTCACACAGATTTATATTTTACTAGTGGGGACACTAGTAAAATATAAAATGAAAAAATGTCATCCCTTCACAACTAAATTTAGATCTGAGTTAGAAAATAAAATTAAATGTTATATTAAGTGGAGGTAATTAATTTGACTACAGCACAAACAATAGATAAATACATATTTGTGACAGTAGGCATTAAGGGATTAACCCTTGTGAGGACGTGAATTTTGGTCCCCATGGTGTCAGAGGTCCCCATGGTGGGACTGTGTAAACACATCAATGTCCCCAGAAAAACATGAAGACACACCCACAAACACACACACACACACCACTGGTTTCCATGTCTCATGAAGAGTGTGACTTGTAGGTAAAGTAGTCGTTGGATAGTTAGCACAAACTCATATTCGTTTTTAAAACAAATAAATGTTTAAAACTGTCAAGATAAATAAAATCAATACATCCTCAAACCTTTAAATATACATGTTTTGCTTTGCACCTGTTTCCCTCATGCTTTACGGGGACTTCAATAAAAAATAAGTTAATGTGTTTATAGGGTCACATTTTGCATACATTTCTTTACTTCACACAGATTTTTATTTTACTAGTGAGGACCCACATTTATATTTAACCCCTTAATACAAGAATTTAAATATAAATGTAAAAAAAAAATTACGGAAATGCTAAATTAAGTGGAGGTAATTAATTTGACTATAGCACATACAATAGATAGATACATATTTGTGACAGTAGACATTAGAGTGTTAACCCTCATGGGGACCTGAATTTGGGTCCCCATAGTGTCAGAGGTCCCTTTGGGGTGACTCTGTAAACACATCAATGTCCCCAGAAAAACATGAATACAAGACACACACACACACACAGTCATGTCAGACTGTGTGTGTGTGTGTGTGTGTGTGTGTGTGTGTGTGTGTGTGTGTGTGTTGGTGTTCTTACCTCCATCCTGGGTCATCAGACTCTGCAAAAAGGAAAACACACACACACACACACATTAAACATTCCTGTTTTCATAAATGATGAAACAATCTACAGTAACTTGTTTATCAACAGGATTCTGTTTCCATATACAAGACATAATCAACTCTGTAACAAGGTCTACAGTGTTTCCATTACCTTTGGAAATTCACGAAATGCAAATAGCGGAAAAAACACTCAAATATCGATAAAAAGTTTTTACGCTTTCATGAGGTGGTTTTTCCAGACGTGTCGATATAACTGAGTTATCTGTGTAGCTTGGTAGAGTGGAAACTAAGGTTTAAGATGGTGAAAAAATTATGTTTCTATCATAAGTAGAACCAAAGTTATGGTCATTTTAATATCCACATTTGGACATATTTTGCAATTTGCATATTTTTAGATATTGTCCGTTAAAGTTTTGGACTGTTTTGGGGTAGGAAGTCCTTAGCAACGCATAATAATTTGTATCCGATTGACACAAATTGTTGACAGATGTTAAAGGACACTCTGATGGACATGTCACAGAAGTTTTATATATTATAATAATAGGACAGAAGTGTGACGTATTATAATCATTTGGCTTACACCATTGGACAGAACATTCAATATAAGCTTTTACCTCGTACCAAACACTTGGGTGTTTACCCACGGAACGGAGATCGTTTTGTTCGGCGAAAAGAGGTGGAAGTCGTCTTTGTCTTTGCTCAGCAATACCTGAACTTTTGTCACCGCTTAAATAATTGACTCAATAAAGTCAATATAAAATTATTTATTTATAATTAAAATAAAATTTTTAAGAGAGTGCCTTGGAATTTTTCTTTGTTTTATGCTGTTCTCTCCTATCCAATAGAGCACCTCTAATTTTTATTACTTATTTTGAGTCCAGGTAGCGCTCCTTAAGCAAACTTTTTTTAAACACCTTTATTGATTGGATTTCAATGTAATGACCACAGGAACTGAACATAGAGGTGTTAAGGTACCGTTTTTTGATAAAATGTAAACACACATAAGAAATCGCCTTCCAGCCTAAATTTGGCTGTAGCTCTGAACGGGTCAGTGTGACTTATGCCTGGTTTCGTGGTGGCGGGTCACATATATCACAAAAACACAATAGAAACACTTTTTCCACAATTATATTATATTATCACAGGACGTTTGCTTACACCAAATGTTCCTCCTGTTACTTGGTACTGTGAACAGGTTGTCAGTGTGTAGAGGACAATAGTAACACACTTTGGAAAAGGTGTCGCCTCCCAAAGGCATGAAAAGTCTGGTACAACATAAGGCTCGACAGCATCACACACTCACTGAATGTGGTTCGAGTTATTCTGAAATGTTGGATCCACAGTTGGTCGGTGAATTCATCACTCACTATCCCTCACTCAGAAATCTGGGATTCGTGACCTTTGCCCCGGTAAGTGCGTCGAGCAGAATCAGATCCGGTATTGGAATTGGAACAGCACCGAAAAATGTACACTGGGTCGATGTATAAACGCCTTCGCAATCAATCGCTTTTTTTTTAACGAACCCGCCCGTGACTCGGACCGAAAGAAATATATTTGAAAAGGACGGACCCGACCCGCATTTTTTATAAAGTAGCCAGTGGTCTTTATGGACATCACATGACCTTACTCACATACCTGCATTTATTTCAGTGTTAAAATCCGATTTGTAAGTTAATATGTTGATAAAATATGTTTGTTCTGCTTCATCATTCAAAAGTTATCGACGTTAACGCAGCATCTAAACCAGGGGTGGACAACCGGTAACACCCAAAGAGACATTTGAACCTGGTTTCCATGGTAAAGAAAAACACTGGGAGCCGCTCATCAGTCTACAGTCGACCTGAGGATCTGAGGTCCGCTACGAGTGTTCACATTTTTAAGGGTAAACTGAAAACCTACCTTTTTAACTTAGCTTTTATTTAAATTTGACTCTTAACATTATTTAATTCTGTTATTTTATGTATTGACTTTTATTGTATTATTATTATTTATTTATTCTATTCTTTTTAACTCTGTAAATCTTTTAACTTGTTCTACAGTTGCGGGATAATAGAGAGAGAGAGAGAGAGGGGGGGGGGGGTCTGGTGTAAAGCTCTTTGTGCTACATGCACCATGTTTGAAAAGTGCTCCATAAATAAAGTTTGATTGATCATCTTTAAAAATCCCAAACCTTACTATTTGTTTGTATGTTTCCAGAGCTTCCACTCTCCTCACTTAACTTTCTTGCTCCCTCCACACTGTAGGATACTGATACATTGTACGTCACCTTCATGGAAATTAATTTAATAAAGCGTATTTACCAGGTTATTTTAATGTTTATCTCAAATGATCTGACCGACCACAACTTGAATATCATTAAAAATATTTTTCAATGACCTGCATCTGCGGGTGACCGTGGGCGCCCGTACTCATGACAGTATGTGTACTGGAACACAGCACAAGTGAAGTTGAGAGTCTTTTCATGTCTGCGTCACATGACTCCACACGGTAAAACCTCTGTGTTGTGGAGGGTTGTTTGTCTCGTACCTTCTGCAGGTCTTCGATGGAGCGCTCCGTCTCTTTTAGACGTTCCCGTAGAACCTGCTCTTTGGCTGAGATCTGAGACTCTTCACTTTCAAGGGCGCCGATTTCAGACTCCAACCTGCAAAAGTCAAACAAACAGGGCTCCTTTTTAGTCATTAAAAAAACAAACATTTATTTATGAAAGTTTGTTTTTAACAAATACACCATGAGGTCAAGGGTTTATTGGTTTACAAATTTTTTAAATGTTTCCCAACATTTTTAACCCAATTCTTTCTGTAGTTTTCCGTCTCATTTTGTTGTAAATGTGTCATAAAAATCACAGAAACATCTATACACAACAGCGCGGACTATTACTGATGAAAGTAACACTTGTGTGAAGCCAGAGTGAAACTTAAGTGAATGTAAAAATAAGTGTCCATAAACTGTCACTGATCCAACCAGTGTTTTAGAAGATGAGCATGTGCAGCAGGATCACCAGCCTGAGGAACAGCTTCTTTCTAAAGCTTGTAATTCACACAAGTATCTGAGGATGTATTGAATTAGATGCATATTTTATTATTTTAGATGTATAGAAATAATAAGATGTTTATTTATTTAGCCCAGTTGTTGTTTTTACCATGGTTGGTATGTTTTGTAATATTGATCAAAGGTGCAAGTAACTAAGTCGAAGTACTTCCTTTACTGTACTTAAGTACAGTTTTTAGGTATATGTACTTTGAGTATTTATTTTTCTAGTAATTCTTTACTTTTACTCCCTACGTTTTTGTATAAATATCTGTTCTTTATACTCTTTACATTCTCAGAATAGACTTTTTCAAATTAGACAAATGTGACAGTATGAAAAATAAGTTGAAAATCACAAATTGTGACTCACTATATCATAATTTTGACTTTTTATCTCATAATTATCTTCTTTTTTTTTTTTTTTTTTTTAAAATCTCCAATTTTTTTTCTCTCCAAATTTTTTCCTACATTTTCTGTCCATACCCACTAAACTGAGTACTATGACCCAATAAAACACATCATCTACACACTAACTCACTTTTAAAGTCAGGTTTTTCCTGTTTAAATATGTATTATTTCATCCATAGTAAAAAAAAATACAGCTTTAATTTTTATTTTATTACAATTCAGAAGTTGTACTTTTTTACTTTTACTTCAGTAAAGGGGTTGAATCAGTACTTTTATTTTTATTTTATTTTTTTCACACAAGTAGCTGTACTTGTAGCTGTACTTTTACCACCTGTGATATTGATATTGTGTTATGAGGGCTTTTGGCACCTGCCCCCTCCCTTCTTTCTTTTGACCCCCGCCCCATCCTTCCTAGTCAGGTCCGGTATTTAAACTCATAAATGTCTCCGTTGGCAAAGCAAATTTGCTCAGCACTAAAAGAAACCAGACTAACATTCTGCTGTTAAAGATGCTGGACAAGACAAGTAAAAAAAAAAAAAAGAAGTATATTTTAATTTATCTTTTAAATATTGTATTATTACCCTCACATTGTAGTAGATTTTAACATATTTATTTGGTATTTACTGCTATGGCTAATATCAAATAATATTTTTTCTTGTGAGTGAATGACAATAAAAGTTCAGTGAATTCTTGAATGACGCTGTTTCCATGGTAACTACGGAGGTTATGAATGCCCAAAATGAATGGGTCATATCTGATGAGTGTGAAAAGATGAAAAACAGTATTTCTTTTTTTTTTTTTACAGTTTAGATCAGTAGTCACCGGTGGCTGTGAGGGTTTTTATGGGTTAAGATATGGATGTTAACAACAATAGTAGGAAGTGGTCTGGGAGGAGGACCGCGGTGCTTCCTCGTTCACTGCCAGAACTCACAGCATTTAAGAACACGCTCCTCTGAGACTCAAGGAATTTGTGCGTCAGTGTGTGTGTGTGTGTGTGTGTGTTAGCGATATTAAGCATCACAACAAAACTATAAACAGTCGGCCTTCTCACATTATCTCAGAAACAATATCAGCATCAGCATCGTACCCCATCCTGAGTGACTTTATGTTTATACAACAGTAGCGCACCAGGTTTTATTAATAGAACTTTTATATTGTAAGAATCAGAACTGGTTCCAGTAGTTTTTGTGTAAAGTTATTGACAAAAAAAAAAAAAAAAAGGAAACAAACAACTGGTGTTAAGCACAACAAACCCCGCCCCCTCACAGGTGAGTGACACATGTGCATTTAAAGGGCCAGTGCTGCAAAACCACCTAAAGATGGTTAAAGATGGAGGCGAAGGAATGAAGCATTCAGACCCAAGCAGAACATTTACACTTTATGGAGACCACAGCGAAATGTTTGAAAAATACATATGTCAATTTTTATATATACGCATTAGTGCTGTCACTTGATTAAAGTATTTAATCGTATAAATGCTATAGTTATCTCATGATTAATTACAGTTTAATCACACATTTTTGTGTCACTGAAATTCATTGTAACACTCTTATCAATGTATGAATAGGCTTGGTTTGTACTTTTTTTTTTTAATTAAAAACAAACAAGTAGTGTTACAGACCCTAACATCTGCCATAATTAGATATGACAAATGGAGGGAAAACATGAAATAATAATTATAATAATGAAGGCTTAAAAGCAGCTCCTGAAAATAGACTGATACAAAAGATTTGTTTGCCTTCTGTAACATAAATATATTTATGTGCTTCTTATATATATATATATATATATATATATATATATATATATATATGTTTCTCTTTCCTACCTTTCAGTGAGTATAATTGATAACCTTTTTCTTAAAAAATAAAAAAGTGAACAGTGTCCTTTGTATCAGTGGTGTTTTGCGTCTTAACCTTTGTGACTGTTCTAAAGAAAAAAAAAAAATTAAAAAAAGAAAGAATGGTAAATGGACTGCATTTATATAGCGCTTTTCCACCTTCATGGTGCTCAAAGCGCTTTACATTAGCCTCTCATTCACCCATTCATACACACACTCATACACCAGTAGGTTTCTAAGGTCTACAGTAAGTCCTACTGGGGGCCTAAGTCAGGGTTCAGTGTCTTGCCCAAGGACACTTCGACATGTGGACAGCCAGAGCCGGGACGCGAACCGCCAACCTCTCGGTCATAGGGCGACCCACTCTACCAACTGAACCACAGCCGCCCAAATATTAATCCTTAAGTGTTACAGGGGGGGCTTATTTGTTGTGTATCACTGGGAATATATAAACCTAATATGGGAAGAATTCAACAAATACGTTCACTGCTTAAAGAAACAAACCTGGTGTTGAAAAACAGACCAAAGCATATGTGGGACAGTTGTGGGACACATATGGGGCAGTTGTGGGACACACGTGGGGCAGTTGTGGGACACACGTGGGGCAGTTGTGGGACACACGTGGGGCAGTTGTGGGACACACGTGGGGCAGTTGTGGGACACACGTGGGGCAGTTGTGGGACACACGTGGGGCAGTTGTGGGACACACGTGGGGCAGTTGTGGGACACATGTGGGGCAGTTATGTGGTCTGTGCAGGAGCTGCTGTTACACTGCACATATTAAAAGCAGAATGAAGTGAGTCTTTTTTGGACTCTGGCAGAATGTGTTGTTTTTCTGCGGCTGCTGTACAATGGGCTGGCCTTGTCTTTGAGTGGTTCAGGGTGTCCCCGATTCTGCTCCTGCTCTGTGTCGGCCCTTGTTCGTATCACATTAAAAAAAGACGTGAGAACAATGTAACTGATCCACCTCTTATGATAAAATATTTTTTTTATGCAATGTGACCTTAAGCCATTGTCTGGGAAAATAATGGTTTGAATAATCCATCATTTTAAGGTCTTTTAAGGATCTGTATATTTACAAACAACTGTTTATTGTTTGCAAAATGAAAAATATAACAACTAACAACATTCCAGACTGTAAGACTAGTGTCATATTAAATTGTACTAGTTACATTTCATTGGATGAGATTCAAAGTTTCTTAGTATAATTAGTTTTTGTTTTTAACACTATGTTATAACATTATGTCTTCCTTTTTTCTGATTTTAAAAAATTATTTTAAAAAAGTTATCTACAAAACTATATATATACAAATACACACACATACATACAGGGTGCGATTTATCAAAAACCAGAGGGGGGATGTTTTTTTTTCCACAGAAAATAGTTTGCGTTGGATGTTCTGACTCTCATCCTCACATCAATAACATAAATGAGGCTCAAATCACTAAATAAAAAATTCAAATCAACAGTTTTTTCTGATGGGGCAGTTCATGTGGCCTATTCAGTTTCCCTGTTGGGGGGTCATCTAGGTCTGTATATGTGGTGTTCATCTGCTCATCAGTGGGCAGGGGTCCACCCGGGACCAGGGTTCGGTTCTCTCTGAGCGCATGAGACCCACCCCTGGACGAGACGTGTTCGGAGGGGGGGGTACCGGGGGTAGAGCCAGTAGGAGTCAGGCTGGGGCGGTTCAGAAACCCTGTCCCTTCACCATCTTAACTTGTTTTTCCTTATCTTACATCTTATCTTATCTTTATCTTATCTTGTCATGTCTTATCCTACCTCATCTTAATCTTATTTCTTTCTTTGCCGTTGCCCTTGGTTTGACTTCGCTCTAATAACTTATCTCTTTATCTCAGTCACATGTGTCTCATTTATGCCTTTCATTTGTTGCCTCCCTTGTCCTACTAACTATTCCCTGCTCCACTGTCTCATTTCCTTTTCTCTCTTTATGGCGGGAAATGGATTTTTGTTCTGTGTCCTGTTGGTTGTGCGATGGGTGAGCGGCAAGATATACAACTGCACTCCAACATTTCTACACTTAAACAAAATAAACATTATATTATAAAGCAGAGGAGATGTAGTACGTCTTATTTTAAACTTTAAATCATTTATTCTGGGCGAGACTAGTCACCACATACGAAAAATAATAAATAATAATGAATACTTAATAAATTGTTTCCTCAATAGTTAAATTTCCAGTTGTGATAATAATAATAATAATAATAATAATAATAATAATAATAATGGATTTTATAATAGAAAAGACCTTGTTCTTTCCATAGACATCTGAGCATGCTCAGTTCAAGCCTCACCCCCTGTGGAAACAGATGTTTAAAATATTACATCTACATGTTTAAAATGTTAAATCTTTTGCTTGGAACAACCTACAGACTGAGCTGAAACTGCAGAATGTTGTGTCTCTAAATGTTTTTAAATTTGCAGTGAAATCTTTATAATGCAAATTGTCTGATTGTCATTGCTTTTATTCATGATGTGTTTTTTTATGTTTGTGTTTTTAGTCATTGTCTGTGTGTTCTGCCATGTTCTTGGGCAGGTCTTCCTTTGAAACAGATTTAAATGGGACAAAACTGGTTCAATAGAATAAATAAATAAAAATTTATGTTTAAAATATTAAATCTACATGTTTAAAATGTTAAATCTACATGTTTAAAATATAAAAATCTACATGTTACTCTGTAAATAAATTTACAGTTTGATGTGTTTTTACAGGATTGTTCAGTCAACCACAACTGCCACTTTTTCTCAGTAAAAACTAAATACATTTTGTTTTACAGTGCATCAGAATCCAGACAGATTCATCTGATCTTATTCTCACCACCCAGATTTTGTATCAACTCCACTAAAAATGTACTAATTTATTATAATCTTCCTTTATTTATTCTTCATTTTATGTTTATTTAAAGAATTCAGACGGATTGTAAAAATTTTCCAGGTTTGAATGAAATCAAAACAAAAAATTAATAGTAGTTTATTTCATTTAATTTTTATTTTATTCTGATGCTCATTTTCTTTTGGCATTTTTAAATGCTCTTAAATGTCTAGTTCAATTATTCTATTTAATCTTTTTCTATTTATCTTAAATTTTCTTGGCAAAGTAACATTTTCCTTGGACAGTACCTTTGTAGAGGGTCTGTTCTCCACAGTGAAGGTCGTGCTAGTGTCTACCGCCCTCTACTGTTCAAACATATGAACATCAACTATAGCTTTGGAACAGAAATGGGTATAAACTGATGCGGTTTGGGTGGTTTTACTTAACTTTACCAAATTTACACTAGAAAAATGCCCCTCTAAAAATAAATAAAGGAAAAGACTTGAAAAAAAAAATCTGTCAGTGGAATAAATCAAAATTATTTTTGGTAAGATTTCCTTAAATGAGATTTTCTACATACAGTATATTGTTTAAAATTGTGTTCTTACACTGCAAAAATCTACATTTGACCAATTTTACTTTAAAAATGTTTTTTAATCTAAATATCTGATGACAATTAAAATGAGGCAAAAATCACATCAAAAGCAATATTTCATTGAGATATAAGAAATTATTTATAGATAATAGCTCTTCAAATCATTTTCACTTGTTCCATTGTTACATATTTTTACTATATTTATTTTTTATCTTATTCTATCTTAGTGCATGCTTAGCATTTTTATTATTTTTTATAATATATATATATATATATATATATATATATATACACACATATATATATATATAAATACAATTCTTTTTTTTTCTCTTTTCTTTTTATTGATATACTATATGTTGAATGTTGCAGCGAGACAAATTCCTAGTTGTATACTACATGTGTACTATACAAACAATGGCAATAAAACTGTTTCCGATTCCGATTCCAGATTATTTTTGTTTAATTCATGATTCATGTATTTATTTTGCTTAATTCAAGGGAAAAAATCTTATAATAAGATTCTTAAGATCTATTGTCCACTGGTGCACCTGTTAAACAATGGTTTTGTAACAGCATTCATGTTTATGAAACACTGCCTTGACTAATTAGTTCACTACCCAAAATGCACCTGTGAGAGAATAAAAAGATATAAAAAAAATGTAGCATCTAATTTTGGTGTCACTTTAACAGTTGAATCATCTTATATGTGGATTTTTGTATTTAAAATAATTAAAAAATAATCTAAAAAAAATAGTTTCTCTTTTGTGTCAGTAAATATTTATTTTAAAACAGACCCAAACTGCTCCCAAACGTCCTTGTCGATATCTGGGTTGAATTTTTAGATCCATGTCCTATTTTAGGACCAGTTTCATAGAAGAACCAACATCAGTTCAGTTCAGTTCTTTTTACTTGAGCAGTTCATCTTAAACATAAATAAAATACAGAACAAAAGAAACAAAAGACAAAATAAACATTACAGTCACCACTCAAAAGGAGTAGGTTTAAGTTCCATGTATTTATCTGTAGCACATTTGGAAACTAGAAAAGCCTGATGACTGGACTCTAGAGCAGCCATAAGAACCTGCAGAACATCCAGAACACTGCTGCTCAGGTCCTGACTAGAACCAGAAGTACCACCATACTAGTCCTGACTAGAACCAGGAAGAACCACCACATTAGTCCTGACTAGAACCAGAAGTACCACCATACTAGTCCTGACTAGAACCAGGAAGTACCACCATACTAGTCCTGACTAGAACCAGGAAGAACCACCATACTAGTCCTGACTAGAACCAGGAAGTACCACCATACTAGTCCCGACTAGAACCAGGAAGTACCACCATACTAGTCCTGACTAGAACCAGGAAGTACCACCATACTAGTCCTGACTAGAACCAGGAAGTACCATCATACTAGTCCTGACTAGAACCAGGAAGTACCATCATACTAGTCCTGTGTTTAGGTCAGAGAAAAGATTTTAAAACAGTTTTGCTTGTCTGTAAGTCTGTCCATGGTCTAGAACTAAAGTCCATCTGGGACATGTTGGTCCCATGTGAACCATCTGGGACCCTCAGAACCCTATGGTGTGTCTTTAAGTTGTCTCTTTTTCTGTTTTTGTAAAGCACTGTGAATGACCCTGTGTATAAATGTTGTACAAATAAACCACTTGTTTGTTCAATCTAATGAGTAAATTAACGAGTTTGTTTTGTGAGACGACACTGACACGTGACTTAGTGTGACGAGGCTGTGACCTCACTTTGTACGTCTTTTCTCCTCTGCGTCTCCTTCGTCCTGTCTGGCAGTTTTACTATCTCCTGAAGTGATGTCATTGTCCCGCCCTGGCAACCAACCGCAGGCCAGTTGCCATGGATACACCAGAGTGGGCAGCAACTGCTTTCCACATCATACAGGACGAGGAAGAGCAGGCATCTGGTGTGTGTGTGTGTGTGTGTGTGTGTGTGTATTCCTATCTTCATGGGGACATTGATAAGTTTACACAATCACACCATGGAGATGTCTGACACTATGGGGACCAAAATTCAGGTCGTCACGAGGGTTAAATATAAATAAAGGTCCCCACTTTTAAAATAGAAATGATGTAGCTCTATAAATACTTTTTTTTTCTTTCCAGAAGTCCCCATAAAGAATAAAGGAACCAGGTGCAAATCAAAACAACTATTTTTCAAAGGTTTGAACATGTGTTTTAAACAAAATATGTATTTTTGTGTATTTTATTTATTTATGCATTATTATTTCAATTATTTATGTATTTATTCATTCATGAATTTCTATTCATTTATTTTCAAATTTCTTATCATTTTTAATTTAAGTTTATTTAGAATTTTTTTTATTTTTTTCATTATTTATGTATTTATTTTAAATATTATTAGTATTATTTTTTTTTTGCTTTTCATTTATTTTTAAATTTTTATCATTTTTTATTTTCTTTTATTTACATTTTTTTTTTACACTCACTACCCAATGCCTACGTGATTACAAACTTGGTCCTCATGAAACATCTAAACGAGTGTGTGTGTGTGTGTGTGTGTGTGTGCGCAGACGGTCACATACAGAGACAAAAGCAATGACAGACTGAGGCTCAACAGAGGAAGACCATCTAACCACACAGTGATGAACAGTGTGTATTTTTACTGACTGTTCATTTCAAGTCCACTTCTATTTCAGGACACGTTCCTGTGCTGCTCTGCAGGGTCACACCAGTGTCATTGGACCAGTTTACATGACACTTTTTATTCCTGTTCATTTAGACGAACATGTAAAGAGTTAACTCCAGTTGAAAACTCGGCCTATGCAGTCGTCTCCGTTTGCTAAAAGTCACCACTAACGCCCACCCATTCATAAACATTAACTTTAAATACTTTAAATACAAAATATAAAAGAGTGAGTTCATGTGCCTGAGCTAAAGCAGGACTGAACTTACAGTCAAATGTTAAGGCCAGTTATGTTATAAATGTTATGATGAGATACATGTTGATAGTTGACAGGAAAGTAAAACAGGTTGTTTTCTTCCAATAGACATCCTGATGTTAAACAGTCATTATGTTAAGTTTCATTGTTTTTATCTTAGTATTTTTAGTTTGTTTTTATCTTAGTATTTTTATTTTTATCTTAGTATTTTTAGTTTTCTTGTATTTTTATCATAGTATTTTTATTGTGTTTTTATATTAGTAATTTTAGTTTCATTGTGTTTTTATCTTAGTATTTTTATTGTGTTTTTATCTTAGTATTTTTATTTGTATTGTTTTTTTATCTTAGTATTTTTATTTTGTTTTTATCTTAGTATTTTTATTGTGTTTTTATCTTAGTATTTTTATTTGTATTGTTTTTTTATCTTAGTATTTTTATTTTGTTTTTATCTTAGTATTTTTTTATTTTGTTTTTATCTTAGTATTTTTATTTTGATTGTGTTTTTATCTCAGTATTTTTATTGTGTTTTTATCTTAGTATTTTTATTTTGTTTTTATCTTAGTATTTTTAGTTTCATTGTGTTTTTATCTCAGTATTTTTATTGTGTTTTTATCTTAGTATTTTTATTTTGTTTTTATCTTAGTATTTTTAGTTTCATTGTGTTTTTATCTCAGTATTTTTCTTGTGTTTTTATCTTAGCATTTTTAGTTTTATTTTGTTTTTATCTTTGTATTTTTTTTGTTTCATTGTATTTTTATCATAGTATTTTTAGTTTTATTGTGTTCGTATCTCAGTATTTTTACTTTCATTGTGTTTTTATCATAGTATTTTTAGTTTTACTGTGTATTTGACTTATTTTTTTTTTTGCTTTTTATTGTGTTTTATTATCTTAATTTTATTGTACGGCATTTTGGAACCCTTGTGGTCATCTAAATTTATGCTCTATAAATAAAATGGATTGAATTGGATATTTGACTATTTCATTGAGGATATTTTAGGGGCAGATGAGAGAAACCACCTCTGGTTCAGACCAAAAACATCCAAACAAACCACTGTGGTTACACTGACAATGATGCTCACACGCCCACATCTTCTTCATTGTTCCCTCCTTTTGTCACAAACTAAAGACAGAGGCTCCGCCCCTTCCACTAATTACTCTAGTGTCCCATTAAAAGGGTGCAGGTAAATTACAGGCTACGCAGAAGACAGAATGGAATGATGTTCTATTTATAGAACAACTGGGACCGTCCCACCTTTAACTTAACACTCGTTACTTTTCCACTAGATATATGTGCAAAACTTTATCAATACTTATTCAATGTAAAAAAAAACCCCAAAAACAACAGACTTCCGTAATGCTTTTTTCCCGTTAAATCACAAATGCAACAATTAGTTTATTTATTATATAGTTTTCATATCATAAACATGGTGATGAATGTAAATATGGTGGTTTTTTTTTGTTTTTTTTTACAGATAAATGCATTATTCTTCTTCTCAAAGTTCTCACTCTTTTTAAGGTATTATTTTCCAGGACTTTCCAGGACGTTTCCAGAAGCTTTTTCAGAAAATTCATAACAGGATTTGGTCATAAACTCATATTCTTTTAGTTGCAAGTTTCTTTGTCACCATATCCATGATTATGCATAATG
Source organism: Siphamia tubifer (assembly GCA_020466265.1). Lineage (NCBI taxonomy): Eukaryota > Metazoa > Chordata > Actinopteri > Kurtiformes > Apogonidae > Siphamia > Siphamia tubifer. The sequence continues at coordinate 74,146,074 of CM035794.1, read as the reverse complement.
CAGGGGCTGGGGCTGACTTGCACATTGCCCCCACAGAATTGCACATTACATATTTTTACTATATTTATTTTTATCTTATTCTATCTTGGTGCATGCTTATATTTTTTTTATTTTTTTATACTATATATATATATAATTCTTTTTTTTTCTCTTCTTCTTTTTATTGATATACTATATGTTGAATGTTGCAGCGTTACACCGAGACAAATTCCTAGTTGTATACAACATGTGTACGATACGAACAATGGCAATAAAACTCTTTCTGATTCTGATTCTTTGCAAGGTCTCTGATATTGATCCAAATTAAATAAAGACAACATCAATAAATACAAACTGTATAGTACTGTTGTAAAAGGCCACATGCTTTTTGATTCATATGACCCTCCCTGTTCGGGGCATTTGAATCAGTGGGTTAGGACGGTTCCCATGCTTAAAAATAAAGCCCAAATACACCTAATCATTTCATCATATTATGTTTTAATGATACACAACTGACAGAGTTTGTTCTGCATGACATGGTTAGTGTAAAGTCCCTCAAGAGCGTTGAGAAACTGTAGATTTTATTAAAGTCACCTTTCCACCCCAAACGCCATGGATTAGCTGAGCTCATAGTAAGAATAGAAAGAAGACCCAGCATTTCAACAGGTGAGTCTATGGCACCTACAGCTACTCGTGCTGTGGGTTCTTTACACAGCTCCACTATGTCCTGAAGTTAATGTGGCTCCTTTGTTTCCTGTCTGACATTATTGGAAAAAACTGATTCATCCAGGTGTGTCTGACCATTAATTACCAAGAGAAATACAATTCCAGGACAATGAAGATTATTTCCAGGACATTTAGCCATTTTTATCAATTTCCAGATCATTTCCATGACTGGAAAAGGATCCTCTAAATTTCCAGGTTTTCCAGGTTTTCCAGGACGCCCTAATTCATCAAATTTTAACACGTCACATTATTTTGCGCATAACGGTAATACAGTTATGGATAAAATAATTAAGTAATTACTCCGTTACTTAAAATATGGCTGCGTTAGTAACGGTGTTATACTCTAACACTGTTATTCCCAGAACTGCTGATCACTAAATTATTCCCATGTTTATGCAGGTAGACGGTACACACTGATAAGTAAGGTGGTGTAGGACTGAGGATTTATAGACAATAGGTCTGGAAAATATGATTACAAGACATCTGACCAAGATTTATTTCAGTTGCTCCACATACATATACATATATATATATATATATATATATATATATATATCAGGATATAGAAGAGAAACAAACACGAATAAATGCTTAATAATTGCAATAACATTGAATAATAAAAACAAGTTACACTGGAAAAAAATCTAAATCTTACCAAGTGTATTTGTCTCATTTCTATCTCATCACACTTAAACCCAGACAGAATCACCTAAAGAGGAATTTTCAGTCAGATAAAATAACTTTTTTTGCTTAATTATAGCAAAATACTTGTATACTTTAAAAAAAAACAACCTTCTTTTTAGGGTGGTATTTGTTCAGTGAAATGTCTAATAATTATGACTTATATCTCAATGAAAACTTCCTGTTTAGGTGATTATGTCTTATTTTAAATACAATCAGATACTTGGAATAGAAATGAGGAAAAAATACACTTGGTAAAAGAAAAATAAAGGGAAGAAAAAAAAGATGGATGAAGCTAAAGCTGCTGTCAGACAAATGGAATGGAATAATAACTATAATATGTTCCTCCAAAACAAAATAAACAAACAAAAAACTTATTTAAATGCACTACCAGGGTCAAACTTTCAGCTATAAACCAGACCCCCCCCTCCCTCTCCAGTGACAAATGACAAACCAACAGTCATGATAAAGTAAAGTACAGTTTGATCTTTTCTTCAGTCTACAGAACAGAACATGTTTTTTTTTTGGCCTGAAATGAATTATTTTGACATCAATATAGATACCAAATGTATAATGGTTGTGGTGTCCAGAGGTTTAGGGTCCTGAGGAAATGTGGTTTTACTTCAACTTTTTTATGGAGTGAAAAGAAAAAGAAAAAAAACACTGTGATGGATGTGGAGCTGGGAGTTTTATCTGCCATAAATGTTCTGTATGACACATGCTTATGTCTGTCTGCTAATGTTAACTAAACTACGCTACATTAAAGGACTTTGAAGCTGATTTTTTTTGGTCCAGATTAATGTCTGTAGACTTAAACATCTTCTGCACAGGATGTTTAGGTTCATATTTATCTAAAAAGCCAAGTATTACTTATTTTTTTGTTGGTATAAGACATGTTCTGGACATAATGAGCTGTACTTGGACTGAAAATGAACATCCAGAGACATGAGTGGACAGTAGACATGCTGATGAAAAAAGGGAAAAAAACACAAATGAGGATGAGGATGGATTCACACACTGAAGAAAATCTAAATCTGACCAAGAGTATTTTTTTTTTTTACCTTTATATATATATATATATATATATATATATATATATATATATATATATATATATATATATATATATACGCCAGAGTCCTGCACGGTTCTGACTTTGACATACGGCAACCGCCCGTACCCGTCATGTTCAAACCCGTATCCGACCCGTTTTTCGACAAAAAAAAAAATGTAAAAAAATCTGCACCCGAACCGACCCGCTATAAATGAACCCGATATCCGACCCGAACCCGGAAGAAAATGTCAGATTAACTTAAACTTAAATACAAACATTTATTGCCACGAATATACTGAACAGTGACATAGCCAAGGCAGAGCCAAATAAAAATGTTGTTAAACAGTAGCAGACAAATAATAATCTTTTATAAAATAATAAATTTTTATCCGTGAGCTCACACACACACACACACACACACACACACATGCTTGAAAAACGCATCAAGAAGGAAGCCGACAGGAGGCAGTTATACAAGTCCAAACGAAAGAACAGTTTTTAGCCTATGAACCACAAATTAGACCCGCGATCACCCACGTCCGACCCGACCCGAACCCGTATCCGACACAGCACAACATTTTTCACCCGTTTCGTGAAAATCTGCGGTTCACCCACGAGTACCTGAACCCGTGCAGGACTCTGATATACACATGCTCAGTTGGTAGAGCGGGTCGTCCAGTAACTGAAGGGTTGGTGGTTTGAATCCTGCTCTGTCCTAGTCAGTCCATTGTGTCCTTGGGGTAAAGACACTTCACCCTCCTGCCTCCAGTGTCACTCACACTGGTGTATGAATGTTTGGTGATGGGCAGAGGCGTAGGCGCAAAATGGCTGCCACGCTTCTGTCAATCTGTCCCAGGGCAACTGTGGCTACAAATGTAGTTCACCACCACCAGAGTGAGCATGTGAGAGTGAATGAACGGGTCACTGATTATTACACTAAATCAATTGTCATTATTATATAGCAACTCATAATGTAATAATAGTTCATACTGTAACAATGCCTCAAACTGTTGGATTACTTCAAAAGTATTACTTAAAAATAGTTAACCTTTAACCTTGTACTAATGGAAAATGTTTTTCTCACAGCATAAACCATTGTTACATTATGAGCCATTATTTCATTATACATTTTTATGACATTTAACTGAATACATTATGAGCCCTTTTTACGTTATGAGTTGCTCCAAAGCTCCATTGATCCTCTGGTGGAAAAATGAGGTCACTGCGGCAGGAAGATTTAGGACGGGGGGGAAAAAAAGAAGGATACTGCAGATAAACATAAATACCATCAGAACACACACTGCACAGGACGCTGTTATGTAACCAGTGATAACGTTCAGGAGAAACAGCTGAGGTAACTGTGGAAATCACACACTAGAAAATATGCCCTTCTAAAACACGTTTAAAAATGAATAATTTTAAATGTTAATATTAATATATATCATCCTGAAACCCAGGAATGCATTTCACAGTTTTACTTAAAAAAAATATGTCCATTTTAAATTTCATTCCATTCAAAAATTAATCATGAATAAATAAGAAAAAATACTGTTGCATTGTTCAGTTTACAATCAACATAATTATTTAATGTATAAAGCTAAACATTTCACTTTCTTGGGTGTCTGGAGGATAAATTAATTATATCAATATGTTATTATATGAATATTAATATAATTTATTATTGTATTTTTTGTTTGCACATTGTATGGTGCTTTTTAAAATTCTATCCAGTTCACCTTCAATATATTTTATTTCATATTTTATGCTTTTATTTTCTATACTACAAAATGGAGACATGGGTAACTAACTATACACTGAAAAAAGTAAAAATGTTTACCAAGTGTATCTTTCTCATTTCTCGTCTAAATATCTCACACTTAAAATACCTTCTAACTGAGATGTAATAACTCGTTTTGTTAAAGATCATTTTTATTTGTTGTATTGGCAGATTAAAAAACTTGACTAGAGCTAAATAAATAAATGATAAAGCAAAAAAAAAGTTGAATTAAGCAAAAAATGTAAACAACGCAAAAAAACATTTTAAATTAAGCAAAAACATTTAAATATTTTTCTAATAAAGCAAAAAAATGTTGACTTAAGCAAAAGTGTGATTTTAAGTGTTATGAAATATTCAAACTAGAAATGAAAAAAAATACTACATAGTCAGATTTGGATTTTTGCAATGCATTTGTAATTTATTTTACTTTATTTTAATTGATTGATATTTATTTCTTATTGATTGTGTTTTAAGTGTTATTGTTTTTTTTTTTTTTTTTACTTGTTTTTGTAAAGTACTGTGGTTTGCCCTGTATTGTGAATATAAAAATAAACATTGCTTGCTAGATTGACCGACAGTAAACCTAAGTCAGAAAGTCACCTGGGGGGGAGGGGGAGTGTGTGTGGGGGGGTGCTACTGTTGTTGAGCTGCAGAATAAACCCCTCATTACAAAGATGAATGGAGTAAAAACCACCCACTATGGTCTATGAGTCATCCTTCACTATAATCTCAGGGTGAGTGAGTGAGTGCATGTGTGGCCCCTACACTGAGGGGGGGTGAAGGGGTCTATTATTTTCTATTACTTAGAGTGGTTTGAGTCTATGGGGGGGGGGGGGGGGGGTGTCACTGTAATATCAATCCAACACTGGTCTGAATGCTCACCTTTACCTGACATCTGCTCTGGTGTTAGCGGCGTTTTCCAGAACAACAGTAATGCACTTTATATGACTATAAAAAATACTGTAACTAGAAGTAATCAGATTACTGTAATAATCAGGTTTTATTGGAAGCCACAGTCCATTATCAGATTACTTTCAAAATACATACGAGACAAAAAAAAAAAAAAAAAAAACAGACTCCAGGTCAGTTTCTACTCACACCCTTTGGAGTCTGAGCATATTTTACCTGTTTTGAAAACTTTTGAGTTTTGTCTTTATATACCGTAAAGAAAAATGTTGACCATACCCATGTTTGGTGTCATTTTTTTACTGACCAGGGGTCACTGGGTCAATACCTACAAAACTAAAATAGACTATTGGAAAAAAACCAGTAGAGATAGAGGTTTAGTTACTACTATAGGAAACCTGGCATGGGCTTCAAAATGGCATCATGACCTTTGACCTTAAAAGTTCAAAGTCAAATCACATGATAATAAATGGTCGTAACTCCCAGAAGACTGACTAAGTGCTCAGTTACTATTGTTGACAGAAAAACGACATGTAGGCTCCAGAATGGTATCATGACCTTTGACCCTGAGAGGTGAAACCCATAGTCTTACGTTTTGAGAGGGATATGTCCATTAAAAGCTAAAACATTTGCAAGGGGTGGGGTTTGTTGTGCCTGGATCCACTTATTATTTTCACTTTTTTTTAATATATTGAAATTTTTACATTGTTGGTCTTTATGTCATGGTCATTTTTTACAATGATGGCTACATGTGCATGAAACAGCACTAATCCAAAAGTACTCACTCGTCCTCTGAACCCACTTTAACCTCACTAGGGTCATGGGGGTCACTGGGGGCCTAATCCAGCTACAATGGGTGAAGGCGGGGTACACCCTGTATGAGTCTCCAGTTCATCTCAGGGCTGAACATATATAGACAAACAATCACTGTCACATTTACACCTATGGGTGATTTAGATTAACCAGTTAACCTATCAGTGCATGTGTTTGGATGGTGGGAGGAAACTGGGGTACCTGGAGAAAACCCACACAGACACGAGGAGAACATGCAAACTCCACACAGAAAGGTCTGGTGTGGGAATAGAACCAGGGACCTTCTGTCTATGAGGCACGAGTGTTAACCACTGCACCACCGTGACACAGCATAAATGGTATAGTACCCAAAACTACAATGGAAACATGTTCTCCCTGTGTCTGCGTGGGGTTTACTACTACTACTACTACTACTACTGTATGTCTGGAGTCTCCCGTTGATGAGTAGACGTGCAGTTATTTCCATTTGGCGTGACTCCTCATATGTTAGTGTAACCCTATCCCTCAGACACACAGTCTTCCACAGATAGTTCAGTTGTGTTGAGGTGAGAGCTCCATGTTTCCTGTGCTCTCTCTCCTGTCTTGGATGGAGTCTGTCTTTGCTTGGTCGAAGATCTCAATGCCTCTGGAAATGTCTCTCCTCCACCTCTGTCTGTCAGTCGCTGCATCCTCCCAACTATCAACGTCAATGTCACAGCTCCTGAGGTTGGCCTTCAAAGTGTCTCTGAAGCGAAGAAGGGGTCTTCCCAGGCCACGCTGACTGTAGAGCAGGAGTTTTGGTATGTGACTGTCAGGCATACGGACAATATGACCTGCACACTGGAGCTGGACCTCGATGTTTGAGACCTTATCCTTCCACCTGATGCTGCAAATTGAGCGTAAACACCTCTAGTGAAACTGTTCTAACTGTTGGATGTGACGTTGGTAGATTGTCCAGGTTTAATAATAATAATAATAATAATATTTTATTTGTATAGTGCTTTTCATGGCACTCAAAGACGTTTTACATGAAGTAAAAATAGAACAATAAGAGTCCGACGACAATAATAAAAAAAAAGTTTTCTCCAGGTACTCCACTTCGGGTTAGTGTGGACAAGACGAGACTATTATTATTATTAATAGTAGTAGAACTATTATTATTATTTTCCTTAGTTTTTTTATATATTGAAATTTTTAACATTTTTGGTCTTTATCCTTTAATTTTTTTACAATGTACAATGACAGCACTAATCTAAAAGTAGCACTATATGAATCAAATCTATTATTATTATTATTATTATTAGAGGTTTTTTTTTTAAATATTGAAATAAAAAAAAGAATTGGTCTTTATTCCACTGTCATTTTTTACAGTGTACAATGATGGCTACATGTGCATGAAACAGCACTAATCCAAAAGTAGTGCTGTGTGGGTACAGGTCAGATCAGTGCCACATTGTAAAAGGAGCCTTTTGTAGCTCTGTGTGTTTACTTAGGCCGTGGTTCTAATGATAGGGATATGTGCAGAACCGCCGCTGCTGCCGCCTCATTCGTCTGCTCCTGTCTGTTTGCTCTACTGTGTCTGCAAACTTACACACTTCCCTGCACACAATGGATGCTATTTCTTCAGCGCTCCGTCACTTCTGTGCATTTCTAGAGGCTTACAAAAGGCACAGAACCGCCTTTCTGTGGTTCCGCCTGTGCTTCAGTGGCCTTAGGTACAGTCCTGTGTGTGAAGCGTTCTGTACAAAGATCGCACTGTTGCGCTGTTTTCCCTTCATTTTATGTGATTTCCACTTTAAGGTTCAGAGGCAGCACGTTTGTAATGCTGCACAAAGACACTACTGTGGCCTGGGCCTCTTTTGTTTTTTGTTGTCTGTAATGTGTTTGACATTAGGCATGTGTGGTTACAGTCACAGAGGTGGTCATAGTACTTATATTATGTAACTTTTAGATGATTGGGAATACATACACATAGTTGACGTCAAAATCACACCGTTTGGATGTACATTGACAAACATGGATTTTGCCGTTTTGAGCCAAACTGTGTAAACATGGAAGTGTTTTCACCAAACACTATTTTTAGATCAACTCTTCTAAAGTTCTAAACATCACACTTACATGGTAGTAGAGGGTCCCTAAAGACAAACCCAAGTGTCCTAAGGTCTTCATGTCATTGGATAATGTGTCCAGAGTTTCTCATCTTAAGCCATGTACCTTTCTGGATACAGAAGTCGTCTTTAGGAGGAAGTCCAAAAGAGTGACGAGTACAGAGTTAAACGCTCTGGAAATTCATGATTTTTAAAAACAGGGAGGACCGGTGATGGTCACACACATGAACTAAATATTAAAATATTTGGCTGCAAGACTAAAAAAATGCATTGATCTCAAACAATGTTGACACCCTCTCTGTGGTGTTAAGTAATGAGAACAAATGCAGACAAAATAAATAAATAAATAAAATAAAATAAAAACATAGTCCAGTATGTTATTAGAAATTGAAATGGAGCAAAGCTTAGCCTATTAACAGGTTGTTGTTTTACTAAAACAATGCAATGAAATCATGAATTTCCAGAGCATCTAACTCCACTATTTCAGGCTTCCTTTTAAAGACGACTCCTGCATCTACAAAGGTAAATGTATTTGTAAAACACATTTCATGTACAGGACAATGTAAGGTGCTTTACATAAAAAAAAATATATAAGAAAATTAAAATGCATTAGAAGACAATAAAAATAAGAAATCATTCTTAATCATTTCACTCAACGCTCCAGTGAACAGTAATGTTTTCAGTGTGATTTAAATGAACTGACAGTTGTTCTCAGACCTCAGGTAGTTTGTTCCACAGGTGAGGAGGAGAACAACTGAACGATGCTTCACTGTGTTTGGTTCTAATTTTGGGAACACACAGTAAACCTGTTCCTGATGACCTATAACCACTGATTTATTGATTACATTTCACATGTTTTCATATTGTCTTTCTACTCTAGACCTCCATTTTTCTGTTGAATCAGGTCTATTTGTTTTATTGTGATTTATTATTTAGAATAGTTTATACCCTATACACAGTATGTATGTTTTCACACTAGTTTTCTACTGAAGACCTCCATCTGGTAACATATATCTATTTTGAATCGGTCTTGTATTATCATTGACAACATTTTATCAGTACAGTATTTGATATAAACTCCTTTGATCTTCAATTTTTTATTTCATTTCAATGTGTTCGCTCAACTATAAATGTAGCTGTCGTGTTGTAATATTTTTTTTTACGCGTTGCTATTTCTAATAAATTGAAGAAGCACTGACGATTTATTCATTCAAGTCAATTCGATCAAGACATGTAATCAATATATTAATTATAGAACACAATTCAGCTGGAATTAATACACAAGAATATTATATTAAAACCTGACTAAAAGTAGACTAAAATGTTGAGACTTTTAGTCGACTAAAATATGACAAACAAAAATGATTTGTGAAAGATTAAAAGTGACTAAGAATGAGACTGAAATGAACAAAGGTCAAAGGTCAGTGGCACCAGGAGCTGATTGTCTGATGCAACTGTTCCTCCAGTATCTTTAACTTTTCTTTATGTGTTTTCCAGTGTGTGAAAGGATCCATAAAAGAGCTGCTGTCCCGTCTTTGTCACTTTCTGCCATTAAAGTGTTCACCAGTGCACGTGTTAATACTTAAACAGCAGTAAAACAACACAAGACGTCTGGGCTGTTAGTGATAAGACACTGGGGTCTGGTTCACAAATGTTTATGTGTGGAGGTAGAAGCACTTTTATGGAAACAAGAGATTTATACACGATTATAACTTTAACTATGACCCCCCCCCCCCAGACACACCCACATACACACAGGCTTAAACACATCAGAGGTGGGAAGTAACAAAGTAAAAGTACTTCATTACTGTATGTAAGTAGATTTTTTTTAGGTATCTGTACTTTCCTTGAGTATTTATTTTTCTGGCAAGTTTTTACATTTACTCCCTATATTTATGCATAAATATCTGTACTTTATACTCTTTACATTTATGCATAAATATCTGTACTTTATACTCTTTATATTTATATAAATACCTGTACTTTATACTCTTTACATTTATATAAATATCTGTACTTTATACTCTTTACATTTATGCATAAATATCTGTACTTTATACTCTTTATATTTATGTATAAATATCTGTACTTTATACTCTTTATATTTATATAAATACCTGTACTTTATACTCTTTATATTTATATAAATATATGTACTTTATACTCTTTACATTTATGCATAAATATCTGTACTTTATACTCTTTACATTTATATAAATATCTGTACTTTATACTCCTTACATTTATATAAATATATGTACATTATACTTCTTACAGTACTTCTACTTAAGTACAAAATGTGAGTACTTTTACCATCTCTGATGCACATACAGACCTTTTTCTGTTTTATTCAGGTTAAATAATTATTATTTCTTCCATAGTAAAAAAGTTTTTTATATCATAATAATGACTTTTTATCACAATTGTGACTTTTCTTTTCAAATTTTCCTACATTTCCTGTCCATACCCACAAACCTTAGTACCGTAACACAATCTAACACATCATCTACAGTAACTTACTTTTAAAGGCTTTATTTTTGGATACTTTAGAAAATATTATGGTTTTTAAGTTAAATGAGTAGTATTTCATACATGGCAAAAAAAAGGCTGTTTTACTTTTTACTTTATTACAATTTAGAAGTTGTAGTTTTTTTTTTTTACTTTTACATCAGTAACATAGTTGAATTTACTTTTACCAGAGTATTTTTCCCCACACAAGTAGCTGTACTTCTACTTAAGTACAGAATGTGAGTACTTGTACCACCTCTGTTTAAAAGTTATTGTAGTATTTATTATTGGATCCATTCTAATCAACGTTGTGTTGGAGCCACTGAGCTGCTTTGGCTTCATCACTGAGTCACACTCACGCTCCACCTCCTCATCTATCAAATGTCTGCATGAAAGAGACTCTGTTCGCCTCTAACTACTGTAGCTTATCACCAGCGCTGAAGAAACGTCAACATCATATGGTGTCAGGAAAAGCAGAATAACATTGGCTGTGGAATAAACAGAAGAGCAGTGAATGGTCAAAGGCACACGGCTGTGGAGCTGCTTCATGTCTGCGCCACTTTTTAACCAGCGCTCAATAGACCTGTTGTCGTACAGATTACTAAGTGTGCTTTTAATTGTTTTCTTTTAAGCTATAGTTGTACTTTCATGTGCTTTCACTTCACTTATTTTCTTTTCTTTTTTTCCCCACTGACGCCAAATCCAGCTTTATTTAGTCTGTCCTTCACCAACAGAAACACTGCGAAAAAAAAAAATCTGTGTCCAAGTATATTTGTCTCATTTTTAGTCCAAATATCTCACACTTAAAACTAGAATGGCACTCTGAGAATGCAAACCTCCGCCAAGGCAGACCCACCCCCCCACCCCCCTTCGTATGCAGAGGTCAACCATGGAGGTTATGTTTTTACCAGAGTTTGTCTGTCTGTTAGTTAGCAAGATAACTCAAACATTTAGGGGCAGATATTGATGATATTTTCAGGATGTGTTGGGAGTGTCACAAGGAACAAATGATTAGATTTTGGTGGTGATCCAGAAGAGATCCTGGATTCTGGATCACTTTGAAATTTTACATTGTGGTAAATGGAGAATAAATTTCAAAGTCAAAAATGTCTCTGACCATATTTTGCACACTCTGCTCTGCGTTCAGATCTGTTTACATACCCTGCTAGTGTGATATAACAACTTATTTTTAGACAATAGAACTTGAGAATGGTATTTGAAAAACATCTGACAAGATAGTTTTCACTCCTTCTATTTTTTATTCTTACTTAATTCAAACTAAAATATCTTGTTTTAATTTTTTTAACTTGTTGAACTCTCATTCCTACAGCAGATCTCAACCAGGTGAAGCTGAACTTATTTTTTGTATTTCCACAGATCAGCTGAAGGATTCGTTCTAAAACCTCCCATGGTTGGTTTGGAACGTCCTGCGTCAAAAACAGATGGAGAAGTCACTAAACGCTTTGTGAAACAATGTCCCTTGTTTTGTTTTAAGTCAAATACCATTAGCCAGGATGTTCTACTGAAATACTAGACCTGTAAACAGGAAGTCATCTGTTGTCTCTTATCCCTTAAAGTTGTTTGAACGTCTGTCCTCAGGCAGACGCTTCACATCTACCAGGACACGCACTAACAGACAAAAAAAAAGCTTTTACCCATCAACCATTGCACTTCTGAATGCTGCTAAATAATTAACTATTTTAGTACAATACATGACATTTTAATGCATGATATATTTATTTTTTATTAACGTAATTGTTTATTTTTATCGTCAACTTGCACTGATGTGGACACTTTTTCATTTTGTTATACAACTTGTTATATAATGACAATAATGTCGTTTGAATCTGAAGTACAATGGAAAAAAACATCTACATGTGAACAAATGTATTTTTACATTTCTAGTCCAAATGTTTCATCACACTTAAAATCAGTCAGATATAAAGAAGTGGTTTATAGACAATAGATCTGGACAAATCTGACCAAGATCATTTTCACTGGTTCAACTGGCAGATATTTTGCTGTTGTTGTGTTTTTTGCTTCATTCAAGATTTATTTAAGGTTTTTTTTGTTGCTATATTCCAGGTTTGGTTTTCTTTTTGCGTAACTCCAGATTTTTATTTTCATTTTATTTTTATTTATTATTATTATTATTATTATTATTATTATTATTATTATTATTATTATTATTATTATTTTACAAATAAGATTTTCAAGATCCATTGCCTAAAAATAAGTTATTTAAATCTCACAGGAAATTGGCATATTATTTTTGCTTGACTTAAGCAAATCTTGAATAAAACAAAAAATTCTTGAATTAAAAAAAAAAAAAAAAATAGATGTAATTTTTTTTTCTGTGGGAGGAGTCTACTTAGACACCACAGCTTTACTTTATTTTTTTTTAACCATATTTGAAAAATAACATGAGAGGCCAGACTTTGTGGTGGATTATCTGTAAAAAAATAAAATTAAATAAATAAAAAAACCCACATGTGAGTGTTTGGTTTGTTCGGGTCTGACGTCACACTGGGGAGGTCAGAAATATTCCCATTCTAATGTTTCAGATAAGAACATAGATTGATCGGCCTTGTATGGACGTGCACGTGCGTGTGCATTCCAGGCAGTGGGCGGGGCATCTATATTTACACGCTGTGGAAAACCATCCCAGAATATCCCATTACCCAGGCAACCAGAGTCTGTCTACGATTGATAGAAGTGAAGAGCAGGGGTAAACATAGAATACAATAGAATAGAATAGAGCCGTTATCATTATTGTTCTACTCAACTTTCTGTAACAATATTATTAAATATCAATACCCAAGAAAATAAGAATAGACTGAAAATAACACGATTTATAACTTAGAACTCATTAACGAGCATTAATGCATCATCATGATTAAGATGATAACATTTTCACGACACTAAAACATAGACTAGAGTTTGGGATTAGATTATTACTTATATCATTTTATGTTTTTATTTTACTGGCCCCGCCCACTTCTCATCAGATTTAGCAGAGTGTGGTCACTGAAGTAAAATGAGTTTGACACCCCTGCTGTAAACAGTTATGGCTTCAGCTCAGGTTAAATGAAGGACAGCTTCACTTCAAGGTATTATTTAGAAGAACACAGATTTACGGCGTCACCCCCATGATAAGCACCTGACATTAATAAGACACAGCTTCTCCTTATGTCTTCTGTATTATCTGACTGACCTGGACCTGGAACACACATACTGATGACCTCTGAACTGGACCACAACCACTGACGCTCAGCTGGAGCTCACTCACACTCCTGGAGTTATTTTTTTTTAAATCTATACATTTATTTTTATTTGTATTGTTTTTTTATTTATAATTTTATGTAATTAAATTACATAAATAAATCTCATAATTTCAACTCTTTTCTCATAATTATGCATTTGTTATTTCATATTTATAACTTTTTATCTCCTAATTTGGAGTTTTTATCTCATAAGTCTGGTCTTTTTTTTTTTATCTTATATTTATGATTTTTTTCCCCCCATAATAATGACTTTTTTTTTTTTTTCATCTCAATTGGGACTTTTCTTTTCAAATTTTCCTGTCCATACCCACAAAACTAAGTACCGTGACCCAATCTAACACATCATTTACATTCATAACTCACTTTTAAAGGCTTTATTTTTGGATACTTTTGAAAATGTTATGGTTTTTACGTAGTTAAATAAGTATTATTTCATACATGGCAAAAAAACGCCTGTTTGACTTACAATTGAGAAGTTGTACTTTTTTTTTGTTTCTTCAGTAAGGGAGTTGAATCAGTACTTCTACTTTAACCAGAGTATTTTACCACAGAAGTATCTGTACTTAAGTACAGAATGTGAATACTTTAACCACCTCTGTTCACTTCTCACTGTGTGGAAAACACCCTGAGCTCAGAACTGCGTATCACGATGACAGAAGCGGACACTTTATTCATAGTGTCGATGACCTCATGCATCGACTTCAGGGGAATAAGTGACTCTCTCACAGCAATGCTTGATGGGAACCAGGAAGCTCCTCCCAGAGACACAAACGCAGGAAACGGAATCCCATCGCTCTGTCTTCTTACACTGCAAAAATTTAAATCTGACCAAGTGTATTTGTGTCATTTCTACACTTTAAGTTTGAGTTTACAAGAAAATTACCTTTACATTGACATAGATGACTTCTTCAAGTTAGCATTAGCAGTCTTTACTCAAAATTATTCATTAGCATATATCTTTTTTTTTCTGAATTCTCACCAACCAAGATGTTTTTACATTTTCTAAGAAAACTATGAGAAAAAAAGAAAATTTAAACATACAAGTTTTTATAATACCACAAGTAACAGTTACTTCTTAGACTAGCCGCGCTAGACGCCCCTAGCGGCACCAAATCTAATTTGCTACTGTACTAGTCTAGTTTCGCTCAATATAACTTTACGCTAAATGTCCCTGAAACTGGACGACCAATCACAGTGAAGTATAGAGTCAGAGGGAGAGCGTAACAAAGTAACGCTGCGACGATTCGGAGAAAAACAACCATAGAAGAAGAACAACAATGACAATAGATGGCTGCCGACTGGGTGGTGATTTCCTTTTATCAAAGATGAGTGAAGAATGTGAGAAAACGTCAGCAATATTTACATTATTTTTACAGAAGTGACAACAGTCGTTAAGCTCCATAATCCACCATTTTATTTAGTCAATCCCAACTTTCTCTGGACTCCTCCGTGAATATTCCGGCGTCTAACTACGTCATCCTAAAGATTACGTTGAGTGGTTGTAGTACCGTCCCACTGAATACAGAGGGATTTGTTTTTGTAAAGCCCTCTGAGACGACTTTGTTGTGATTTAGGGCTTTATAAATAAAATTGAAATTGAATTGAATTTGAAAGACAACCTTTCAGCCCTATGAAGCACAACTAGACCCATACATGGAACTAATGGAGATAGCACAGCTAGGCTATGAAAATAAAAATATACATGTAAAAATACATATGAATTTGTCAAGTTATTTGCTCATTGTAAAATGACATCGTAGACTGTGCTTTTATTTTGACAGGTAACATTAACTACCCATAAACCTACAGTTTTTACTCATGGTTCACGTGAACACACTAACTGTATTTTGTGTCATTTGTAGTAGTACTTTTAACTGACATTTAAGAACTTATTTATAGACAATAAGTCTGGAAAATCTGATTCAAGAAATCTGATCAAGATCATTTTCACTTGTTTTTTTTTTAACTTGTTTTAACAGGGGTATTTTTCCAGTGTGCCTCCTCCTTTAACATGTAAATGACACCCTGCTTCCACTCGCTCTCACTTTTTTAAATGTTTGATCGCCTTTGTTTTGGTCCAACAGTATCTCCCTCCTGCTCTTATTTCCTCTAACACCTCCCTCTCTTCCTTCCTTCCTTGTCAATTCTGGTTTTATCTGTTTTTAGAGAAGTAAAACATTCTGGTGTTTGTTTTCAAGCCAGTGCAAGAAAAACATGTCGCATCTTTTCCTTCTTCTGTTTACTGCCATAGCTTGCTAGCTGCTAATGCTAGCCTAACAATAACTCACCCATCCTTTTATCTGAACTCCAAACAGTTGAATAACATCTGTCATTTTAATTTGGAAAGGTGGTTTTTTTTAGCAGCTCTGAGAATCAGAAGAACCAGCTCACATTGAACAACAGTCAGTTCCCGGAATTTTTTCCCCTTTCGCTGCTAACAACAACGCTTATTTGTGCAATAAAAATATTTGATAAAAATATTAAACAAAAGTGAGAACTCCGTAACAGAATAAATGCACAAAATAATATATGAAGCTGTTTGCTTGAATTTATTTTCAATTTTTATAATTGTGCAACAAAATGTTTGAGTAAAACTAGTGAGGAATGAGGAAATACAGCATAGTACATATGACATATGTGGAAGGCTAAGATGCTAGCAGTTGCTATGGGCAACAGCGTAGTGTCGACGTGCAGGAAAAAGCCGTATAAATCAAGATTTCAATATGTATAAGGTGGAGGTGAAAGTAAGAGGTTCATATAGAGAAGATGAATGTGACAGACTGAAGGTATTTGGAAAGATCAGAAATATGAATGATACATCTATGCTACAAACTATCAGGATTCACTGGTACCCACTGGCCCCACCCCCTTGGACCAGTACCCACTGGCCCCACCCCCCTGTACCAGTACCCACTGGCCCCACCCCCCTGGACCACTACCCACTGGCCCCACCCCCCTGGACCAGTACCCACTGACCCCGCCCCCCTGGACCAGTACCCACTGGCCCCACCCCCCTGGACCAGTACCCACTGACCCCGCCCCCCTGGACCAGTACCCACTGACCCCGCCCCCCTGGACTGTTAGTTCACTGTCTGGTTTTGGGCATAAGTTCCTACATAGTGGAAAAAGTCCTTTAACAGGTATGAACCGTTTTACTGTGACTGGTTCAAGGTTTATCATCTACAGCAGGGGTGTCAAACTCATTTTAGATCAGGGGCCACATTCAGATAAATTTGATCTGAAGTGGGCTGAAGCAGTAAAAACAAAACAAAACAAAATAATGTCAACTTTAATCTTTTCTCTCTGTTTTAGAGCGAAAACAGTAAAATTACATCATGAAAACAAACAATATTAGGCTTTAGTTTATCATTTACACATATGTATTCTAATTTAAAGATCACAGTGGATCTACAGATACACAAAATATTCAGTAATAGGTGGAATATTGTGAAAATTGTACTTACCGGTACTTCTGTTTAGACATTTATAACTTTTCATATTTGTTGTGATTATTAAAATTTTTTTTGATTTACAAAGAGGAATTTATTTACTTGTGAATATTTATAGATTATTGTGAGACTGAATTGGTCTGAATGTGGACCATGAACTAAAATGATTTAGATCTTAATGTAATTTTTGTATTTCATAAATTCATCCAAAGGGCTGGATTTGGCCCCCGGGCCGCATGTTTGACACCTTTGATCTACAGCCTGATGACTGGAAATACTGTAGTGTTAAAGGTCAAAGGTCAACCTGTGGATAATCACATGTTTACGTGTCTGTGGGAATTATAAATAACTTAAACTCGCTGTAAATTCATAATAACATGTTTACATTTGTTGTGTCAATCACGGAAATAACTGAAAAATAAATAAATAATGTTGTATAAATGTGACATGGCCGTTCAGACTGAAGTCACATTGCAAAATATTGGATACGTATGGGATTTAGTACCATCTATGATAGTGGCCTGGGTAGGTTTTAAAAATAAAAAAATCAGATTAGTGTTGTTCAGATTGTCTGTAAAAGGTCAGATAAAGGTCAAATGAAAGCAAAAAGTCAGAGTTGTGAACATTTACCTCCAGTGTGAACGTAGCCTAAGAGTCACCTTCAGGGACTATGTTATGTTTTCCAGCTCTGAGCGGTTGACAAAAGTGTACAGACGGTAAAAAAAAACACACGTGCGATCTTTTGTTATGGCTGCTCACATCTGTTCATCATCACCGTCTGACGTGAACATCATTTCTGGAACGAGCATGAAGACTAAACAAAGAAGCATAATGTGAATGGAACAGCGCTGTACGTTAGCCTACCTGTGTATCATGTCTTCCAATCGCTTCCCTTGTTCTTCGTCCTGTTCCAGCTGTTTCCGTCGTGCCTCCTCTTCCTCCACTCCCATTCCCTGGAGGAGCCATCGCTCACGCATGGCTTTGGACTGAGGAGAAAAACAAAGACACCATAAGTGATTGTTACCTCTGTCACTTCGGGTCAGTTTGTCTGTTTGTCTGTCAGCAGGTTTGCGCAAAAAATTCAGGGTGGATCTTGGGACTTAATGAAATTCATAAAAAAAAAATTAATTTTTTTTTTTATTTTAAATGTATTACGGCCTAAAATAAATTTCCTGTGTTCACTTTACAAAATTGACCTTTGACCTTTGTTTTGGGGTACCGTCATTTACAAATGACTTTGTCCCATTAGGGTATATTTTTAAATATATTTTTTTTTATCAGTTCTTAATGTGAAAAACAATTGATAAAAGAATAATGGCTTCATTATCCATGAACGTATTTGATTAAAAAACACACAGGACATTTAATTTCAGAATGATTCTAAAATCATGAAAAATACATAAATATATTCATGTTAGTTATGAATTCTGAAAAGTTGAAGAACATAAAGTTGAATGGACGACTACAAATGAAATGTGGTTCAAAAGGCGACAATTAAGTCTCATTATTTTGAGTGAAGTAGGAAAAAAAATATCTTGTTTTAAAGAAGGATTTGTAGATTTCTTCATATGAAATGACTACAATAGTTTAAAACAATTTACAGTATATTTTATTGGTGATGTATGAGTGTTTTACCATGACACTACATGTGACCAAATGTGCTATTGTCTCCTGTACTTCCTTGTTACATCACATGACATCAGGATTTTAAATAATCTTTGATTGTATTAGTTAGACATAATCTTAGTGACACATTTATGCTACGGTTCTATATTTATGGTAAGGTTAGAGGCTTCTATTATTTTTTAAAACTGTTTTTTAAATGCCATTTATAAATGACATAGTCCCATAGAGGGTTAAAATAATTTCTGGACAAATGTAACTAAGTAAAAGTACTTCATTACTGTACTTAAGCATATTTTTTAGGTATCTGTACTTTACTTGAGTATTTATTTTCCTGCCAACTTTTTACTTTTACTCCCTACATTTGTGCATAAATATCTGTACTTTATACTCTTTACATTTATATAAATATACTTTATACTCCTTACATTCTCAGAATAGACTCGTTACTTTTTTCAAACTAAACAGATGTGACAGGTCAAAAATAAGTCACTTCAGTGGAGGACAGAAACTGGGACTTTATATATTATAGTTATATGACTATTATCTTATAATGTTGACTTCTTATTTCACAATTTTGACTTTTTATCTCAAAATGTTGACCTTTAATTTCACAATTTTAACATTTTATCATAAATTATGCATTTTTTAATCTCATATTTATGACTTTTTAAAAAAAATCTCATGACTTTTTATCTCAATTGTGACTTCTGTCCATGTGTATCAGCCCATTTTCACTCCAACAGAAGTGATCATGTGACCATGTACATCATGTCCTGTGATGTAAAATTGCAGATAAAGTGAAGTTTTTCCATTGCACTTTTGCAATATATTAAAATATTGAAATGTCTGAAAAACCACCTCATGAAAACGCGAAAACATTTTATTGATATTTGAGTGTTTTTTTTTTAATTCAGGTGTTACCATTACCAGTTTTTTATAGCGCTACAGCATTTACATTTTGCAAATTTCCAAGGATAATGGAAACGCAGCTTCTGACTGTCTGGTTTTAGGGCACAGGTGTCAAACATAAGGCCCGGGGGCCAAATCCGACCCGCCAAAGGGTACTATCTGGCCCTTGGGATGAATTTGTTAAATTCAAAAATAGACATTAAGATACTGATCATTTTAGTTCAGGTTCTACATTCAGATCAATTCAATCTGAAGTGGGTCAGACCAGTAAAATACAATCATAATAATCTATAAATAATCACAACTCCTTTGTACATGTAAATATTTTCACGTATTTACACTAAAACAAAGTATAGTTTCACAAAATATTTGATTAATCTTGAATATATATATGAAGACATGTTTTTTCAAGAGAAGTCAGTGCAATTTTAAGAATAATCTGCCTGATTACATATTTTGTGTACTTGTATTTGACCCACTATGATCTGCAAGTTATAATGAACATGATAAATAAAAGCAGAATATTTGTAAAATTAGGCTTATTATTCCATTTGTTTTATTACATTCATATTGTTCCAAATGATAGTTTGTCAATATAAACATTGTCATTATTTAATTTTACTTTTTTCAGCGGACTTCAGATCAAATTTAGCTGATTATATCCCCTGAACTTAAATGAGTTTGACACCCTTGGTTTAGCTTGTATTCATACCAGGAAAATACAATAGTTCACTTACTTTGGGTCAGACCAAACTTTTTACTTTAATCCAGCCAAGTCTAAAAAGAAAATAACAGTGACTACTTTGCAGATTTCCGTTCCTGTGATAATTTTTGGATCGTATGCTCCGTGATAAATGAGAGATCACTAGTTTAATTTCGGCATGTGCACACACCGTCCCTAGTCCTTATTTTTTGTGATTATTATTGGAGATCCACCTATCCTCTGCGTTCCGGAACCTCCCACTTTACACATGAATCCCTTAAGAACACGAACTTGTCTCAATGTGCACCTTAGGGTGACATGGAGTGCGTGCGCTCACCCTGAATGATTCAACACGGCTCAAGTAGCTCTTCTTTTGTCATCGGTTTGTGCTATTTTTAGCCTTCATAAAGAGCTATGACGTCTGCTAAACAGAGCCACAGCAGCAGACGAATAAACACAATAGTTTTTACAGAACACACTGAACTGTTCACATGTCCACGAGCTCCAGGGAACTGATTTAGTCCTGGTGGTCTGACTTTAAGACCGAGCCAACATTGTGAACAGGATCATAAACCATTCTTTACAATAACATGAACCCAACATAACTAATTATTTGTTTCACGCTGCTGTCTGTTGGGACAGGCTGTTGGTGGAAGAAAAGAAGAAAATAACCACTAGAGTTTGACTAAATATTTACAGTGTATTCTAGGCTACCGGTGATTTTCTGAGCCCTTTATAGAGCGTTCATTTAAATACTCTGAAAACCCTTTGTATGTTATCGGACCTCATCATCTCCCTCACCTTGTCAGACAAAATAGAAGTACTTTCTTTACTGTACTTTACTTGAGTGTTTATTTTTCTGACAACTTTTGACTTTTACTCCCTACATTGTTGTAGAAATCTCTGTACTTTATACTCCTTACATTCTCAGAATAGATTCATTACTTTTTTCAAACTAGACAAATGTATGAAAAATAAGTTGTAAATTAGTAAATCAGAAATTGTGACTATTTCATAATTTTGACTTTTTACCTCATAATTATGACATTTTCTCATAATTTAGACTTTTTATCTCATACTTTGGATTTTTTTTTAATGTCATTATTTTTTTTTAACTTTTTTTATCTCATAATTTAGATTTATTTATTTTTTTAATCTTTTGAAATTTTGAAATTTTTCCTACATGTCCTGCCCATACCCACTACAATGACCCAATAAAAGACATCATCTACAGAGTAAATGACTTTTAAAGGCTTTATTACCTCTGCCAAGGGGGTTATGTCTTTGCCGAAGTTTGTTTGTCTGTCTGTTACTTAGCAAGATAACTAAAAAAAATATGGACGGATCTTAATGAAAATTTCATAACCTGTTGGGGGTGTCACAAGGAACAAATTATTAGATTTTGTTGATGATGCGAAAGAGATCCTAGATTCTGGATCACTTTGAAATGTATTCTCCAATGTAAAATTTCAAAGCCTGTGTTCATTCCATCCTCATCAGACATGGTGGTACAAGTACTCACATGCTGTACTTAAGTTGTACTTAAGTACAGCTACTTGTGTGAAAAAATACTCTGGTAAAAGTAGAAGTACTGATTCAACTCGTTTACTAAAGTAAAAGCAAAAAAAGCACAATTTCATTTCTCAATTGTAATAAAGTAAAAAAATAAAACTGCATTTTTACCATGGATGAAATAATTCTTATTTAACCAGGAAAAATGATAAAAGTTCCAAAAGTATTCAAAAATAAAACCTTTACAAATGAGTTACTCTGTAGATAATGTGTTGGATCAGATCACAGTTATTCAATTTAGTGAATATGGACAGGAAATTTGGGAAACATGGAAAAAGTCATAATTAATTTTTTTTAAAGAAAGCATAATTATAAGATAAAAAATCTAAATTGTGAGATTAAAAAGACAAAATTATGATAAAAAAAAGTCATAAATATGATAGGAAATACATAATTATCAGAAAATGAGTCGAAATTGTGAGATAAAGAGTTACGACTACGATATAAAAAGTCACTATTTCTTTTGCCTCTGAAGTGACTTATTGTTTTCGTTCTGTCACATCTGTTTGGTTTGAAAAAGTAACGAGTCTATTCAGAGGATGTAAGAAGTTTAAAGTACAAATATTTATACAAAAATGTAGGGAGTAAAAGTGAAAAGTTGTCAGAAAAATAAATACTCAAGTAAAGTACAGATAATTCTACTTCGTTACTCCGCACCTCTGCTCTGCAGTTACCATGGAAACATCATCATCTTCTGCAACATTAGCTGTGTTTCCATCATTCTATTCCATTATTGGCTGGAGAAATCACACACGTCACCCATACTGGGGTACATCTGTAGCCTGAGTGCAGCTGGCACGCAGCCAAAGTGAAATGGTAAATGGACTGCACTTATATAGAGCATTTTCACCCATGACAATGTTAGAAATGCTTCACATATAGGCCTCACATTCACCCATTCACACACACACCAGTAGGTGCTGCTGCCAGACCTACTTTCTTAATATATATTTTCATAATTTACATCTGTATATTGTGTATTTGTGCTTTAGTACTTCTTTTATTTTCTGGATTTTAACTTTTTTTTAATACTTTATATACATATTTTCTATTTTCTATCTCTTGCACTGAAAGGCCTGCACCTTACCCTCTGGTTGTACTTGTTGCAATGACAATAAAGCAAATGTGAATCTGAATCTGAACAATTTAGGGTTCAGTGTCTTGTCCAAGGACACATTAGCAGCGTTTCCATGACAGTTTTTCACAAAACAATAGCGATATTCATAAAATTTCGACAAAGTATATTTTGCTTTCAATGTGTTTCCATTGACGGTTGTTCTAGGCAGGACCAACGTAACTCTGGTGAAATATCATCCTGTGGGATTCCACTGTTGGAAGATGGACCTTCCACGTCTTGATATCACGCTGCATTTCTCTGCTGTTTGAAGTCTCTACAATGGAAGTTATGTTTTTCTTATGAATTATTTCAAGAAAAGTCTCCGTCTCCATTAGACCCGCTCACTCACTGTGACCCTGTTAAGCCTTGGCGGAGGTTTGCAGTCCCTAAGCTGCATTTCCATTACAGTTTTTCGCAAAACAATAGCGATATTCCAAAAATATCGATAAAGTATATTTGCACTTTGAACGTGTTTCCATTGACGTTTCCATCTAGACAGGAGTGTCGTAACTCTTGTGAAATATCATCCTGTGAGATTTCACTGTTGGAAGATGGACGCCCAAAACCTGTTGCGTCTAGGTGTCGTCATGGTTACAGCGATTGCAGTTACCCCATCAGTTTTCAACAGGAGACGCAGACTATGGGCGATGGTTCATTGGAGAAGCAAAGGGCATGAATCATGGATTTCTGGCAAAAGATAGTGAATGATATTTGCCGTCTCTATGTGTTTCTTGCAAATTATTTCAAAAGTCTCCGTCTCCTCCTCTGTCCATGTGTATCGCACCATTTTCACTCCGAGATAAGCGATCATGTGACCGTGTCCATCACATACAGTGAGCTTATAATTGTGGAAAAAGTGTTTCCATTGCACTTTTGTGATATATTAGAACATTGAAACATCTGAAAAACCACCTCATGAAAACGTAAACATTTTCTATTGACATTTGAGTGTTTTTTTGACATTCAGGTGTTTCCATTTCCAGTTTTTTTTTATAGCGTAATTTACATTTTGCGAATTCCCAGCTATTGATTCACCAGTAAAATGGTAGAGTTGGATCAGTGACAGTGGATGGAGATGCTTCTTTTATTGTTTTGGACTCACCACCACCTTTCTTCGGGGAACATCTTCTTTATTGTATTAACAACTTGTCTTTAAATAACAATCTCTGACTTACTATTGTTATTAGGCTACTTGTTATTATTATTATTAAAGTCCCATATCCTGGCTAGAGTCACTTCAGATTTACATTGACTGGACCTAAAATGACATCTGAGAATCACACGTGTATAAATGAACCTAAACAGCAGACGTCCCACAGTTCAGAGGTGACTTACTTTTCTTTAGTGTTTGGAAGACGAATGCCAGAGCTGTGTGTTTATGTCCCTAATGTCTCTGTCCAGGATTCAGTTTGTTACCACAACAGAGTGGAGTGGGCAGACTTTACTGCACCGTTGGCTGTTTACTGTCAAACTGTTGCTTGGCTCATAGTCATCAGGCTGACAATTAACAAAACACACACACACACACACACACACACACACACACACACACAAACGTTTTCCCACCTGCTGTTAGAATTTGACAGCTGTTTGTTTGTTTGTGTGTTTGAACTGACAATTTGAGCCTCATAGCTGCGTTACATGTTCAGGTCAAGAACATTTCTGAATATATTTGATCAGCTTTGTGACTTCCTAGAACACAGATGTCAAACATAAGAGGTCATCGTTGACTTCAGGAAGAAGAAAAGTGACCCCCCCCCCCTTTACACCAATGGCGAGGCAGTGGAGAGGGTACATGACTTCAGATTCCTGAGAGTATAGATCTCCGACAATCTGACCTGAACAATAAACACCTCATCCTGGATCATCACGTGTCCAAAAACACACCTGTAACTGTGTGAGGTTTTGTCATTCAAACATATAAGTGACACCATTAAAAACCTTGAAACTTCTAGAAACTTCTAGTAGCTGGCCCTTTTTAAAGAGAGTGAAAAGAAATATTTGGATTTTTTGTACGTCCTGACTTCTGCCGCCGCCAAGGCCACACCTATCGTTATCGCTTTACCTATTCACAGGTAACGTACCTGGTGCTTGAGTGGCACCTCAGAGGTACACAGTCATTTTTCACTCTTTCGATTGCCCCCAGTGGAATTCTGGTGGAACCGCAGACAAAAAAAAAAACAGTACAACAGGATTGAACGGTGAGTGGTGAGGCTGTTCTAAAGGAACTGTGGGATTACACTTAAACCCAGGAGTGCATTGTTGTAATATTTAGGTCTGTAAGGGTTAAATGTGGAGGTTTATGTCTTTAAGGGTTAACATGAGGGTCTTTAAGGGTTAAGGATATGTTTACCCTGCCCTCCAATAGGGGAGAGGGGTATTGTGTTTGGTTCAGTTTTTTTGTCTCCGACAGCAAAATCTACTGGCCCAGTTTCATGAAACTTTCAGGAAAGGTGTGAGGTGGACCAGAATGGGTCCTAATAAATTTTGGTCAATGTAGGTCAAAGGTCACAGTTACCAAAAAGTGTATTTTCACAATGACAAGAGAAAGGGCAAATCAGGTCAAATGTATGTGAGGGGGGCGGGGTTTGTTGTGCCGGAAACTACTTTAATATGAGAGGTTATCATGACTGTGCGTGTGATCTCTGATCATTTAGTGCTCGTTTATAGATCATCTAAGTTATCGTTCGATTACAGTTTGGCAAAATACGGGCTCCTGAAACACCATCTTCCATAGGGTCCCCACAAAGCTAGAAGTGACGAGCGGAATCTCAAGTGTATGCGTCACATTAACATGGTATTTTAAATTGGAGAAGAAAACTACATGGCAGTCAATTGTTCACTCTGAGCTTTTTTGTACTCATATTTTACACAAAATAGACAGAAGTACACTAATAAACAAAAAAATGCAGAGAGAAAAAAAATACAAAATATGCTAAAATACACAAAAATTACTCCCAAAACAAACTAAAATCCAAAACATATTAAAAAAACTCTTCTAAAATACAGGAAAAACACCAATATAATTGGATAAAATATCCAAAACACACACACACACACACACACATTATATATATATATATATATATATATATATATATATATATAAACTTCACAGATAGAACACCTTCAACATAACAACTGTTCTATTCATTTGCGTTAAAAGTTTTAATCCTGATGATGTATAAATCCATGTTAATATGTTCATTTTGACAGGACATATAGTCCTTGGTACCCGATTTATAAAGTGCTGTATATTTATTGGTAAATATAAGTTAAATACTAACAAATGCAGGTGTTTAATCAGCCTTTTTTCTGCAGATACTTCATGCTTCTCATAATGTGGGTTGCTTTCATCTGTGTTATTTCTTCCCAGACACTGGGTCATGACTCGAAAGTGGCCCCCCTGAGATTTGGTTTGGGTCGCCAAATGATGTTGTTTTTCAAGCCTTAGAAAATAGACGCATGAGAAGAAAAATGAGGTCCATTAACTCAGTCTAAATGTACTTATTCTGTGTCATTAAGTATTTAACAGTGTTGTATAAAGTACTGGAAGGTCATAATTTAACCAGTGGGTCTTAACCTTGTTGAAGGTACTGAACCCAACCACTTTCATATGCACATTCACCGAACCCTTATTTATTAAAAAATAATTTTATTTATTTATTTTTTTCAAATTCAACACGGTATACTGTCCTACAAAGCAAAAAGGCAGTAACTGCATTTTTGGGTGAAAATGAGTTATTGTCTTTCTTGTAAGATTAAAATCATTCTTTGTCTCATCTCATTTTGTCATCTGAACCCACTTTATCCTCACTAGGGTCACAGGGGTCACTGGGGGCCTAATCCAGCTACAATGGGTGAAGGCGGGGTACACCCTGTATGAGTCTCCAGTTCATCTCAGGGCTGAACATATATAGACAAACAATCACTGTGACATTCACACCTATGGGTGATTTAGATTAACTAGTTAACCAGTTAACCTATCAGTGCATGTGTTTGGATGGTGGGAGGAAACTGGAGTACCTGGAGAAAACCCACGCACACAAAGAGAGAACATGCAAACTCCACACAGAAAGGTCTGGTGTGGGAATAGAACCAGGGACCTTCTGTCTAAATTCGGGTCAGTTTGTCTGTCAGCAGGATTAAGTAAAAAAGTTCTCAACGGATTTTGATGAAACTTTCAGGAATGATAGATAATGGGTCAAGGAAGAAGCCATTACATTTTGAGCAATAAAGGTCAAAGGTCAAGGTCGCACTAATTGTCAAAAACTAAAACACATTAGTGGTAATATCTCAGGATTCAGACAAGATAGAATCTGGCAGTTTGTTTTTTTTTTCATTCACATCATCTCACCTTCAGACATCAGATTAGTCAACACCTATGGCTCCATCATGTTATGTTTTGATGTTATATGACACCATATCAAGACTTGTTTTATTTTTTTTTATTTTTTTTTGCTTGAATCATTTTTTTTTGGGCTGAATTCAATATATATTTATTCTTTGCTTTATCCATGATTTTTCTTTTCTCCATAATTCAATATATTTTGTTATTTGTACATAATTGTAATTCCTTCATTTTAAAACAAAAATCAATTAACCAACCAGTTCAATTATTGTATTAATTGGAAACTATGATAACACGTTTTTCAGATATATATGGGTTTTTTTTTTCTTTGCAGTGGACATCATGTTTTGGTTTTACTTTTAAATAAAGCTATTAAACATTTGTCCCCCCACAGAGGACACAAATGTATTGGTGGGTCTGAGGAGGTCAAAATGAGCTACAATTATTTCTACATTATTATGTTGATTGACAGATCTGGATTGTTTTGTACATAAGTATCTTTCCAGATTTTCACCTGCGCAGAAATCCAGTAGGAATTCCACGCATGTCTTAGTACATGAGGCCCCAGGGTTGTAAATAAATATGAAAAATACTGTTCCTGATCTGTCAACATGTCATGGAGCTTGGTCAAAAATGAACAAAAAGTACAGGATTTCACATAAATAATGTTGCCTGGATGATTGAGTGGTCAACAGAAGAGTCCAGAGTAAAGTTGTGTGGGTAATTGACCAGTTATTTCCTCTGAGAGTCCGTCTGCTCTCTGCTCTCTCACGCTGTTTAACAGACTTTCCATTTCCTGTTGAGCTCTGACACATCACCACTGAGCTGGACAGTAAAGGAGAGATGTGGATGTTTATCTGAACTAAAAAAAATACTACAAATATTTCCTTAAGTTCCTCTTCCACAGACTGATGTGGATGTAACACATATATAACATCTGTAGGTTTTAAATATTCAACAAAGATGACAGAATTTAATCTAATCTAAATATATAATATATATGTATGCCACAGTGTAAAAAAAAAAGAAAATTAAAAAAGAAAAAGAAAATCCTGACAAAAAAAGTTGACAGCTAGCTTTGTAGATTTTACAGTTTAAATGTGTAGATTTAACACTTTATATAGATGTAACATTTTAAACCTGTAGATTTAACATCTTATATAGATTTAACATTTTAAGCATGTAGATTTAACATTTTAAGCATGTAGATTTAACATTTTAAACATGTAGATTTAACATTTTAAACATGTAGATTTAACATTTTAAACATGTAGATTTAACATTTTAAACATGTAGATTTAACATTTTAAACATGTAGATTTAACATTTTAAACATGTAGATTCAACATTTTAAACATGTAGATTTAACATTTTAAACCTGTAGATTTAACATTTTAAACATGTAAATTTAACATTTTAAACATGTAGATTTAACATTTTAAACATGTAGATTTAACATTTTAAACATGTAGATTTAACATTTTAAACATGTAGATTTAACATTTTAAACCTGTAGATTTAACATTTTAAACATGTAAATTTAACATTTTAAACCTATAGATTTAACATTTTAAACGTGTAGATTTAACATTTTAAACATGTAAATTTAACATTTTAAACATGTAGATTTAGCATTTTAAACATGTAGATTTAACATTTTAAACATGTAGATTTAACATTTTAAACGTGTAGATTTAACATTTTAAACATGTAGATTTAACATTTTAAACATGTAGATTTAACATTTTAAACATGTAGATTTAACATCTTATATAGATTTAACATTTTAAACATGTGGATTTAACATTTTAAACATGTAAATTTAACATTTTAAACATGTAGATTTATCATTTTAAACCTGTAAATTTAACATTTTAAACATGTAGATTTAACATTTTAAACATGTAGATTTAACATTTTAAACCTGTAGATTTAACATTTTAAACATGTAGATTTAACATTTTAAACCTGTAGATTTAACATTTTAAACATGTAGATTTAACATTTTAAACATGTAAATTTAACATTTTAAACATGTGGATTTAACACTTTAAACATGTAGATTTAACATTTTAAACATGTAAATTTAACATTTTAAACATGTAGATTTAACATTTTAAACATGTAGATTTAACATTTTAAACATGTAAATTTAACATTTTAAACATGTAGATTTAACATTTTAAACATGTAGATTTAACATTTTAAACATGTAAATTTAACATTTTAAACATGTAGATTTAACATTTTAAACATGTAGATTTAACATTTTAAACATGTAAATTTTACATTTTAAACATGTAGATTTAACATTGTAAACATGTAGATTTAACATTTTAAACATGTAGATTTAACATTGTAAACATGTAGATTTAACATTTTAAACATGTAGATTTAACATTGTAAACATACTGATTCAACATTGAATATAAACAGTAAATGATTCTTTTCTGAATTGAACAATAGGCACCTATTTTTTTTTAATATTTATTAAAATCTTAAATTGTTGAATATTCACTTTTTTATTACTTTTATAAAAACATTTTTTCAAGTGAATCGGCTGTTATTTTAACCTTGTGTTCTTAGAATCTAAATGCACTGTTTTACAATTTTGTTTTATTTTCCCAAAACAATAGAAATAAATCATGTCTATATACAAATATGCTTTTCTTTACATACTCTTCCTGCAAAAACTAAAGCTGCATTTGATTTAACACAAAAAATTCTCAAATAAACAACTTTACATCATAATTTTAGTTACAGATTTTGGCTGTGGCTCAGTTGGTAGAGTGGGTCGCCCAATGACCGAGAGGTTGGCGGTTCGCGTCCTGGCTCTGGCTGTCCACATGTCGAAGTGTCCTTTGGCAAGACACTGAACCCTGGCTTAGGCCCCCAGTAGGACTGACCATAGACCTTAGTGTGAATGGGTGAATGAGAGGCTAATGTAAAGCGCTTTGAGCACCATGAAGGTGGAAAAGCGCTATATAAATGCAGTCCATTTACCATTTACCATTTTACGTTGCAATTTTACAACTTTTTTACTGTTAATTCCAGTCATTTCTTTTACAGTGTGCGCGCACGCACACACACACACACACACACAGACACACACACACACAGGTTCTTATCACATCTCCATTTCCCCTCCCAGACCATTGTGCCTCTGGACAGAAAACTACAAAGGCTGCTTCATGCTGCCTGGCTGTGTGGCACTGAGAACTAATGGCCATTAAATGGGACTGTGTGACCAGATGCTGATTACATCTGTACCTTCATCCCACTGGTGTCGTTTCCAAAAGCGCTAAACACTGGCTTTTGTAAACCAGTAGATACTGAAGTACTTACACTGTAAAAAAATAATAACAATAAAAGAAGATACTGCTCAATAACATTATGGCAACACATTATAAGCAATAATTTAAAATCCTTTAATAAAAACAACCATTATAATAACAAACCAATTAGTTATTAATTTATGTTGGTTTTGCAATAAAATGATGAGAAAATGTCTTTTTGCCAATTATTTTGCATCTTTTTTTCAGGCAGAACTTAACATTCATCCATTAATAATAATAATAATAACAATAACAATAACAATAATAATAATAATAATAATAATTATAATAATAATAATAACTAGAAAAGCACTCTGAGAGCACAAACCTCCACCAAGGCAGACCCCCCCCCCTCCAAATAAAGAGGTCCACTAAGCAGGTTATGTTGTTGCCAGAGTTTGTTTGTCTGTCTGTAGTTAGCAAGATAACTCAAAAGGTTATGAACAGATCTTGATGAATATTGATAATCGTAATGTGTTGGGAGTGTCACAAGGAACAAATGATTAGATTTTGGTGGTGATCCAGAAGAGATCCTGGATTCTGGATCACTTTGAAATTTTACATTACAGTAAATGGAGAATACATGTTAAAGTAATCCAGAATCCACGATCTATTCCGTCCATAACCTTTTGAGTTGTCTTGCTAACTAACTAACTAACTAACAGACAAACAAACAAAATCTAGCAAACAATAACCCCCTTGGCAGAGGTATTAAAAAGTGTTACAGTAAAAAAACAAACAAAAAAACCCTGTAACTTTTGGATAGATTTCCCTGAAACTGGTCGGCGAATCACGGTGAAGTATCGAGTCAGAGGGCGGGCGTAACAAAGTAACGCTGTGACAATTTGGAGAGAAACAACCATAGAAGAAGAACAAAAACAACAACAGAAGGTTGCTGACTGGGTGGTGATTTCCTTTTTTATCACAGATGAGTGAAGAATGTGACAAAACGTCAGTAATCTTTAAATTCTTTTTACAGAAGCGACATCAGTCGTTCAGCTCCATAATCCACCATTTTTGTCTTAACTTTCTCCAGACTCCTCCATGAACTTTCCGGCGCTCTAACTACATCATCCTAAAGATTACGCTGATTGGTTATAGTACCGTCCTATTGAATACAGAGGATTTGAAAGACAACCTTTTGGTCCCGCCTCCTCTGACTATGAAGCACCACTAGACCCATACATGGAATGAATAGGGATAGCGAAGCTAGGCTAGGCTAGGCTAACAAAATGCTTCTGCTAACACAGCATCTAGGAAGACTGTGGTGCCAGCTGCTTCTTAGAGGCAGACGTTCGAAACTTTTAATTCCTGCCTTCTACAGGATGGTACGGCAAAAAATAAGGTATGAAACCTTGGATATCAGCCATTCCTATATGAGACTAGCCAAGGATCTAGTCTGTCCCCAGTGGCCGGAAATGGTATTTGCTACGGGGAGACAGACTAGACAGCCTAGGATCTGAAAATCCCAACTGGGTCGGACCAATCAAATCGCAAGAGGCGGGATTGGAGCCCGCCCTGCCTCATGACGACACAAATACGACACGTAATGTTGTAGAGACGTAGCAGCTAGCACACCAAAGAGAAGAAGAAAGCGTAGCTGCTAGCTAGCACACATTGCCGTAACACCAGTTGCTAGCTGCTAGACAACATGGCTCATCACCAGGAACAACCATTCGAGCTGGCTTTGGCAGCAACGCTAGGTGATTTAAAATTACAGTTTTCCCTGCGAGAGGAGCAGAAAACGGCACTTAAGCTGTTTTTGGAAAAAAGGGACGTTGTTGGAGTTTTGCCCACCGGGTATGGCAAAAGTTTGATTTATCCAATAGCTTGGCGTTGTGTAAAGAGAAAACTTGACAGACAGCAGTTATCCCGCCCACAAATTCGCCTAGACTTTCTAGACTCTCCCCGTAGCAAATGCAGTTTGCGGCCACTGGCGACAGTCTAGATCCTAGGCTAATATGAGACCTGATGGATCAAATATAATCAAAAGTGATACACATACATATAATGTATGTGTAAAATGGGTTTTTTTTTTGGTTGTTCAGAAGGACCAATAAAGGATCCAGTTAAAAGAACTACAATTTTCTGTCACTAATTTAATGGTTCAGTCTTTTCAGGGTTAAAAGTTGCATGCAGGACACAGATTACAAGACTTGACAGAGATCAAACCCAGGTACAACAGCTGTGAATCCCCTCATGAATGCTTGTACTGTTCTGGAAACACTGCTCTAATAGCACAACACTCAATACGCACATGGCTTTAATGATCTTCTCTCTTTGTTGATATTTCCATAAGTGGGTGTTAAATGCTGGAAAATACCAGCATGTAAGAATCAAACTTATTCAATAAAGGAGGAATGTATGCCAAGTGTGTTTAAAGGATCTAATTAAAGAGCGGAATGTATTTTTATTGGCAGTATTAAAACTGGCAACCATCAATATTTGTCGTATAATTGGATATCTGCAGTCATTTTCAACCCACGCTACATATGTGCAGCATTTACAAAGTGGTGCAGGAGTTTCCCGTCTATCCCTGTGGGAGTTAAACAATAACCTTTCAAAACTGAAGAAAGAAGTTACATGTATAAGATGATCAATTTTAGGATTTTGTAGTTTAGTATTTTTTTTAGTTCTATCTTTTTTAACATTATTATAATATTTGTTATATCTTTATATTTATTACATTACTCAGTGTGTATGTGATGCATGTGTGACATTAGTACTTTACTGGAGCAGCTTTTATATGCAATGACAATAAAGACATTCTATTCTATTCTATTCTATTAGTATTTCATACATGACAAAAAAAAATGCACCTTTACTTTTTACTTTATTACAATTGAGAAGTTGTATTTTTTTACTTTTACTTCAGTAAAGGAGTTGAATCAGTACTTCTACTTTTACCGGAGTACTTTTTTTTTTTTTTTTTCGCACAAGTATGTGTACTTCTACTTTAAGTACTGATTGTGAGTACTGTTACCACCTCTGCTGCAGATAAATGACAGAATCCTCAGAGCTCTTCATGTTATTAAACTCCATCTGTCCACAGTCCATCCCTCTGTACACAACTCTGATTATTTAAACATCAAATCTATGTTTACCTGAAACAAAAACTTGGCGCGGCAGTCGTGGCTGGCAGTGATTATTAAGGCCTGTGTTTATGTGTGTTAGGTTTGAATGTTTTTCAGGTCCGTCCTGCTCTGCCAAAGGAAAGTGCATGGAAACAGCACTGAAATCTGGATCATTCCTCTGACAATGGGACGGATTTATAAACTGGGGCAGCGCGAGAAACTGACGGTAGATGTAAAAGCTACATCATATGGACCCTTCAGATAACACAGTATCTGCCCGTCTAAAAACAATATATATATGGAATTAAAATAAATAATCTGCCATTGGAACAAGTGAAAATTATCTTGGTAAGATTTATTGAAATAAGATTTTCAAGCTATGTTGTATAAAAATAAGATATTTTTTATTATTAGTGAAAGTTAACCCTTTAACCCCTGATGCGTCAGCGATGACACGTTCTGAAAGGATGGTTTAGTTTCAATATTCAGAAGAAATTACTGCTTTTTACTGTGATTTGACTGAGTTTTGTTCATGTATCTGACATATGGAAATAAACAGGTGTCAAAAAGTGACTGATTTAGAAAAAAGAAACTGTCACCAAATTACATTATTTATTTATTTATTTATACTTAATTTTAGTTTATTTTAACAAAGTTAACTTATTATCTTGTAACTATTCATTAGTTTTTGTTATTTTCTGCCCTCATTTTATATTTCTACATTTAATATTATATTTTATTATTTTTCCTTCACTTTTGTGCCATTTGTGTCTTATTTTGTTCATGTTACTTATTATTTTTGTTGGTTTATTATACATTATTCACTGTTATTGTCCATTTCGTTACTTATTTTATTAATTTTTGACTAGAACTATTAAAGTCTCAGGAGTTAAAGGGTTAAGACAGTGGGCTTGTTTACATGAGAGTTTTTATTCCTGTTTAATTCAGAATAAAGGTTAATTTCGCTTTAAACGTGACCATATAAACACCAGTTGAAATTGACCATTCCTAATGAAACTTAATTCCAAATAAAGTCACTGGTTTATTCCACTCCACACCCCTAGCAGCAGCAAATCAAATTTGCTACAAGGGACAATGAAACTTTTAGATAGAGTTCCCTGAAACTGGCCGACGAATCACGGTGAAGCATAGAGTCAGAGGGCGGGCGTAACAAAGTGACGACAGAGCTGCGACAATTCGGAGAGAAACAACCATAGAAGAAGAAGATGGCTGCTGACTGGGTGTAGATTTACTGTTATCAAAGATGAGTGAAGAATGTGAGGAAACATCAGTAATCTTTAAATTATTTTTACAGAAGTAACAGTCGTTAAACTTCATAATCCACCACCTTATTTAGTCATTCCTTACTTTCTACAGACTCCACAGTGAACTACGTCATCCTAAAGGTTACACTGACTGCTTGTAGTACCGTCCTATTGCATACAGAGGGATTTGAAAGACAACCTTTTAGCCCCGCCTCCCCTGACTATGATGCACCACTAGACCTATACATGGAATGAACGGGGATAGTGTGGTTAAAAATGTTAACATCTGGGCATGTTTTTAATGTCTCCTTTAAAAAAATTTTTGTGTTTTTCCACATCTTTTCCAATACATTTATGTTTTTAACACTTTCCCTGATATTTTAACATCTTTGTGTGTTTTTACCTTTTTTTAATTACATAAATTTCAACATCCGTGTGTGTTTTTTAACGTTTCTTTTGACACATATCTTGACGTTTTCTCTCATTTTCACTTGGGGCTTGATTTTGCCCCTCCATGTACTGCAGTCAGCTAAAGTTACCATTTTTTACATTTATTTTTAATGAATTTTATTATTTTTATTAATTCTTTTTTATTTTTAAAAAAAGAAGAAGAAGAAGGTAAGGGAGATATCTGGGCCAAGAAGTCCAGATTTGAGAATCATTGTATTTGATGAAGAACAAGTGCAGCTTCAGGTCTGTGATGTGTCTAAGGTAACGTGTGTTGTGTCTTTATCTCAGTCTGAGCCTTGGCTAGAACGAAACTAAACAGACAAGGGCTAGATTAAGTGTGACAAATGGGCGTGTTTGTAATGACTTTCCTGTGAGCACAGTCAACCCTGCACTTATAACCTGAACTAGATCTGTTGACCTTCCCTTCAACCTATAGTTACGTTTAACCTTTGACCTTTAAATAAGGGTCAAGTCACAGATATAAACCACTAACTCATTTCTCATTTGCGCTTCATCTCTTATTTTATGTCAACAAATTAAACTGAATAAATGGTTGGACAAAAAAATAATAATTTGCATTAAACCAAATGACTTTAGTGTTGGTTAGTTCATGTTTTTAATATATATGATGGTGTGTTATTCCACATATATACTGGTTTATGTACATGTATACAATGGATTAGTAAATATTCCACTAGAAAGAACCTGTAAAGTGAATGGATCATAATGTGCAGACAGTGTTTGAAGTAGATCTGACACTAATATTCATTTGGATTAAAACCTATTCTACTGTTCATTTTAACAATTTCACATTTTCACCCCAGACTTATCTTGGAAACCTGAACCAACCAGCATTTAAGACTTTAGTTTTATCTTTATCTCTCTCTCTCTCTCCTCATTTATGTTTCATGATTAATCTTTGCTCTTTTTTTTTTTTTATTAATTTTGTCTCTTTGCATTCATTGTTTTACTCATTTTCGAGCTTATTTGATTTTTTTTCCTTTTTTTGAGGGTGATGTTCATCAATGTTTCTCCATATTTTGTTCCTTTTTTGACTAATTTTCATTAATTTCATTATCTATCCATCCATCCATCCATCCATCCATCCATCCATCCATCCATCCATCCATCCATCCATCCATCCATCCATCCATCCATCCATCCATCCATCCATCCATCCATCCATCCATCCATCCATCTCCTTTCATTCCATTTCAAATACAGAAATGTTAAATGTTCTTCACTTCTATAGTTTTTTTCCACCTTCGTGGTTCAAAGCTCTTTACATTAGCCTCACATTCACCCATTCACACACACTCATACACCAGTAGGTTTCTAAGGTTCTGTCAGTTCTACTGGGAGACTAAGACAGGGTTCAGTGTCTTGCCCAAGGACACTGACATGTGGACAGCCAGACCCGGGATGCGAACCGTCAACCCTTCAGTCATTGGATGACCCGCTCTACCAACTGCTGTGGTACAAGCTTCTTGATTTCTCCTCATTGACTTTTTTCCATAACATAATATTACATATGTAATTTTAACAGACATGACCCACTTCAGAGGCCCCGCAGTTACCATGGAAACACCATCATCTTCTACAATATTAATTCACCAGTAAAACCCATGGAATTGGATCAATGACACAGTATGGAGAAACTGGCTTCATGTTCAGACAAACATATTTTTTCGGTGATTATTTTAAGTGTGATGAGATATTTGGACATTTAGTCATTTAGATTTTTTCCAGTATAATAATGTATAAAAATGAATAACTTCATATTTTCTTACAGTATGCTGATAAATAATGACATCTTCAAATTTTTGTCTTTGTTTTGGTGCAAAAAGTACAAAATTATCAAAAATATTTACATTTACAAACTATCCTGTAATAATTGGCACCCAAAAAAATCATAAAAGAAAAAACAAAACAGTTTGTCAAAACAGTAAAACATGGAGAAACACTCACATGTCATATGATGTTTCACTTCTTCAAGAATATGGTGGGAACATTACTGGAAAAATGCCATTAAATCCCCAAAATCCAAACCAATAAAAATAAAGTAACAACAAAAAAAGGTCATGGTGTTTTTTGTTTTTTTTTTCTTTCTTTCTTTACTTTTTATTTGACTACGTGTCTCCAGTTCTGTGAAGTATTTATATGGCCTCATGGGTTCTAAATACAGAACTAAGAATAAACTGTACAAACAAAAATAGAAGCCATGTGTAAATAGCTACGTGTTCTGCATAAATTGGCCTCATGTCACAGTTCAGTCACACACTGAATGGATCAGCTGTAATTTCACCAGCAGTTAAATATGATAGAAATGACTACACACTGGAATAAATACAAATCTGACCAACAAGTGTATTTGTCTCATTTCTAGTCCAATTATCTCATCACACTGAAAATCAGACAGAATCACCAACAGTCAGATATAAGAACTGATTTATAGACAATAGATCTGGACAAATCTGATTTAAAGAAATGTGATCTTTTTTTTTTGTTAATTAAAGATATTTTCTTTTTTTTTGCTTATATATATTACAACTGTTTTATAGACAAATTGATCTGGAAAATCTGATTTAAGATACTTTTCACTGGTTCCATTGACACATATTTTGGCTTAATTCAGGCAAAAATGTCTTTTATTAATTTCAAGTTATTGTTTTTTTAATTCAAGATCATTTTTTTCTTCGTTGAAGATTTGGTTTGCTTAATCCAAGATATTTTGTTAATTACATATATTTTGCTTAGTACAATATAAAAAACTGATTGATGGACAATTGATCTGGAAAATCTGATTTAAGATCATTTTCACTGGTTCCATTGACACACACTTTTTTTTTTTTTACTTAATTCAAGTAAAAATGTATTAATGTCTTTTTACTTGTTTTTAGAGGGGCATTTCACTGAAAAAATGCCCCTCTAAAAACAAGTACAAAAAACTATTAATACAAGATATTTCTACTTTTATATATATATATATATATATATATATATATATATATATATATATATATATATATATATATATATATAAGAATTGATTTATAGATAATAGATCTGGAAAATCTGATTGAAGAAATGCTTAATTCAAGCAAAAAAGGTTTGTATCTGGTTTTTTTTAGAGGGGAATTTATTCCAGTGCAAGGAGATAATTATTTTATCTTAAATCACAGCATCAGTCATTAAATCCACATTCAAACCTAACCTCTGCTCTCACAAACACACATGAACTGACCTTGAGATGTTGTAGCTGCAGCACCAGGTCATCCAGCTGGTTTCTTTTGTCTTCTATTTCAGTTTGCCTTTTTCGCTTTTCCTGAAAGACAAACAAAATAACACTGACATGAAAACTCTATTTAACATTTGCCGTCAGTATTCATAATAACAGAGGTGCAGTAATACAAAAAAGAGGATTGTGATGAGGCCTGAATGTATGATCGAACAAGTACAAACAGTTGATCATAAGATCCCTGAAGTCAAGGTTCTGATGAATTCAATTTAATGTGGTGTTTGTTTCCACTTCTGTTTAGACCAGGGGTGTCAAACTCATTTTAGTTCAGGGGCCACATTCAGCTAAATTTGACTGAAATGGGCAAAACCAGTGAAATAGTAACATAAACATAAATGTCAACTCCAAAAAATTCTCTGTTTTACAATGAAATAGTCAAATTAAGTAATGAACATGTTTACATTGATAAACTATTCTTTAAAATAATGTGAATAACATGAAACATGTGAAAAAATAATCCTAATTTGAACAATATTATGCTTCTGTTTATCATTTCCACGTGTTCTTTATGAGTTGCAGATCATAGCGGGTCCACAAATACACAAAATATTTCATATCGGGAAGATTATTCTTAAAAATGCACTGACTTCTCTTGAAACACGGAAGGTTATTCATAATTATTCACAGTTTATTCAAACATTTTGTGAAATTATACTTTGTTTTCGCATAAATATGTGAAAATATTTACATTTACCACAAGAAAAAATGAAGTTGTGAGTATTTATAGATTATTATGGTAGTATTTTACAGGTCTGACTCACTTCAGATTGAATTGGTCTGAACATGGAACCTGAACTAAAGTGATTATTAATTAGTATCTTAATGTCTATTTTTGCATTTCACAAATTCATCCCAAGGGCCGGAGTGGACCCTTTGGTGGGCTGGATTTGGCCCCCGGGCCTTATGTTTGACACCTGTGGTTTAGACTGATCCATCACAGCTCTTCATCACAGACTTTTCAAGAGAAGTCGAAACAAACTGTGACTCCATTTGTTGGTATTTGTCAGTGAAATTCCTTGTTCAATTTTTACACTGTAAAAAATAAAACACACTCATAGTATTTCTTTGTTTCTGTTGAACATAATTTCAACATTTCCTTGTTCGAGTCTGTGGAAAAGACGCCTACTTTGTGTGATAGGGTCACAGAGCAGCAGCATTTGCAGAGAAATAAATTCTGAAATGTTATGATGAAAGACGACAATGAGCTCCTGCTGTTTGAAAAACCAGCGGTGACACTGATATGAACACTATACTGCCAAAAGTATTCACTCACCTGCCTTAAATAGAATTAAAGGAGACCTATTCTACTCAGTTTTAACTCTTATTATGTGAGTTTTCAGCACCCACAGAGTAGCTTTACATGATTTCTAGCTTTAGACTTTGGACATTTCCATGCTCCCAAGTTTGTGGGAACAGTTTGGGGATGGCTCCTGTGTCGACCCCATTTGCACCATGCATACGCTTTTCGGTTGGCTACCATGGCTGCTAAACAACAGCAACTCCCTTTGAAGAAAACTGAAGACCTGATTTGTGTCTTAAAAAAAAGCAACTTCATTAACAACAGTTACATTTATCTGGATGTAGTTTCCTGATCTGATCCCAAACTTAGAAAGAGGAAGTCTATGTATAAGTCTAAGTCTATGTATAAGTTTAAGTCTATGTCTATGTATAAGTCTAACTCTATGTACATGTCTCACTGTCAGTCTATTACAACAAGTATTCAGAAAATGGTTAATCTCGCCCCATTCTGTGCCAATCTCAAGTTTCTATGACAACCAAATGCGACCTTCACCTTTGACCTTTTTTAAATATATATATATATATATATATATATATATATATATATATATATATATATATATATATATATATATATATATATATGTGTGTGTGTGTGTGTGTGTGTGTGTGTGTGTGTAATATTATGATAATATAAACAGTATTGACTAAGTTATAGTGTGATATGTCTATGCTCCCCTTGACACACAAAGAAATTAATTTTGCAAAATGTCACCTCTGACCTCCAGAAATCTCAAAAACTACTGGTCGTAGGTGATAATACCAATTATGAGAATTGTAGAAATCTTAATTCTGCATCGCCCTCTGTTCTTGGGTTATAACCAATAATGTGATTTTGACCTTATAGTTAATTGTGACCTTGACCTTTGACCTTTACTCAAATGGATCATTGCATACGATGCGCATTCCCTGTATGTATATGCCCATGTAGTTTCATGGTGATGTCTCAAGTATTCATTGACTGAAATAAATGTCTCTGCGGACACACACACACACACACACACACACACACACACACACACACACACACACACACACACACACACACACAGTGATTACAATAATCTCTCCCAAACAATGTTGGGTGACATTTAAAATGAGTCATTTACTTTCTGCTGCTGGAGAGGTTCAGGTTTGTTGAAGTGAAATGAAAGACAAACTCAAATGATCAGTGCGATATTAGCAAATGTTCAGCCCACGGAACGTTCTGTGGAGAAAAAAGATCTGTGGGAGAACACAGGAAGGAAGTGAGGTATTAGAGAGGTCAGAGGTCAGAGCTTATCAGGGGTTGTGAGGGGTGAAGGTCTGGTCTACAGCATCTCTAAAGAGGAGGATTAAACCTGGAAGCCTCTAAATGAAACTGAGGTGTAGAGAACAATCCAAGTGGAGATGAATGAGGCTGACCTTCACATGTGGTGGTGGGGGGGGCAGCCTAAGGCGAGTGGGAGGGGCCAAACCCAGGGCATGAGGAGTCAGTGTGTGAAAGGAGAGAGAAGCAGAGCAACTGCTTTTGAGCCCCAGAGAAAAAATATATCCTTCTTAAAATGAGTAAAAAAAATTGAATACAAGGTGTTTTTTGCAGATATGAAGCAAATAATAAATAAATTATCGAGTTAAGAACAAGAAACAAGTTTCAATTAAGCAAAAGAAAGAAATCTTGAATTAAGAAAAAAAATTTATTCCTGAATTAAGTGAACAATTTTTTATTGAATTAAGCAAAAATAAATAAATAAATAACTTCAATGAATTAAAAGACAAATGTTGAATAGAAAAAGTCTTAAATTAAACAAAAAAAAAATCAGGAATTAAGCAAAAAAAAAAAAAAAACGACTAAAGAAAAAATCTTGAATTAAGCAAATGATAAACGCATTAAAAAATTGCTAATGGAGCAAATTAAAATGATCTTGGTCAGGTTTCTTAAATCTTAAATAATCTCGTCATCTGAACCGGCTTTATCCTCACTAGGTTTACAGGGTCTGTGGGGGTCTAATCCAGGCAGTAAAAATTAGTGTTTTTTTCATCATTCAAATCATTCTTTGTCATGTAATAACATATCTCATCTCAAATGTCTGTCCTTTTGGAGAAAATTGGTGAGTGTTTGTACAGTAACTGCACAAAGTACTAGTAAAACAAAACAAAAAGACAGTAAAGACCATTACAGTGTCCCATGTAGGACCCTGCCCCAATAGTTTACAGTCAATCACTGTATTAGACTGAAACATATTATGGATTTAATGGACTATAACACGCACTGTGAATGAATGGTTTTTATGAAGGTTTTTCATATATAAGGTGCATAAACTGAAGTCAAATTCATGAGATAAAAAGTAAAAATCATGAGATAAAAAGTTAAAATTATGGAATAAACAGCGAATATTATGAGATAAAAACTCAAAATCAGGAGATAAAAAGTAAAAATTATGAGATAAAAAGTAAAAATTATGAGACAAAAAGTAAAAATTATGAGACAAAAAGTAAAAATTATGAGATAAAAAGTGAAAATTATGAGATAAGAGTACAAATTATGAGATAAAAAGTAAAAGTCATGAGATAAAAAGTAAAAAATTAGCAGATAAAAAGTAAAAATTATGAGACAAAAAGTAAAAATTATGAGATAAAAAGTAAAAATTATGAGACAAAAAGTACAAATTATGAGATAAAAAGTAAAAATTATGAGACAAAAAGTAAAAATTATGAGATAAAAAGTAAAAATTATGAGACAAAAAGTAAAAATTATGAGATAAAAAGTAAAAATTATGAGATAAAAAGTAAAAATTATGAGATAAGAGTACAAATTCTGAGATAAAAAGTAAAAGTCATGAGATAAAAAGTAAGTCATGAGATAAAAAGTAAAAAATTAGCAGATAAAAAGTAAAAATTATGAGACAAAAAGTAAAAATTATGAGATAAAAAGTAAAAATTATCAGATAAAAAGTACAAATTATGAGATAAAAAGTAAAAATCATGAGATAAAAAGCCAAAATATTTTTTGCAGAACTAGTTAATATGCAGTAACAATAACTGCCTCATGTCCAATAATCTACCTACAATCAACAGAACTTTAAGATAATTTTTCTCACTTTGTAGGACAGAATTGTCTATAAATCAGTTCTTATATCTGACTGAACAGTTCTTCTGTAGGTGATTCTGTCTGATTTAAGTGTGATTAAATATTTGGAGTAGAAATGATAAAAACACACTTGTTCAGATGAGTATTTTTTGCAGTGGGTTGACTGTGACAGATACATGGGAATGCAAACAGAGCAGATCCCAGTGCAGCTGTACTTGGACGTGAAGGCCATGAGATACTGGACATCCATTTTTTTTTTTTCTCTTTTCCATCAGTGGGAACAGAACCAGCATTTGTGGGATGTTTCCTGTTTGCTAAATATAACCATGAGGGAAAAGCTGAAGTGTGAGTGTGAATAAAACTCTATGGAGTAAAAGTCAATAAAGGTGAAAGTTGTATAGGTGTCAAACATGCGGCCCAGGGGCTAAATCCAGGCCGCCAAAGGGTCCAGTCCAGCTGAACTGAAGATGAACTTATGAAATGTAAAAATACTTATATTTATATTAATAATTACAGTATTTTCTGGGGTATAAGGCACACTTAAAAGACTTTAATTTTCTCCAAAAACAACAGTGTGCCTTATAATCCAGAGCACTTTATATATATACAGTAGATCAAGTCTGGCTGTGCTTCGTAACTTGTAATTTTGGCTTTTTATCTCATAATTTAGCCTTTTTATCTTGTAATTTGGCCTTTTTATCTCATAATTTTGACTTTTTATCTCATAATTTAGACTTTTTATCACATGATTTTGACTTTGGATCTCATAATTTAGAATTTTTATCTCATAATTTTAACTTTTTATCTCACGATTTATAATAATTATCATAATAAACAGAGGTCAAAAAGCCAATGATTTAGAAATAAAGAAAAAGCCAAAACTAAAACAATTGCAACCAAATTACAATATAAGTTCTTTCTTTAAATTTTATTTTTTTTACTTAATTGTTCTGCAAATTGTGATTTTGTAAATATTTATTACTTTTTTAATTAATTTTGTTGCTTATTTTGTTTATTTTTCTACATTTGGTTTTTTATTTTTAAATTTTTCTTCAATTTTGTTCTGTTTGTGTCTTACGTTGTTCATCTTACTTATTATTTTTGTTAGTTTATTCAATTTTTGTTCATTTTGCTGCTCATTTGATTCTTTTTTTCTTACTGTGGAACTGTTAGTCTCAGGAGTTAAAGGGTTAATATGATACCTGTACATCACTTTGACTGAAAATTATTCTTAATAATAAAATGAGCTGAGAGAGTGAGGGAATCTGCTTAAACATAATCATGAGCAGTTCCATAATACTGCCATCAAAACCACCTAATATTCTAAATGGACTTGGTGGTTCTACAAGCCACAGTTCTGCCATGTCAGTGGTTTTTACAGAAATGTAACATCAGGATTTTATTCTGGAAAATGAGTTTCCACAAGAACAACCTGTATTTTATCACTGTTTCTGGGAGAAGACGTCTCGAAGCTGTACGAGAAAACATCTGATCCAAACTTGAGGTCATCTTTACACACACACACACACGCACACACACACGCACACA
Organism: Siphamia tubifer; assembly: GCA_020466265.1. NCBI lineage: Eukaryota > Metazoa > Chordata > Actinopteri > Kurtiformes > Apogonidae > Siphamia > Siphamia tubifer. The sequence goes on along the minus strand of CM035794.1, from coordinate 74,101,193 downwards.
CACACACACACGCACACACACACACACACACACACGCATACTCGTTTACATGTAATCAAATACACATTGGGTGTAAAGACTTCTTTCTTAAATTAAATACAATAAAATAAAATTGATACAAATTAGATAATTAATTAAAATAAAAAACTGAAAATAAAAATGAATGAATATATAAATAAAATACCACTAAAATTTTAAAACGAAAATCGTACTTTTTGTTAATAAATAAATGACTTTTTAAATACATGAAAATATTCAAACCTTTGAAAAATACATGTTTTTCGTTTTGGATCCGTTTCCCTCTTGTTTTATGAGGACTTCCAGAAAAATCTAATGAATGTATTCATAGGGCCACATCATTTCTATTTCACTAGTGGGGACCTTTATTTATATTTAATCCTCATGGGGACCTACATTTTGGTCCCCATAGTGTCAGAGGTGCCCATGGTGTGACTGTGGAAACAGATCAATGTCCCCTATAAAGATAGTAATACAAACACACACACACACACACACTCGTTTACATGTCTTCTAAGGACCAAGTTTGTAATGACCACTTGTAGGTAAAGTAGCCATTAGGTAGTGAGCATAATAACATCTATTTTCCCGCAAGAAAAAATGTAATTAGAATTTTAAATACATTTAAGTAAAACTAATCATTAAATATATAAAATGTATAATAAATAAAAACTAAATATATACAAATATATACAAAATAAAAAAAAAACACATCAAACCTGAACCTATTTCCCTCATACTTTATGGGGACTATAATTAATTAATATTGTTATAGGGCCCAGTCATTTACATAAATATTCATACTTCACACAAATGTATACTTTACTAGTGGGGAACTATATTTATATTTAACCCTCGCAGGGACCTGAATTTTGGTCCCCATGGTGTCAGAGGTCCCCATGTTGTGAGTGCGTAAACAGTTCAATGTCCCCATAAAGACAGGAATACAAGTACACACACACACACACACCACAGCAGCAGTTCCCATGGTTTGTGAAACACACAGAGGTATGGTAACCAGATGTTAGTGACTGTTAAGGACATGTGGTTGAGGACTGAGAAACACACACACACACACACACACACAAACAATCCACTTATAGACATGAATATATGCACATACACACCATTAATACTCTCAAAATACAACAGCACAGTGGAAGAAATGCACCCCTAAAAACTAGTAAAAAAACAATTGAATACAAGATACCTATGATTGAATGAAGAAAAATACAAATCTTGAATTAAAGCAAAAAATAAGAATAAAAAAAAATCTTGAATAATAAAAAAAAAAAAAATCTTGAATTAAGCAAAAAATAAGAATTAAAAAAAATCTTGAATAATAAAAAAAATAAATCTTGAATTAAGCAAAAAAAATAAATAAATAAATTAAATCTTCTAATTAAACCAGTTAAAATGATCTTGGTCAGATTTGTCTAAATTTCTGTACAGTTTTGTGCATATATCCAATGGAAAACATCCAAAAATAAAATAAGCTCAGTGTAGAACAGACATACGAGCTCGATTTCGCTGTTCAATGATATGGGTCTTATTCACCAGATGGAACGTTCAACGTTGAAGGGTACACTTGTTGCTACACACAACACTTTCCCGGCAGCAATAGCACCTCACTGCTGCATCCCAAAATGCACATCCACGAAGAGGAAAAAAATCATACCGTGGACAGACCTTACATCATTAAGACACTTCAGCATGAATGGATCAAAACCATACAGAGGGATCCTGGTCCATATTTCACAGTAAGATAAGGATAATTATGTCACTGAAATGCATTAGGTAACACGTTAAGCTTAGCTTACCAGACTAGCATCAATGATAAATAGCGCTAATATCATCTGATCAACCTGTCACGATGAAATAAGAAACTATGAATGTGTAATTACATAACACTACATGCTATTTCAGATTATTCCTCCCATTTTGTGGTTAGCGTAACGATGGTTGTCAGTACTGATGATATGCTAGCGTTAGCATTAGCCTACTTAAACTTTATGTAGCCTTCAACCCAGTGACTGTACAGGGTTCCTACAGCTCAGGGAAAGTTACATTCAAGACTTTTTAAAACTTTTTTTTTTTTTTTTTTAATGGTGTTTGAAATTCAATTTAAGACCAAGCCGACAATGAAGCAAAATTGAAAAGTGAAAAACACACCACATGAATTACCTGGGGGCAGTTTTAACGACTGTTTATTTTAAATAGAACATGACTTTTTGGTCCAGTTGCTGCTACATCCATTTGCATCAAGAAGCATAACTTTGACATTTTGAATATATAACACACACACACACACACACACACACCATAAAAACACACAGTTGCAAAAAAATAAGTATAGTTCAAGGAATACCACACCCACAGAATGATGTGCCCTCATTTTCTACTCATCCTAAATTATTACTTTTTATTTCACAAATCTTCCTTAAGTGTCTAAATTCTTAAGACTTTTGAAAATGCGATTTAAGACATTTTAATGCCAATTAAGGCCTTATTTTTAGAACAATGAATTCAATGCCTTTCAAGACTTTTCAAGTAGCATTTCAGCAAGAAGGCCGTGGGAATACTGCAGTCCTTACACGCCCATTTTTCAACAATATCGATCGTTAACTCTGACATGACAGACGGTGGTTTAACTGCTGGCATGTTGGTAACCCAAATGTTCACTGAAGCTAGTGATTGACAACGTATGGAACTGTGGACTTGTGTTTAACTTCCGTACCCTCAAGTGTAAAAATCGCCACCGGTGAATAAGGCGAACAGTGTCTAAACTACAGTATAATTCTATTATAATGTGCAGTATCTGATCAGCTGATGAGGCACAGTGTGTGTGTGTGTGTGTGTGTGTGTGTGTGTGTGTGTGTGTGTGTCTGCTGTAGAGGAATGAAGAAAGTAAATAAAAAGCAGCAGAAAAAGGGTCGACACTGGCTGTCCTTTTCTTTTTTTTTTTGTACTGCAGAGCAATGCAGCATAAGTCTAAAACACTGCACTGGCCAAATAACATACAGAACATCCCACTGGAAACAGAAAACTGTGCTGCTTCTATAGGTGATAGAGTTTGTATTAAAATCAGCGCTGCATAAGTTTTAACATCGGAAAAAATCTAAATCAGACCAAGTCTATTTTTTGCATCTCTAGTGGTGGTCTGGTGTTGGAATCGAACCCGGGTCCTTCTTGCTGTGAAGTGCTAACCACTGCACCACCGTACCGCCCAACTGGTGCCAGGCACAACAAACCCCGCCCCTCAGAGATATTTCTCAGAATGTGAGACTGGCCATGTTTACATGATGTTTTTTTTTTTTTTTTTTAAATTTAGATTTATTCTGAATAAAATAATTTAAATAATTTAATTCATGTTTACATGGAAATGTTAATTCCAAGTAAAGGTTTCCATGGAAACGGCTGTATTCTGCTCTAGTTAATTGGGCTTTAAGAGCTGGAGGTACGGAGGGTTCTGATTGGACAGAATGTCCAGATGTCTATAGGACGACTTTACTACTTTCAGAAGTCATACTAAGGCCCAATCCCATTTCTATTTTTTACCCCTATCCTTTACCCCTTCAAATGGAGCTATAGGGGGTAGGGCTTGAATAAAAAAGTCAAAATTATGACAAAAAGTCAAAATTGTCAGATAATACTCATATAACTATAATATATAAAGTCACAGTTTCTCTTCTCCACTGATTTTTCCTCTGAAGTGACTTATTTTTCATACTGTCACATCTGTTTAGTTTGAAAAAGTAATGAGTCTATTCTGAGAATGTAAAGAATATAAAGTACATATATTTATATACATATAAAGAGTATAAAGTACAGATATTTATATACATGTAAAGAGTATAAAGTACAGATATTTATGTAAATGTAAAGAGTATAAAGTACATATATTTATACACATGTAAAGAGTATAAAGTACAGATATTTATATAAATGTAAAGTGTATAAAGTACAGATAATTATATAAATGTAAAGAGTATAAAGTACATATATTTATGTAAAAATGTGGGGAGTAAACGTAAAAAGTTGCCAGAAAAATAAATACTGAAGTAAAGTACAGATACCTAAAAATGTGTTACTTAAGTACAGTAACAAAGTACTTTTACTTGGTTACTCCCCACCTCTGTATACTTGCTTATGTATTTGTTATCTTTTAAAGTGTGAACTAAAGTCAAATAAACCCATGAATATAAAACAGAACACTGTAGTGACCAGTATGTATCAAAGGATTAGACTGTTTTAACTGTGGAACCCAGATGTTCTCCTGGTTCTGAAGTCATGTAAATGTCCTTATGACCTTTTTTAAGCCAACACATATATACTTATTTCCATCCTTGCATGTAAAGGACATCACTCTCATAACAAACAGAGCATCTGGCCTCTGTTACAGTAACAGTAAAAAGTTAAATAAAGTCAACTTACAAAAACAAACTTTTCCTCAGTGACGTATAAATGTGAATATTCTGATGCAGGTTTTAATCCACGACTAAAGGTTGTTACTGTGATGCAAATAACACCTGTTTTAATATTAGATCTTGTAAAAACATAGTTTACTCAGGCAGTTGTAATGTGGAACTACGGAAGAGGATTAGGGCCACTGTTAAAAAAATAAATAAAAAAAATAAAAAGTTCATGGTTTATTCTGAGATTAAGGATATTTTGGAATTTTTTTTCTAGTTTTTCCAGGTTAAATAACTATTATTTCATCCACAGCAAAAAAAAAAAAAAAAAAAAAAAATGCAGTTTTACTTTTTACTTTATTACAATTAAGTCATTGTACTTTTTTACTTTTACTTCACTAAAGGAGTTGAATCAGTACTTCTACTTTTTACTTTTTTCCATACACGTAGCTGTACTTCTACTTAAGTATTGAATGTGAGTACACTGTAAACCCAAACGTTTAGAATAATTAAATATATTAAGTTGTGAATACTCCAAGTTTCAGAAAGAGTACTACTAACTCAAATGTATTAAGTTACTGTAATCTTCCAACTAATATGTTTTTATTAAGGGGAACTATTGTGGATGTACATGAACATAACTTAACAACATAGATGAGGTACAACTGAGTGGAATTAAGTCATTAAATGCTGAGAATGATATTGTACTGTTATTTCTATTGTTTCAAATAAGGACTATTGACAAAAATAAACTTAACTCATGTAGTAGATGATGAAATAGAATTTCAGAACACTGCAAATAACCACCAATATCAATTACACCAAAAAAAATTAAGATCATAAAACACAAAACTCAGTTGGTAGAACCGGTCGCCCAATGACTGAAGGGTCAGAGGTTCGTGTCCCGGCTCTGTCTGTCCACATGTCTAAGTGTCCTTGAGCAAAGACACTGAACCCTGACTTGGTCTGGCAGAACCTTAGAACACTAAGTTAATAAGTAATATTTTAATTTAAGTATACTTTAATAAGCATCGAAATTTTAAATTGTAGAAACTTGTATTTTTTACGTTTCATCAACTTAAAAATAATTGAGGCAATCGACTGCCTTACATTCCGTTAACTTACAGTGTACTTTGACCACATCCACCATGTAAACACAAAAGAATAGCTTTAATTCTGACTTATTTTGTTCCCGATAAATAATTTGGAATAGAAAAAAAAAATCATGTAAATGAAGCAGATATTTTCTTTACCATCAGACATGATTAAATTAACTTGGTGAAGAAGTCCTAACTAGATCCTTCCGTCACACAGATCACTTTTCTGTCTCTTAAACAATGTAAAGATCCATTGTTTGTTTTATACAGTTGAAATGACAGACCGGACAAATGTCAAAAGCCACTGTTGACTGTATTTTCCCCCAGAAAACACATCGTCCTCCGCAGGAAAATATGTTGACATTCTTAGTGACAGAGCCCTGACACCCACACTGTGACTGACGCAGTGTTCAGTCCCACTTGGCTGCTTGTTTCTCCACAGCCTGTTCCCGGGTCAGTCCACAAGATCTGATAACACTGAAAACATCTGACCAGAAACATCCTCAATCTGATGGACGTTAAGAAGACCCCAACCACAAAACTAATGACGGCGCTGCAAAAAATACAAATTTATATAAATATTTGTCTCATTTCTCGTCCAAATACCCAGGGGGCGTCACAGCCATTTTAAATGTGGGGGGTGTTTTACAGTAGGTTGTAGCGCATGAGTGACATTTTCTGAATCTATCATCAAGAAAAGTAACTAATAATTATCCATTAAAGGTGTCATTCTGCTGAAAACCACTTTTCCACGCTCCTTTTGGAATCTGATGGGTCACCCCGAGTTATCAACACATGTTCCTTTGACATGTGTTCGTCACCTCCACTGGCTGCATACTGCATTCACAGGAAATAACAAGAGGAACCAGGGACCCAGAAAAAGCTGATCCATATGACGTCAGATGGACTTTAGCGTCACCCACGTGGGGTTAAGCCTGTCCCCCATTGCAGTGAATTAGCATTAGCATTAGCATCTACAAGAGAAGACGGCGCCACAGTAGCTGCTGCACAAACTGGAAAAAAATGTCGGATCAAACCGGTTCATGTGTCTCTGTGGAAATAAAGACTGTTTTTTTTTCCCTATATCAAGATTTCTTTAAATTTTTTGCTCAATTTAAGATTTCTTGACAAATTTAAGAGAAAACAAATAATCTTTTTTTTTGTTTTGCTGAATTCAAGGAAATAAATAAATAAATCTGCTAATGGAACTAAATCTTTAAAATTCAAGCAAAAATGTGTTGTATTAATTTCTTTTTAGAGGCATTTCACTGGAAAAATGCCCCTCTAAAACCAAAGAACAATATTAATAATACAAGATATTTCTACCTGAATAAATCAAAACAAACAAAAACTATCTTTTTTTCCTGAAATGAAGATTTTTTTTTTCTTAATTCAATATATTCAATATATTAATGCAATATATTATTTGATTTAATTCAATTCAAGCCAAAAATAATGTTGAATTAAAGCAAACCAATCTGCCAGTGGAACCAGTGAAAATAATCTTGGTCAGATTTCTTCAATCACATTTGTCCAGATCTATCTTCTATAAATCAGTTCTTATATCTGACTGAAAAGGTGATTTTCTTTCTGTGATTCTTTCTGATTTTTTTAGGCTGATGAGACATTTGGACTAGATATGATGAACATACACTTGATCAGATTTGTATTTTTTGCAGTGTAGCAAAAACATTACACACACACACACAGACACACAGTGATGTGGCAAAGCAATGATGCCATTTAAAATTCTGCTGCCCATGAGCTGCTGAACAGAAACTGCTTCCAGATCAGATGGGCCACATTTTGCACATGCCAACACACCCAGTAAAAACATGTCATGGTCCAGATCAGCTTCCATTCAGCGGGTGCTCCATACCTGAGCGCTTACATAACGGGAGCTGAAATGGAGCTGGAGTCCAGACGCTGCAAAACCTACACTGGAAAACATAACCCTCTAAAAAAAAATAATACAAGATGGTTTTTCCTCCTTACTTGAATTAAACAAAAAACATTAAAATAAAATAAACTGAAAATGATCTTGATCAGATTTGTCCAGATCTATTGTCTATAAATCAGTGATTTTGTCTGATTTTATGAAACGACATTTGATTTGTTGACATTTTGCACAACATTGATCAAAGTCATAATAATAATAATAATTACAAAAACACAGTAAAGGTGCAGGGAAAGAGAGGCAGAAAACCTAGACAGGCTCGTTTAAAAGCCTCCTAATAAATACATTTCACAGGGATAGACTTTTAATTAAGCAAACCTAGCCCCCATCAAATCTGCCCCCCCCCCCAAACTGAGCAGCCCAGTCAACACACACAAAACAACATAATTTTAATTCATCACTGATGTAAAGTAATAAACCTTTTCTACAGAAAAAAAAAACACTAAATATCACTAGAATAAAGTGAATTAATGTCTAAATAATATTGTCCCATCACACATAACCCATCTGTTGTCAATCTCTCTCTCACTCTCTCTCCATTACTTGGTGTGTGTGTGTGTGTGTTTACAGAATGAGAGGCCCCATATATATTGTGCTATAATCTGGCACATTTACATATATGTATGTATGTTCATTAACGTGCAATGTCCTGAAAAATAAAGAATAAAGAAAGAAAGTCTGTACTGACCCAAATAAATGCTCCCCACCCAAGCCTTGTATTGAATCCAAGATGGCGTCATGTGTGAAATAAGCTAATTATGTAAATGGACTGCACGTATATAGCGCTTTTCCACCTTCATGGTGTCCAAAGTGCTTTACATTCGCCTCAAATTCACCCATTCACACACACACACACACACACACACACACACACACACACACACACACACACACACACACACACACACACACACACACACACACACACACACACACACACACACACACACACACACACACACACACCAGTAGGTGCTATGGACATGTAAAGTGCTGCCAGACCTACTGGGAGACATTTAGGGTTCACTGTCTTCTCCAAGGACACTTTGACCTGCTCTACCAACTGAGTTACAGCTGCCTCTGTGAATGTTTTGGCTCACTGGGGCTGAATGTGGACCATAAACTAAAACAGTTTGACATCACAGCTCTAATTGAACTGTTAATAAATATAATTAGTTATAATATTAACACAGCAAAAGTGCAAATGGGAAGATGATGAGGTTGTAAGTTAAATATGCTGTCGCAGATTAAGCTAATGCCTTTTGGAAACAAACTGCAGCGTCAGTTGTGTCAGCGCAGCATGTAAAATACCATCTTAATTTGTTGGTCGTGCAGTGAACAGATGCTTCTGAATGCTAACCTCATATGTCATTAGCGACCTGTGCTTGTGACATGCAAACTTAGCACATAACTATAATGCCACGCGCGTCAGGATCACACGTCTGCAGCAGGTGGTGACTTGTCTCATTCTTAATAAGGAGACAAATGTGCTTATATTCATGACAGGAAAAATAAAGAATTATCAGTGTTATACCTGATCTGATTTACAACAGATGAATTAACTAATGTTGCAGTTTCTTCATCAGACCAATGAATCTGAAGTTGTCAAAAATGTAAATGTAAAAGTACATTAAAATGAGGTTTTTGTTGTGCATTTAAGGTCGCCTTTTTGTTTGTTCGTGCACAAGTTGATCATGATACAAATATGGACAGTCAGTACTAACATAAGCAACAGAAGAAACCACTGTCATTCCCTGTGAAATCATCATGTGTGCATTTATGAACCAGAATCAGAATAGTCTTGTAACTAAATACGACAAGATTGTGCTGCTCTCCCTTCACATAAATATGGTAAAAGATTCAAGTATAAAATAAAGAATTCAAGTATGAAATAAGGATTTAAGTATAAAATAACATTTAAAAAGACATAAAGGATAGCCATTCCAACACTGCACTGGAAAAAATGTTCCTTTAAAAACAACATTTAATAACAACATTAATACATTTTTTGCTGTAATTAAGCAAAAAACAAAAATTGCCAATGGACCCAGTGAAAATGATCTTGGTCAGATTTCTTAAATCAGATATTTCAGATCTATCGTCTATAAATCAGTTCTTATATCTGACTGAAAAGTTCATCTTTATGTGATACTGTCTGATTTTAACGCTTTCAACTCTTGAGACTGTAAAAAAAAAAAAGATAAAATAAGCAACAAAATGAACAAAAACTGCCAAAGTGATCAATAAAATGAACAAAAAATAATATTAAATTAACTAAATAATATGTAACATGAACAAAGTAAGACACGAACTACAATAATTAAAAAACAAAATGTAGAAAAAAATAAACAAAATTAAGCAACAACATCAACAGAAACTCATGACATAACATAAAAAAATGCCCAAAAAAAACAACCAACAACAAAAAAACGAAATGAACAAAAAAAAAAAGAAGAAATGACTAGTGTTGTAATTTGGTTCCAGTAGTTTTAGTTTGGGTTTCTTCTTTTTCTAAATCAGTTGCTTTTCGACACCTGTACATCAGTTCCATGAACAAAAGTATCACTAAAATAACACAAAAAAGTGAATTATTCAGAATTTTTAAACTAAAACATCCATTCAGAACGTGTCAGTGCTGACGCATCAGGGGTTAAAGGGTAAAGTGTGATGAGATATTTGGATTAAAAATTAGACAAATACACTTGTTCAGATTTATATTGTTTCATTGTATAAATGGGATTATTCTCTTCGTTTTTCCACAGCTGTAGATGCGGGACGTCGGGACACAAAACATGATGCATTTGTTGAATTTCAACTTATTTATATTTATTTATAAATAAATTTAACTTATAATATTTATTTATTTATTTGAATCTGTCCTGCACTCAACTTCACAGCCTTATTAGACCAACAGTAACAACACTTGTGTCTTTAACTCTGCATTGTTTATTGTCCAATTAAGCTCGAATGTCATAAAAATAATGTGTGAACTGAAGCTGCTTTCCAGCCCCTCCTGTGTGGCGTCGACCCCCTCACACAGAAACACTCATACAACACACCACAGCGTCCAGTAAGACAGCTGCTGCTAATTTTAGATGGCATGTAAGACCCCCTACTACCGGACAAACCACACCCCCTTCTCCCCCACTCCCACCTCCCATTCCTCCAAAATGACTTCGCCCCGAGCGTACTCCCCCGCCCCCATAAAAAATCCAGAAGCCAAGCCTCCCCAAGTCTCTGCTGCGGCCTCAGCTGGGACTGAACACACTGTG
>CM035794.1:74066025-74090337 GCA_020466265.1 Siphamia tubifer | reverse complement strand
GAGATAAAAATGACAAATATTAAGATAAAGTAAAAATCATGAGAAAAAAGTAAAAATTATGAGAAAAAGTAAAAATTATGAGATAAAAAGTAAAAATTATGAGATAAAAAGTAAAAATTATGAGACAAAAAAGTAAAAATTATGAGATAAAAAGTAAAAATCATGAGATAAAAGCTAAAATTATAAGATAAAAAGCCAAAATATTTTTTGCAGAACTAGTTAATATGCAGTAACAATAACTGCCTCATGTCCAATAATCTACCTACAATCAACAGAACTTTAAGATCATTTTTCTCACTTTGTAGGACGAATTGTCTATAAATCAGTTCTTATATCTGACTGAACAGTTCTTCTGTAGGTGATTCTGTCTGATTTAAGTGTGATTAAATATTTGGAGTAGAAATGATAAAAACACACTTGTTCAGATGAGTATTTTTTGCAGTGGGTTGACTGTGACAGATACATGGGAATGCAAACAGAGCAGATCCCAGTGCAGCTGTACTTGGACGTGAAGGCCATGAGATACTGGACATCCATTTTTTTTTCTCTCTTTTCCATCAGTGGGAACAGAACCAGCATTTGTGGGATGTTTCCTGTTTGCTAAATATAACCATGAGGGAAAAGCTGAAGTGTGAGTGTGAATAAAACTCTATAGAGTAAAAGTCAATAAAGGTGAAAGTTGTATAGGTGTCAAACATGCGGCCCAGGGGCTAAATCCAGGCCGCCAAAGGGTCCAGTCCAGCTGAACTGAAGATGAACTTATGAAATGTAAAAATACTTATATTTATATTAATAATTACAGTATTTTCTGGGGTATAAGGCGCACTTAAAAGACTTTAATTTTCTCCAAAAACAACAGTGTGCCTTATAATCCAGAGCACTTTATATATATACAGTAGATCAAGTCTGGCTGTGCTTCGTAACTTGTAATTTTGGCTTTTTATCTCATAATTTGGCTTTTTATCTCATAATTTAGACTTTTTATCACATGATTTTGACTTTGGATCTCATAATTTAGAATTTTTATCTCATAATTTTAACTTTTTATCTCACGATTTATAATAATTATCATAATAAACAGAGGTCAAAAAGCCAATGATTTAGAAATAAAGAAAAAGCCAAAACTAAAACAATTGCAACCAAATTACAATATAAGTTCTTTCTTTAAATTTTATTTTTTTTACTTAATTGTTCTGCAAATTGTGATTTTGTAAATATTTATTACTTTTTTAATTAATTTGTTGCTTATTTTGTTTATTTTTCTACATTTGGTTTTTTATTTTTAAATTTTTCTTCAATTTTGTTCTGTTTGTGTCTTACGTTGTTCATCTTACTTATTATTTTTGTTAGTTTATTCAATTTTTGTTCATTTTGCTGCTCATTTGATTCTTTTTTTCTTACTGTGGAACTGTTAGTCTCAGGAGTTAAAGGGTTAATATGATACCTGTACATCACTTTGACTGAAAATTATTCTTAATAATAAAATGAGCTGAGAGAGTGAGGGAATCTGCTTAAACATAATCATGAGCAGTTCCATAATACTGCCATCAAAACCACCTAATATTCTAAATGGACTTGGTGGTTCTACAAGCCACAGTTCTGCCATGTCAGTGGTTTTTACAGAAATGTAACATCAGGATTTTATTCTGGAAAATGAGTTTCCACAAGAACAACCTGTATTTTATCACTGTTTCTGGGAGAAGACGTCACGAAGCTGTACGAGAAAACATCTGATCCAAACTTGAGGTCATCTTTACACACACACACACACCACACACACGCACACACACACACACACACGCATACTCGTTTACATGTAATCAAGTACACATACAATAAAATAAAATTGATACAAATTAGATAATTAAAATAAAAAAATTAAAATAAAAATGAATGAATATATAAATAAAATAACACTAAAATTTTAAAACGAAAATCGTACTTTTTGTTAATAAATAAATGACTTTTTAAATACATGAAAAATATTCAAACCTTTGAAAAATACATGTTTTTCGTTTTGGATCCGTTTCCCTCTTGTTTTATGAGGACTTCCAGAAAAATCTAATGAATGTATTCATAGGGCCACATCATTTCTATTTCACTAGTGGGGACCTTTATTTATATTTAATCCTCATGGGACCTACATTTTGGTCCCCATGGTGTCAGAGGTGCCCATGGTGTGACTGTGGAAACAGATCAATGTCCCCTATAAAGATAGTAATACAAACACACACACACACACACACTCGTTTACATGTCTTCTAAGGACCAAGTTTGTAATGACCACTTGTAGGTAAAGTAGCCATTAGGTAGTGAGCATAATAACATCTATTTTCCCGCAAGAAAAAATGTAATTAGAATTTTAAATACATTTAAGTAAAACTAATCATTAAATATATAAAATGTATAATAAATAAAAACTAAATATATACAAATATATACAAAATAAAAAAAAAACACATCAAACCTGAACCTATTTCCCTCATACTTTATGGGGACTATAATTAATTAATATTGTTATAGGGCCCAGTCATTTACATAAATATTCATACTTCACACAAATGTATACTTTACTAGTGGGGAACTATATTTATATTTAACCCTCGCAGGGACCTGAATTTTGGTCCCCATGGTGTCAGAGGTCCCCATGTTGTGAGTGCGTAAACAGTTCAATGTCCCCATAAAGACAGGATACAAGTACACACACACACACACACCACAGCAGCAGTTCCCATGGTTTGTGAAACACACAGAGGTATGGTAACCAGATGTTAGTGACTGTTAAGGACATGTGGTTGAGGACTGAGAAACACACACACACACACACACACACACACAAACAATCCACTTATAGACATGAATATATGCACATACACACCATTAATACTCTCAAAATACAACAGCACAGTGGAAGAAATGCACCCCTAAAAACTAGTAAAAAAACAATTGAATACAAGATACCTATGATTGAATGAAGAAAAATACAAATCTTGAATTAAAGCAAAAAATAAGAATAAAAAAAAATCTTGAATAATAAAAAAAAAATAAATCTTGAATTAAGCAAAAAAATAAGAATTAAAAAAAATCTTGAATAATAAAAAAAATAAATCTTGAATTAAGCAAAAAAAAAAAATAAATAAATTAAATCTTCTAATTAAACCAGTTAAAGTGATCTTGGTCAGATTTGTCTAAATTTCTGTACAGTTTTGTGCATATATCCAATGGAAAACATCCAAAAATAAAATAAGCTCAGTGTAGAACAGACATACGAGCTCGATTTCGCTGTTCAATGATATGGGTCTTATTCACCAGATGGAACGTTCAACGTTGAAGGGTACACTTGTTGCTACACACAACACTTTCCCGGCAGCAATAGCACCTCACTGCTGCATCCCAAAATGCACATCCACGAAGAGGAAAAAAATCATACCGTGGACAGACCTTCCATCATTAAGACACTTCAGCATGAATGGATCAAAACCATACAGAGGGATCCTGGTCCATATTTCACAGTAAGATAAGGATAATTATGTCACTGAAATGCATTAGGTAACACGTTAAGCTTAGCTTACCAGACTAGCATCAATGATAAATAGCGCTAATATCATCTGATCAACCTGTCACGATGAAATAAGAAACTATGAATGTGTAATTACATAACACTACATGCTATTTCAGATTATTCCTCCCATTTTGTGGTTAGCGTAACGATGGTTGTCAGTACTGATGATATGCTAGCGGTAGCATTAGCCTACTTAAACTTTATGTAGCCTTCAACCCAGTGACTGTACAGGGTTCCTACAGCTCAGGGAAAGTTACATTCAAGACTTTTTAAAACTTTTTATTTTTTTTTTAAAGGTGTTTGAAATTCAATTTAAGACCAAGCCGACAATGAAGCAAAATTGAAAAGTGAAAAACACACCACATGAATTACCTGGGGGCAGTTTTAACGACTGTTTATTTTAAATAGAACATGACTTTTTGGTCCAGTTGCTGCTACATCCATTTGCATCAAGAAGCATAACTTTGACATTTTGAATATATAACACACACACACACACACACACACACACCATAAAAACACACAGTTGCAAAAAAATAAGTATAGTTCAAGGAATACCACACCCACAGAATGATGTGCTCTCATTTTCTACTCATCCTACATTATTACTTTTTATTTCACAAATCTTCCTTAAGTGTCTAAATTCTTAAGACTTTTGAAAATGCGATTTAAAACATTTTAATGCCAATTAAGGCCTTATTTTTAGAACAATGAATTCAATGCCTTTCAAGACTTTTCAAGTAGCATTTCAGCAAGAAGGCCGTGGGAATACTGCAGTCCTTACACGCCCATTTTTCAACAATATCGATCGTTAACTCTGACATGACAGACGGTGGTTTAACTGCTGGCATGTTGGTAACCCAAATGTTCACTGAACCTAGTGATTGACAACGTATGGAACTGTGGACTTGTGTTTAACTTCCGTACCCTCAAGTGTAAAAATCGCCACCGGTGAATAAGGCGAACAGTGTCTAAACTACAGTATAATACTATTATAATGTGCAGTATCTGATCAGCTGATGAGGCACAGTGTGTGTGTGTGTGTGTGTGTGTGTGTGTCTGCTGTAGAGGAATGAAGAAAGTAAATAAAAAGCAGCAGAAAAAGGGTCGACACTGGCTGTCCTTTTCTTTTTTTTTTTGTACTGCAGAGCAATGCAGCATAAGTCTAAAACACTGCACTGGCCAAATAACATACAGAACATCCCACTGGAAACAGAAAACTGTGCTGCTTCTATAGGTGATAGAGTTTGTATTAAAGTCAGCGCTGCATAAGTTTTAACATCGGAAAAAATCTAAATCAGACCAAGTCTATTTTTTGCATCTCTAGTGGTGGTCTGGTGTTGGAATCGAACCCGGGTCCTTCTTGCTGTGAAGTGCTAACCACTGCACCACTGTACCGCCCAACTGGTGCGAGGCACAACAAACCCCGCCCCTCAGAGATATTTCTCAGAAAGTGAGACTGGCCATGTTTACATGATGTTTTTTTTTTTTTTTTTTTTTAATTTAGATTTATTCTGAATAAAATAATTTAAATAATTTAATTAATGTTTACATGGAAATGTTAATTCCAAGTAAAGGTTTCCATGGAAACGGCTGTATTCTGCTCTAGTTAATTGGGCTTTAAGAGCTGGAGGTACGGAGGGTTCTGATTGGACAGAATGTCCAGATGTCTATAGGACGACTTTACTACTTTCAGAAGTCATATTAAGGCCTAATCCCATTTCTATTTTTTTACCCCTATCCTTTACCCCTTCAAATGGAGCTATAGGGGGTAGGGCTTGAATAAAAAAATCTAAATTGTCAGATAATACTCATATAACTATAATATATGAAGTCACAGTTTCTCTTCTCCACTGATTTTTCCTCTGAAGTGACTTATTTTTCATACTGTCACATCTGTTTAGTTTGAAAAAGTAATGAGTCTATTCTGAGAATGTAAAGAATATAAAGTACATATATTTATATACATATAAAGAGTATAAAGTACAGATATTTATATAAATGTAAAGAGTATAAAGTACAGATATTTATATACATGTAAAGAGTATAAAGTACAGATATTTATATAAATGTAAAGAGTATAAAGTACATATATTTATATAAATGTAAAGAGTATAAAGTACAGATAATTATGTAAATGTAAAGAGTATAAAGTACATATATTTATACACATGTAAAGAGTATAAAGTACAGATATTTATATAAATGTAAAGTGTATAAAGTACAGATAATTATATAAATGTAAAGAGTATAAAGTACATATATTTATACACATGTAAAGAGCATAAAGTACATATATTTATGTAAAAATGTGGGGAGTAAACGTAAAAAGTTGCCAGAAAAATAAATACTGAAGTAAAGTACAGATACCTAAAAATGTGTTACTTCAGTACAGTAACAAAGTACTTTTACTTGGTTACTCCCCACCTCTGTATACTTGCTTATGTATTTGTTATCTTTAAAGTGTGAACTAAAGTCAAATAAACCCATGAATATAAAACAGAACACTGTAGTGACCAGTATGTATCAAAGGATTAGACTGTTTTAACTGTGGAACCCAGATGTTCTCCTGGTTCTGAAGTCATGTAAATGTCCTTATGACCTTTTTTAAGCCAACACATATATACTTATTTCCATCCTTGCATGTAAAGGACATCACTCTCATAACAAACAGAGCATCTGGCCTCTGTTACAGTAACAGTAAAAAGTTAAATAAAGTCAACTTACAAAAACAAACTTTTCCTCAGTGACGTATAAATGTGAATATTCTGATGCAGGTTTTAATCCACGACTAAAGGTTGTTACTGTGATGCAAATAACACCTGTTTTAATATTAGATCTTGTAAAAACATAGTTTACTCAGGCAGTTGTAACGTGGAACTACGGAAGAGGATTAGGGACACTGTTAAAAAAATAAATAAAAAAAAAAAAGTTCATGGTTTATTCTGAGATTAAGGATATTTTGGAATTTTTTTTCTAGTTTTTCCAGGTTAAATAACTATTATTTCATCCACAGCAAAAAAAAAAAAAAATGCAGTTTTACTTTTTACTTTATTACAATTAAGTCATTGTACTTTTTTACTTTTACTTCACTAAAGGAGTTGAATCAGTACTTCTACTTTTTACTTTTTTCCATACACGTAGCTGTACTTCTACTTAAGTATTGAATGTGAGTACACTGTAAACCCAAACGTTTAGAATAATTAAATATATTAAGTTGTGAATACTCCAAGTTTCAGAAAGAGTACTACTAACTCAAATATATTAAGTTACTGTAATCTTCCAACTAATATGTTTTTATTAAGTGGAACTATTGTGGATATAAATGAACATAACTTAACAACATAGATGAGGTACAACTGAGTGGAATTAAGTCATTAAATACTGAGAATGATATTGTACTGTTATTTCTATTGTTTCAAATAAGGACTATTGACAAAAATAAACTTAACTCATGTAGTAGAAGATGAAATAGAATTTCAGAACACTGCAAATAACCACCAATATCAATTACACCAAAAAAAATTAAGATCATAAAACACAAAACTCAGTTGGTAGAACCGGTCGCCCAATGACTGAAGGGTCAGAGGTTCGTGTCCCGGCTCTGTCTGTCCACATGTCTAAGTGTCCTTGAGCAAAGACACTGAACCCTGACTTGGTCTGGCAGAACCTTAGAACACTAAGTTAATAAGTAATGTTTTAATTTAAGTATACTTTAATAAAGCATCTAAATTTTAAATTGTAGAAACTTGTATTTTTTACGTTTCATCAACTTAAAAATAATTGAGGCAATCGACTGCCTTACATTTCCGTTAACTTACAGTGTACTTTGACCACATCCACCATGTAAACACAAAAGAAATAGCTTTAATTCTGACTTATTTTGTTCCCGATAAATAATTTTTAATAGAAAAAAAAAATCATGTAAATGAAGCAGATATTTTCTTTACCATCAGACATGATTAAATTAACTTGGTGAAGAAGTCCTAACTAGATCCTTCCGTCACACAGATCACTTTTCTGTCTCTTAAACAATGTAAAGATCCATTGTTTGTTTTATACAGTTGAAATGACAGACCGGACAAATGTCAAAAGCCACTGTTGACTGTATTTTCCCCCAGAAAACACATCGTCCTCCTCAGGAAAATATGTTGACATTCTTAGTGACAGAGCCCTGACACCCACACTGTGACTGACGCAGTGTTCAGTCCCACTTGGCTGCTTGTTTCTCCACAGCCTGTTCCCGGGTCAGTCCACAAGATCTGATAACACTGAAAACATCTGACCAGAAACATCCTCAATCTGATGGACGTTAAGAAGACCCCAACCACAAAACTAATGACGACGCTGCAAAAAATACAAATTTATATAAATATTTGTCTCATTTCTCGTCCAAATACCCAGGGGGCGTCACAGCCATTTTAAATGTGGGGGTGTTTTACAGTAGGTTGTAGCGCATGAGTGACATTTTCTGAATCTATCATCAAGAAAAGTAACTAATAATTATCCATTAAAGGTGTCATTCTGCTGAAAACCACTTTTCCACGCTCCTTTTGGAATCTGATGGGTCACCCCGAGTTATCAACACATGTTCCTTTGACATGTGTTCGTCACCTCCACTGGCTGCATACTGCATTCACAGGAAATAACAAGAGGAACCAGGGACCCAGAAAAAGCTGGTCCATATGACGTCAGATGGACTTTAGCGTCACCCACGTGGGGTTAAGCCTGTCCCCCATTGCAGTGAATTAGCATTAGCATTAGCATCTACAAGAGAAGACGGCGCCACAGTAGCTGCTGCACAAACTGGAAAAAAATGTCGGATCAAACCGGTTCATGTGTCTCTGTGGAAATAAAGACTGTTTTTTTTCCCTATATCAAGATTTCTTTACATTTTTTGCTCAATTTAAGATTTCTTGACAAATTTAAGAGAAAACAAATAATCTTTTTTTTTGCTGAATTCAAGCAAATAAATAAATAAATAAATCTGCTAATGGAACTATATCTTTAAAATTCAAGAAAAAATGCCTAGTATTCATTTCTTTTTAGAGGCATTTCACTGGAAAAATGCCCCTCTAAAACAAAAGAAAAATACTTATAATACAAAATATTTCTACCTGAATTAATCAAAACAAACAAAAACGATTTTTTTTTTCTTAATTCAATATATTAATGCAATATATTATTTGGTTTAATTCAATTCAAGCCAAAAATAATGTTGAATTAAAGCAAACCATTTCACACACACACACACACACACACACACACCGTGATGTGGCAAAGCAATGATGCCATTTAAAATTCTGCTGCCCATGAGCTGCTGAACAGAAACTGCTTCCAGATCAGATGGGCCACATTTTGCACATGCCAACACACCCAGTAAAAACATGTCATGGTCCAGATCAGCTTCCATTCAGCGGGTGCTCCATACCTGAGCGCTTACATAACAGGAGCTGAAATGGAGCTGGAGTCCAGACGCTGCAAAACCTACACTGGAAAACATAACCCTCTAAAAAAAAATAATACAAGATGGTTTTTCCTCCTTACTTGAATTAAACAAAAAACATTAAAATAAAATAAAACTGAAAATGATCTTGATCAGATTTGTCCAGATCTATTGTCTATAAATCAGTGATTTTGTCTGATTTTATGATACGACATTTGATTTGTTGACATTTTGCACAACATTGATCAAAGTCATAATAATAATAATAATTACAAAAACACAGTAAAGGTGCAGGGAAAGAGAGGCAGAAAACCTAGACAGGCTCGTTTAAAAGCCTCCTAATAAATACATTTCACAGGAATAGACTTTTAATTAAGCAAACCTAGCCCCCATCAAATCTGCCCCCCCCCCCCCCCCCCCCAAACTGAGAAGCCCAGTCAACACACACAAAACAACATAATTTTAATTCATCACTGATGTAAAGTAATAAACTTTTTCTACAGAAAAAAAAACACTAAATATCACTAGAATAAAGTGAATTAATGTCTAAATAATATTTGTCCCATCACACATAACCCATCTGTTGTCAATCTCTCTCTCACTCTCTCTCCATTACTTGGTGTGTGTGTGTTTACAGAAAGAGAGGCCCCATATATATTGTGCTATAATCTGGCACATTTACATATATGTATGTATGTTCATTAACGTGCAATGTCCTGAAAAATAAAGAATAAAGAAAGAAAGTCTGTACTGACCCAAATAAATGCTCCCCACCCAAGCCTTGTATTGAATCCAAGATGGCGTCATGTGTGAAATAAGCTAATTATGTAAATGGACTGCACGTATATAGCGCTTTTCCACCTTCATGGTGTCTAAAGTGCTTTACATTCGCCTGAAATTCACCCATTCACACACACACACACACACCCACACACACCAGTAGGTGCTATGGACATGTAAAGTGCTGCCAGACCTACTGGGAGACATTTAGGGTTCACTGTCTTCTCCAAGGACACTTTGACCTGCTCTACCAACTGAGTTACAGCTGCCTCTGTGAATGTTTTGGCTCACTGGGGCTGAATGTGGACCATAAACTAAAACAGTTTGACATCACAGCTCTAATTGAACTGTTAATAAATATAATTAGTTATAATATTAACACAGCAAAAGTGCAAATGGGAAGATGATGAGGTTGTAAGTTAAATATGCTGTCGCAGATTAAGCTAATGCCTTTTGGAAACAAACTGCAGCGTCAGTTGTGTCAGCGCAGCATGTAAAATACCATCTTAATTTGTTGGTCGTGCAGTGAACAGATGCTTCTGAATGCTAACCTCATATGTCATTAGCGACCTGTGCTTGTGACATGCAAACTTAGCACATAACTATAATGCCACGCGCGTCAGGATCACACGTCTGCAGCAGGTGGTGACTTGTCTCATTCTTAATAAGGAGACAAATGTGCTTATATTCATGACAGGAAAAATAAAGAATTATCAGTGTTATACAACAGATGAATTAACTAATGTTGCAGTTTCTTCATCAGACCAATGAATCTGAAGTTGTCAAAAATGTAAATGTATCATCCATGTAAAAGTACATTAAAATGAGGTTTTTGTTGTGCATTTAAAATCGCCTTTTTGTTTGTTCGTGCACAAGTTGATCATGATACAAATATGGACAGTCAGTACTAACATAAGCAACAGAAGAAACCACTGTCATTCCCTGTGAAATCATCATGTGTGCATTTATGAACCAGAATCAGAATAGTCTTTATTGTCATTGTAACTAAATACGACAAGATTGTGCTGCTCTCCCTTCACATAAATATGGTAAAAGATTCAAGTATAAAATAAAGAATTCAAGTATGAAATAAGGATTTAAGTATAAAATAACATTTAAAAAGACATAAAGGATAGCCATTCCAACACTGCACTGGAAAAAATGTTCCTTTAAAAACAACATTAATACATTTTTTGCTGTAATTAAGCAAAAAACAAAAATTGCCAATGGACCCAGTGAAAATGATCTTGGTCAGATTTCTTAAATCAGATATTTCAGATCTATCGTCTATAAATCAGTTCTTATATCTGACTGAAAAGTTCATCTTTATGTGATACTGTCTGATTTTAACGCTTTCAACTCTTGAGACTTAAGCAATTCTGCAGTAAAAAAAAAGATAAAATAAGCAACAAAATGAACAAAAACTGCCAAAGTGATCAATAAAATGAACAAAAAATAATATTAAATTAACTAAATAATATGTAACATGAACAAAGTAAGACACGAACTACAATAATTAAAAAACAAAATGTAGAAAAAAATAAACAAAATTAAGCAACAACATCAACAGAAACTCATGACATAACATAAAAAAATGCCCAAAAAAAACAACCAACAACAAAAAAACGAAATGAACAAAAAAAAAGAATAAATGACTAGTGTTGTAATTTGGTTCCAGTAGTTTTAGTTTGGGTTTCTTCTTTTTCTAAATCAGTTGCTTTTCGACACCTGTACATCAGTTCCATGAACAAAAGTATCACTAAAATAACACAAAAAAGTGAATTATTCAGAATTTTTAAACTAAAACATCCATTCAGAACGTGTCAGTGCTGATGCATCAGGGGTTAAAGGGTAAAGTGTGATGAGATATTTGGATTAAAAATTAGACAAATACACTTGTTCAGATTTATATTGTTTCATTGTATAAATGGGATTATTCTCTTCATTTTTCCACAGCTGTAGATGCGGGACGTCGGGACACAAAACATGATGCATTTGTTGAATTTCAACTTATTTATATTTATTTATAAATAAATTGAACTTATAATATTTATTTATTTATTTGAATCTGTCCTGCACTCAACTTCACAGCCTTATTAGACCAACAGTAACAACACTTGTGTCTTTAACTCTGCATTGTTTATTGTCCAATTAAGCTCGAATGTCATAAAAATAATGTGTGAACTGAAGCTGCTTTCCAGCCCCTCCTGTGTGGCGTCGACCCCCTCACACAGAAACACTCATACAACACACCACAGCGTCCAGTAAGACAGCTGCTGCTAATTTTAGATGGCATGTAAGACCCCCTACTACCGGACAAACCACACCCCCTTCTCCCCCACTCCCACCTCCCATTCCTCCAAAATGACTTCGCCCCGAGCGTACTCCCCCGCCCCCATAAAAAATCCAGAAGCCAAGCCTCCCCAAGTCTCTGCTGCGGCCTCAGCTGGGACTGAACACACTGTGAAAAATGCTCCTCTATAAACAAGTAAAAAAAAAAAAAAAAAAAAAAAAAAAAAAAAAACTGTAGAAAAGCACTCAGAGAGGGCAGACCCCACCAAGAAGTAGGGCTGAATGATTTCAAGAAAAATATGAATAAACAAATTAAAAAATAAAAAATTCTGACAGATATTGCGATTTTGACTCATTCACGATTTTCTTCAAATCAAGTTTCAGTGGTTCAACAACATTTATCAATAATACCATTCAAACAATAAATACAATAACTCTGCTGCATGAAAACTAAAGTCAAGAATTGATTTCAAATGTAGTCGCATTTATTAACAAAAAACATGCTACATGCTACATAAGCTACATTGAGTGCTCGAGTAAAGTAGTTATTACAACTGAAGAACTAAAAGAACCATCTTTGTCTTAACTTAGGTTCAAACCCCCGACTTCTAGACTAGCAGCGCTAGACGCCCCAAGTGGCAGCAAATCTAATTTACTACCGGGGACGGTCTAGTTATGAAACTGGCCGACGAATCACGATGAAGTATAGATTCAGAGGGCGGGGCATAACAAAGTGACGACAGCGCTGCGACGATTCGGAGAAACAACCGGAAACAACCATAGAACAACAACAACGACAATAGATGTCTGCAGAATGGGTGGTGATTTTCTTTTATCAAAGATGAGTGAAGAATGTGAGAAAACGTCAGAAATCTTCAAATTCTTTTTAAAGAAGCGACAACAGTCGTTCAGCTCCATAATCCACCATTTTGTTTAGTCATTCCTAACTTTCTCTGGACTCCCCCGTCAACTTTCTGGTGCTCTAACTACGTCATCCTAAAGATTACACTGATTGGTTGTAGTACCGTCCTATTACATACAGAGGATTTGAAAGACAACCTTTTAGCCCCGCCTCCCCTGACTATGAAGCACCACTAGACCCATACATGGAATGAATAGGGATAGTGCGGCTAGGCTAGCTGACTTCTGCTTCTGCTGTTGAAGCCTTTTCTGAAATTGATGACCAGCTTTTACAGTAACTGAATTCGAGAACACATGACCTGTCATCGCATAGCACGCTGCTTCTGATTGGTCAGCTTGGCAGGATGGTAGGGAGGAGCATACATGTGTATAACAGTTGACTAAACAAAACCAGGGCCAGTTAGGATCATTGCAACGGTTTTGACACGGCTTTGACGGTCCCAAAAAGGTGTCTGAAAATCACAACTTTCAGTCCAAAGTTTCATCATATAATTCTATAACACATTCGAAAGGAAGTAAAACTATCAAACTACATAAGTAAAAAAATTAAGATGAGGAAAATGAACAAACTAAGTTGATTTAACAAATGATGCAACTTAAAGAAGACTAGAAAAGCACTCTGAGCACGCAAACCTCTGCCAAGGCAGACCTCCCCCCTTTGAATGAAGAGAGGTCCACCAAGGAGGTGATGTTTTTGCCAGTTTATTTGTCTGTCTGTCTGTCTGTTAGCAGGATAACTCAAAAAGTTATGGACGGATCTTGATGAAATTTTCAGGGTAAGTTGGTAATGTGGAGATCTGGAAACAATTAGATTTTGTCGGTGATATGGGGGGGGGGGGGGGTCTTTGACAACTCAAAAACCTATGGGCGGATTTTGGTGAAATTCAGGGTGTGTTGGGAGTGTCACAAGAACAAATTGTTAAATTTTGATGGTGATCCGGAAGAGATCCTGGATTCTGGATCACTTTAAAATGTATTCTCCCTTTACCGCAATGTAAAATTTCAAAGTGATCCAGAATCCAGGATCTCTTCCAGATCACCACCAAAATTTAATCATTCCCAGACCTCCGCATTACCAACCGACCCTGAAAATTTGATCAAGATCCGTCCCTTATCTTGCTAACTAACTAAGAGACAGACAGACAAACAAACTCTAGCAAAAACATAACCTCCTTGACTGAGGTAAGAGGTGGAAACTTTTACTTCAATTCATTTGAGTTGAACCAGGGTGTTATTTTTTTCCGTGTAGACAATGTTATCAACAGTTATTCTAATGACCACAGCTTAGTTAACTCCACACAATGTAGGAAGTGAAGCTATTATTAAAAAGAGTTATTCACCTGGAAACTGTAGAAACTGCCACTTCCCTGAGAGGCTCTTCGTTTTAAACCTCAAACATATAATTGAGCAGTAAAGTGCTAAGTTTAGTGGGAATGCCACTCAAAGCAAAAAGCACTATGTGGTCTCAGTGATTGGAGTGAAATCCACTTCAGTGCACTCCTGACCAACTCTTAATTAAAGATTTTCTCTAAGGGTTCAGTGCCAATATATCTATCAGTAAGTAAACGGCCAAAACAGGGGCTGTGTTCCAAACCACATACTTACCTACTACTACTACTAACTTTATGAGTATGCAGTGTGTTTACACTGGCAGTATGATATTTTGAGTATGCGAGAAGTTCCCGGATGCACACTAAATTCGACAGAAATGTTGAGTCTATATGAAGCGATTTTTGGGACATAATTAAACGTATTCACAGGAAAGTAATCTGTGCATATTTGGGTTTATGCATCTGTATTTGGTTGTAGTTGAGCATGAAATAAATGTTTGCAAATTCTTAAATGAGTCAATTTAGGCCGATTTTAAGAAAAAAAATGCATTGTAATATTTCTGGCAGATATTGCGATTTTAGTTTAATTCACGATTTTCTTCAAATCACGGTGGTTCAGCAACATTTGCAAACATCACAGGAACTATAGTATTCAAAGAATAAATATCATACCCTGCCATGATTTACTGACAGGTGGAAGAAAGAGGTTTAAAAAAAAAGAAGAGGAAAAAGAAGGAAAATTGGAAAAAAAAAAGAAAAGGAAAAAGTTGGAAAAAGAAAACCAAAAATGAAAAAAAAAATAAAAATATGAAAAATTAAGGAAAAAAGGGGGAAAAAAGGTATTCTTTTGTAGGTTTTTATGTTATTTGACTGTAGATAATATTGGTCTGTATGTGGAACCTGAACTAAAATGAATTCTTGACCTTTGCATCCTCTGGGCCACATTGGAACCTTTGGCGGGCCACAATTGGTCCCCGGGTCGCATGTTTGAGACCCCTAGTGTAAACACTTTGCGTGCTGTCTGATCACTGAGTATGAATAGTATAAGTATGGAAGTATGTAGTATGTGGTTTGAACACAGCCGGGGTGTGCACACATGCTGCCCAGCCCCCCACTCTATTTACTGCCTTTAGCCCCAGCCCTCCACCCAGTGATTCAGTCACAAATCAGCATGCCAAGGTCTGGCCATAGCATCCCCCTCACCTTCACCCAGCCTCACTCACTTCGCTCTGTTAGTTTTCGCTAAGTGGATCCAGAACATGACCCAGCTCCCAGGACGACCCACAATACTTCACTGAGCGCGTGCAAACCACGTCAATCTGCTGTCAAAGCCAGTGACTCTAAAATCCATGTGAAAACAAGGCCATTATAGTTCATAAAAACTAATGAAATAATGTATAGGCCAAATGTTTCCTATGTAACACTCCAACAGGCTCATGGTTTTTTGTTTTTTGTTAAAGTTGTGGTGCAAGATGTTTTCCTGTTGCATTTTTTTTTTTTTACTTTATTGTTTAACCCCTTTAAAACACCTGAAAAATCCCTTTCGAATTGAAAACTCCAGCTGTTCTTCAACCATTTGGAGTACAGTTAAAAGAATGGGCTCTTTGTAAAGGGGTCTGTCTATATTTTGGTATTTGGATTTTCAATTTATGAGTGGGAATTAAAAAACAAAAAGCGACTGATTTATTTGACTTTGGTTTTGAAGCACAAAACCAACAATTGAATTACGCAGCGTTTTCCTTTTTTTAATTTCACTTTACAAAAAGAAATTCAAAGTCAACAAAACTTAAATAAAACGACCAAAAACTAGCAATATTCCTATTTTCGCACCGGAAGCTGCCATTCAGACTGTAATAAAGTGTGAATAATGTGAGAATAACAACCAAAAATTATGTCTTTGGAGCCGTACTCATTGTTTTAGAATGGGTGAAACAAAACATGTCTGGTCCATGTTTCTGGACTCCATAGCTGAGCAGCTCATCGTCAAACACTATACCCACAGCCGTTCTTCTCTAGACGCCAAAAGGATCTATGCTTTTCCCCACCGTGCGCTCTCGCCTCACTTCCAGGGTGAGAATATGATGACAGTAATGCTCGTTTTTGGTCAGTTTTTTTTTTGTTTCTGTTGACATTGAATTTCCTCTTGTAAAGTAAAATTTAAAAAAAAAGAAAATTAAAGGAGAACATGGCGTAATTCAATTGTTGTTTTTTGCTTTAAAACCAAAGTCATATAAAACAATCTTTTTTTGTTTTTTAATTCCCATTCATAAACGGAAAATCCAAATACCAAAATATAAACGGACCCATTTACAAAGTGCCCATTCTTTTATCTGTACTCTGAAGAACATCTGGAGTTTTAATTTTGAAAGGGATTTTTCAGGTGTTTTAAGCAAAAATCACAGAATGTTAAAGAGGTTCAACAATAAAGTAAACTTACAAACACAAAGAAATGCAGATTTGTTTTTGTCTCCCCTCGCCTTCATTGTTTTTTGTGAAAACCAGGGTGTATTTGTCTGTGTTTGGTAGGTATGGACAGAAACACACCATTTACCAACAGAACAATGTCTTGGAATTTGACATTTCAAAGTTGAGAACTTTATTTGTAAAAATGTCAGTTTTAGAGCATCTTTTCTTTTCATCTTTTACAGAGGCGAGATTTTAGGAACCATCCATTTTTCTAAAGGGGCTATTTAGACATTTTTAGAAAAAACATTATAACTGTTTAATGCTTCAATTACACATCAATACAACTTAAACTGTTTAGTTCCATTAGTGTAAAAACTAAAGTGGTATAAGGTAACAAGTTTCCTGAAGATTTTCTAGTAAACTCAACTAGTTTGGGTTTAGATTGAGGTCAGTATTATGTAAATATCATGAACTTTGACCCCATATGATCTTCTATGAACACATATTGTCCATTGTTTTTTCAAGCCTAGTTTTCATCATTTTGTTTGTTTTCATTTATGATAATAACCTTGTTCTAAAGAAGATAAAACATGACCGTAGAGAAAAGACAAACAGCTGAAAATGATATTTTTGTTAAATACATAACAGTGCAGCCACTCACCATCACTGTTATGTTGTTCACATCTGCCATTTCCCAGTTCCATGTCTTTTCCCAAAGTGTGTACACACACACACACACACACACACACACACAGGTTTCTATGCCTCATGAGGACCAAGTTTGTAATCATCACTTGTAAGGTTAAGGTTAAGTAGCCATTGGGTAGTTAGCGTAAAGGCATCTTCTATATAGATATATAATCAAATAAAAATAATACAATAAAAATATTTAATACAAATGTTTTTTTTAAAAGTTAAATAAATGAAGAAATCTTTGAGAAATCCTTTGAAAAATCCATGACCCCCCCCAAAAAATAAATAAAAAATAATATTAAAAAAAAAATTATTGTATCTATAGGGACACATCATCAGGGACAAATTTGCATACTTAACGCAAATTAATATTTTACTAGTGGGTGACATGCATTTATATTTTAACCCTTGTGGGGACCCGAATTTTCTTTTTCTATCCCCGTAACACACACACACACACACACACACACACACACACACACACACACACACACCATCCTCATGTCAATCTTCACACACTACTTCCTAATCCCCCCCATGCCTTGGCCCCAGACGATCTGTGGCCTGGTGTGTGAATGTGTTGTGGGGGGGGGGAACAGTCCAAAGGCCTGAGATCATTTGTGTACACATGTTTCACTCACTCACACACACACACACACACACACTACAGGGAAACTAGTAAATGAATACATGCAAACATACACACACATACAGTAAATACACACTCCTGTGTTTGTACGTCTTCATGCAGTTTGTGGTTGGAAGGCCACATGGGCAAACAGATAATTAGAAAGAACCAAGCGCTCGCTGTTCATTGGTCGATGTAAAAACCAAACTCAGAGCTTTGGTAAACACACACACATACACACACACACACACATGTAATCCGTTTTTCAGGAAACCCCAGTAAGTTCGAGCTGCATCAGACATAATTACATGTTAATAACAAACCAATTACAGGTCTGGACTTAACAACATGACATCACAACTGTTCACTAATCTGACCAATTCGTAACCATGGAAACCGGCACCACTGGCATCTGACAGGCTGTAATCTACGACAAACTGTGGGGAATGGGATGTATGTTCTATGAACTAATTGAATAATTGTCTCTTGGATTACACACTGACAAACATTCGTCTGCTGTTACAAACCGATTTACCTTCCAAGCAAAATGACTTATCTGGAAAACAAAAGATACACGGAACAGAAAGTGGAGCAAACAAAAGCAGAGCGCTGAAGAATATGATCATATCATATGATATGATTCTTTTTTTTTTTTTTTTTATCTTTTTTTGAGTAATGTAACAGTACATTCAACAAAGTGTATACATGGCCTTTTATATAATTTCGCCCCAAACCAACCCTAAGGCTCTCTGAGAAGGACAACAGCAGGAAGAAGATTAGAACAAAGTCTCTGAGTCATAGAAAATCAGTTCAGTACAAGCAGAAACAAATCTGTGATGTACAAGCCTGAGACAGAGACATATCATGCTATAACTCAATGAATACTTGAGATATCACCATGAACTTACATGGGCATATACATGTGGCTAATGTGCATCAGATGCAATTATCCATTTGAGTAAAGGTCAAAGGTCAAGGTTGCAAGTAACTAATAGGTCAAAATAACTCAAGAACGGAGGGTCACAAAATTTTCAGATTGGTACCAAATGATGCAGAATTCACATAATTGGTGTTATCATCTACGACCAATAGTTTTTGAGATCTCTGGAGGTCAAAGGTGACATGTTGCAAAATTAATTTCTGTAAGACTGTTTGTGTGTGTCAAGCATAGACATAGACACTATAACTTAATCAATACTGGATATATTATCATAATATATACATGACGCATATATACACAAAATGGTCAATATTGAAAAAGGTTAAAGGTCAAGGCTGCATTTAGCAGAAAGGTCAAAATTCAAGAATGGGTTGTCATAAACTTGAGAATGGCACAAACTAGGGGCAAGATTAGGCATTCTCTGAATACTTGTTTTCAGCATCTACAGAGTAGCTTTGCATTATTTCTAGTTCAAAAAACTCCATAATTATCTCATACCAACATTTTACAAAAGTCCAGATCCAAGCCGATCCGGGGGGGGGGGGGTATTTGTTTACTGTATGATAGCGGTAGGCTAACATAGGCTACTGTACACAGAGCTATCAATTCACATGTTTTTTGGTCTTAATACAAGCGCCACTCTCACTATTGAACCAGCAAGAATCAAGCATCTTAATATTTTGGACCACCCACATGTTATGTTACAGCGCTATAAACATGTCCAGCTTTGATGTGTGTCTGTATGTATTGACTCGGACTATGAAAGACAAAATGAAAATCCGCCACAGCCGAGGAGAATGAACCAGGAAGTGTCAGTTTAGTAAGTATTACCACAGATACCACAGATTTTTAATTATATACCAGGTGGGTGTGTTTAGTGGCAGGTTCCATGCTGTTGGAGCACTGGTCCCAAATGGAGGCCTCAACCTTACATCAGGTTTGTACAGAGCTCGCAACGATCTGTTTATAGTTACAGGAAACCATGTTGCAGGATTACGGCATAAATCCTATAGCTAATTTTTTTTGTAACTTCGCTGAGGTTTGTACTCGACATCCGACATTATAACTTTGTATGTATGTAGAAAAACACAGACCAGCAGAATAGGTCTCCTTTAAAATATTAGGTATTAAATAGATGTATCAGACATGAAAAGAAATGGTGGACAGAATGTAGATGTGTTTCCAGGCACAATAAACCCCACCCCTCACAAACCATTAGCAGGTACTGTACCCACTGTGCATGCATTCATAATGTACACACACTGTCTCCGCTCCACAGCTGACATGCTAATGATTTTGTCAATAATAGATGGTCTGAGATTTCATTGTCATCACCATCAGTGTCTGCCCTCATCAATACTTTAGCAGATCCTGGGTCAGTTTGGATACTTACTGAAAAAGCAGAGCCAAAGTGTTGACTGGGAGAAAAAAAACAAAAAAAGCTAAATCTGACCAGGTTTATTTTTCAAATTTTTAGTCCGAATACCACATCACACTTAAAATCAGACAGAATCACCTAAAGAGGAACTTTTCTCTTGCCCTCTTTACATGGGAGATTTTATTCCTGTTTAATTCCCAATAAAAGTTAACACCAAATTCCAGTTGACAAATTATTATTCTGAATTAAACTTAATTCTGAATAAAGTTACTGGTTTATTTTGATCTTAATTCCGAATTTGATAATTCCTCTGTCATGTAAACAGTTAATTCGTCTTGAACATTATTCCTGTGGTTCTGCACATGCTTCTGGTGTGGTCGCGATAACGCACATATTCTGCTGTCGACATCAGTTTGTTGATTCCTATGGTTGATTCAGTTGAGCTGCTGCTTTGTAATTATCACAAAAATAAATGCAAAAATCACATGGTCTAAAATGATGATAGTTGAAATGAAAGCAAAACAGGAAGTGGATGTAATCGTAGACATCCAGCGGTTCTGTCCAATTGGAACCCTCTGTACCTCCAGCTCTTAAAGCCCAATTAACTAGAGTGGAATGCACCTGTTTCCATGGAAACCTTTATTTGAAATTAACAGGTCCATGTAAACACGATAGAAATAGCTTTAATTCCGAATATTTTTATTCCGAATAAATAATTCAGAATTTAAATCATCATGCAAATGTAGCAAGTGAGATATAAGAAGTTGATTTATAGACAATAGATCTGGAAAAGATAATTTTCACTGGTTCCATTGGAACCTAATTCAAGCAAAAATATTTTGTCTTAAGACAAACTGAATACACCAAACACCAAACCTGACACAACGGGCTGCTGCATCCTCATTCTCAACACTGCCATTATCCTGGGCAGGCTAAAATGTAAATCGACATTTTCTTTTAACACATTTTTCATACAAAATTGGTAAATTTTTATAATTTTTAAAGGGTTGGAGGGGTAGTATTGGGGGCCTTGGAACGAACTAGGCCTTTTTCCCTTACACACCTATAATAATTTTATATTGTTTAGTTGTTCTTCACATTTAGTATTTTCATTGTAACACATTGTTATCAGTATTGTTGTTTGTCATTACTTTGTTGTTGTTTCAGATTTTTTTTGTTTTGTCTTATTCAGGTCTTGTTGTTTCTCTGTCTACAATTTTCAATAATAATAATAATAGTAATAATAATACAAAAAAGTATTATCATGTAATATTTGTAGGAATTATTTAAGTATTAAGATAATTGTCACTTCTTGCACTGACAGATTTTTTTTTGCTTAATTCAAGCCAAAATATCTTGTATAATTATTATTTTTCAACTTGTTTTTAGTTTTAGAGGGGCATATGTTTACCAGCGCTTTCCCAGTCATCTAAGCATGTGCACACAGAACAGCAGCAGCTCATGTACAGTTGCAGTAACAGCAGAAACAGCAGAAAAGCACAGTCTGATAGCAGGCAGCTGTCACTAATGTTCATTTACTGTCCACATACGCCCTCGGTGGGGGCTCATACATTAATCATCACACCAGTGGCTGTGGCTCAGTGGGCTTTTTGTGACCCACTGGAAAAGAAAACATCCCATTCTGTTCCATCATGCAGCAGGAGTGATATGAGGCGATGGCTGGAAAAATATTAAGTCACAAAATTGGTGTAAAATTCAACCGGATAATTGACTGAACACTTGGAGTGCAGTCATGTTGAATTTCTTTGTTTCATCGTGAATGACTAACCCAGGATTGTACTACGCCCAAAGGGTTTCCACGAGTTCAGCAAAAATAAGAGTCACCCTCCATCACCATTATTCCAAACTAAGATTATTATCCTTAATGAAAACTAAAGAAATGACGAAAACTAGAATTGAAGAAAACCCTTTTTTTTTTTTCAAATAAAAACTAGAATTAAAATGTAAAAAACAATAACTAACTGAAATTGTATTATGTGCTTACAAAATTAACTAAAACATTTAAAAAAAAATATGGGTGTAATTGTTATCGGTTTCATTTTTGTCAATAGCTCTGTTTACACAAGAGTTTTTATTCCTGTTTAATTCCAAACTAGAAAAGAAGAACGCAGACCTCCGCCAAGGCAGTTCTTATATCATGTATTTATTCTTCTTCTTTTTTGTTTCTACCTTATTTTTTAGAGTTTTTTTTTTCTTGTGTACTGTTTTGACATTTTCGTGACGAATGATAAAAATGCTTGTAAACTGTCTTTAAGATGTGACCACTAATAACCATTGGATCCAGTGAGTGAGCGTTTTCGGAGCCTGTTCCACTGTAATAACACAACAGTGTCATCCAGAAGGAGGTTGGCTCAGACCTTTCATGTGTCCACTCAGACATTTCTGGAAGCTTCTGTATTTACTCTGGAGCTGAAGTGCTTGGCTCTGCTGGCGGCAGAAAGCCAGCGCTCAGCTGACTCACATAGATGTCAGTACTATTAGTGTAATAGAAACCCTCATCTATTTAAGAACGTTGAGGAGCTTACAGGCTATTAGTGCCGTTGTTTGTCTTTGATAAAGTGAACACAAGCACCAGATGACACAAGACAGAAGATCATGTGGAGGAAACAATGTGGCTGCCATCTTTTAGTTCTATTGAACACTGGACCTGATGAGTTAAATGTCTGGGCTCTAGCAGGAGGATGGAGAACAGGACCAAATGTAAAAAGTGAGGACGCGTGACAGACGTCCAGAGAGTCCGGTTTGAGAGCCGTTGGAGAAAATCGGGACATATGGTCACCCTACATAAGGTGCAAAAATGTTTAAGGCAGTGGCCACTAAGATGCACACCATGCTTGTCCACATCATGTTTGGAAAAAAAGAGAGCTTTGACTTAATGCTGCTCATAGCACTCAGTTTAGCTAGAGGATTCTCATATCACTCTGTTTAGTTAGCGGATGCTCATAGCACTCAGTTTAGTTAGCGGATGCTCATATCACTCAGTTTAGCTAACAAATGCTCATAGCTCTCAGTTTAGCTAGCGGATGCTCATAGCACTCGGTCTAGTTAGCGGATGCTAACAGCACTCAGTTTAGGTAGCGGATTCTCATAGCAGTCAGTTTAGCTAGCGGATGCTCATATCACTCAGTTTAGCTAGAGGATTCTCATATCACTCTGTTTAGTTAGCGGATGCTCATAGCACTCAGTTTAGTTAGCGGATGCTCATATCACTCAGTTTAGCTAACAAATGCTCATAGCTCTCAGTTTAGCTAGCGGATGCTCATAGCACTCGGTCTAGTTAGCGGATGCTAATAGCACTCAGTTTAGGTAGCGGATTCTCATAGCAGTCAGTTTAGCTAGCGGATGCTCATATCACTCAGTTTAGCTAGCGGATGCTCATATCACTCAGTTTAGCTAGCGGATGCTCATATCACTCAGTGTAGCTAGCGGATGCTCATATCACTCAGTTTAGCTAGCGGATGCTCATATCACTCAGTTTAGCTAGCGGATGCTCATATCACTCAGTGTAGCTAGCGGATGCTCATATCACTCAGCTTAGCTAGCGGATGCTCATATCACTCAGTTTAGCTAGCGGATGCTCATATCACTCAGTTTAGCTAGCGGATGCTCATATCACTCAGTGTAGCTAGCGGATGCTCATATCACTCAGTGTAGCTAGCGGATGCTCATATCACTCAGTGTAGCTAGCGGATGCTCATAGCAAACAACAGACTGACTGGGACAGAGTGCGATTTGAACCACCAGTCCTTCAGGACTACCTGCTCTACCAATTGAGTCATGGCCGCCCATCTTTGCTGTGAGGTGCGAGTGCTAACCACTGCACCACTGTGCCGTCCCCAACATATTTTTTTGCTTAATAATCATTAGTATTTTTATTTTTTTCTGCTTGGTTGCTTAATTCAAGATTTATTTTT
>CM035794.1:73971025-74061025 GCA_020466265.1 Siphamia tubifer | reverse complement strand
CACCTTTGACATGTTGGCCGATGTTTCAGTTTGTTTTGTTTAATATTCTCACTAGCAGTGCTCGTTGGATAGCTGTCAATCATGTTCATCACACCTGTCGTTGGCACACTATGTCACTAACTATGACAGAGGGGTTCAACAAATATGAGCTAATAAAACAAAAACGGCTAATTATTGTAGTTTATTTTATTCATTCATCATTATTTTTTCTTGGTTTATTTTTCATAGGTTGTAATAATGGATTGCTTGATATAAATGAATTTATATAGTGCTTATTTGGCCACTCAAAGCGCTTCACATTAGATTCATTAGCTCTCACATGCACGCTCTGGTGGTGGTAAACTATGTATGTATCCACAGTTGGGGCGGATTGACCCTCCTGGAGGGTGAAGTGTCTTCCCCAAGGACACAACAGAGTGACTAGGACAGAGCAGGATTCAAACCACCAACCCTTCAGTTATTGGACAACCCGCTCTACCAACTGAGCTATGGAATTTTCCTCAGATAAGGCTGAATATGAAGCGTTTCCCATATGAAAAACATATTTTTCACATATTTCACATGTGGAAAATCACATCTGAAGTTCTTATGGTCTTTCTATAAAGGTTATTAATTATTATTATTATTATTATTATTATAGATATCATTCAGCTGAAAACCACTTTTCCACGCTCCTTTTGGAATCTGATGGGTCACCCCGAGTTACCAACACATGCTGTGTGGTGTGTCCCCTCCACTGGCTGGATTTCCCATTCATAGAAAACAGAGAAATGAGCTAGTCAGAAAAGCCTGTCCACTACGTGTCACAGGGACATTAGTGTCACCCGCATGGGGTTAAGCCCGTCCCCCATTGCAGCTAATCTGAAGTAGCATTAGCATCTACAAGAGAAGACAGAGCCACAGTAGCTGCTGCACAAACTTCTTCTTCCACTTCTTCTCTGTGGAAATAAAGCCTGTTTTTTTCCCTGCACGTTTTCAAAACAAGCGACGGCATGAAACCGAGCTGGATGCTACTGTGGGAAGGTAAACACATACACAGAGTGAGAGGGGAGGGGGTAGTGTTCTGTCACACATTCTGAGCCAATCAGAGACGCCTCATCACCACGTCATGGACATGTAAGAGGAAGTATCGGTAAACTCTGTTGTTTGACCTCAAGTCACTTTTCTACCGTGAAAAAACAGCTGGTAACAAAACAATGCGGACATTGTTTTAAACAGAACCAACACGCAATGTATTCAATAACACTGAAGAACACAGTACTATTAATGAAATAACCATGGAATGACACCTTTAACACACCACAGGATAGTCTGATATGACAGAAGATAATCTGGTGTTTTCTGGCCTTGGTTGGGAAAAGGGGAAATCGGGACAAAAACAAACTGATTATCTTTGTGTGTGTACTGTACCCTTATTTACTGAAAAGCTGAGACCCTTTACTTGACCTGACTTTTAAAGTAAATTCACAGAATTTGTTTGGAACTGCAGAGTTGATTTAAGTTTGAAGGTTCACCCTTTGACACATACTGGTCACTCCAGTGGACAGTTCTTCTACAGTTGTTTTCCAGTATATTCATGGGTTTAGTTGTTTTAGTTCCATATCAGTCAGTTCATATCATTACTGTAACTGGTCTGTTCTTAATAACTGTTCTGCACTAACATGTTTACCTGGAAATCAATAGCTTGTTGTTATTAAGACTGTAATTAACAGTCCCTTGTTAAACAAAAAGTGCATTAAAAATATTTTATTTCATAGTGTTCTGATCAATTTTTTTCAAGTAAATTCAACTTATCTGCTTACAATGTGGAGTGCATGAAAATGTGTAAATGAGGCAAACTGCACATGCATTAGCTTTGGCTGTTTTTAAGCATGATTCTGCCTTTTATGGAGTGTTTACAATCTTCTCACACAGGGTTTGTATGAGTTCAATTAAAGGTTGAATGAATGAATGAATGAATGAATGAATGAATACGGCCAGTGTGCATGTGCAATGTCCCAGCGATACCACGCACTTCTACTGACGTCACTACAAAGTTCAATAAACTTGAACTTTGCCATAGAGCGAGGGTCTGAATACATTTCTAAACTGGTTTGAAAGTGTATATGCAGCTGTAGAATCTGATTTAGTTGTTTGACATAAAGACGGAGGTAAATCACACACATAAAAGGGTCTGAATTTGAAGTGGAATGCAAAAATGCGACTCTGAGGTGCCAGACAGTGAGGTGAGATGTTTCTGTGACGATAAGAGATGAAATCCTGCCTCTGACGGACGTGTAAGTGCTCCTGTTCTAAGTCACTGTTAGAATACAGACGGGCAAAAAGCAAAAAGGAACATGAGCAGATGAGACACTTTAAAGACAGCTGGACTTACCGCCAAGGCCTGCAGACGCTCTTTGTGGAGCTGAGCCTCCTCACACGACATCCTGAGGGGGAAGGCAGGGGAGAGGGGGGGAGTGAAAGGAGAAAGAGAGGTGAGATTTGGGAGGACAGGGAGCAGGAGTCCCCACAGTGAAGAGATTCAAATAAACGGAGGCAGAGAGGGAAGGGAGGTGGAAGATAGAGGGAAGAAGGAGAGAGGAGTAGGAGTATCCAGACAAGGTCCTTCCTCAGCAGTAATCCAAGCACAGACAGGAGAGAAGGAGGCAGAAGGAGCTCCAGCACACGTTCACTCACTGGACATGTGCCTCACACACTCGCACTACCTCGCTCGCTCTAACTCTATCACCCGCTCGCTTTTTTTTGCACTTCCCTCCCATTTGTCCCCTCCCTCCTTTTCTTTTTTAGGCCAGAGCCATGTGTGATTAAACAGCTGGGAGGAGCAGCTGAGAGAGAGAGAGAGAGAGAGAGAGAGAAAGAGAGAGAGAGAGAGAGAGAGAGAGAGAGAGAGAGAGCGAGAGCGAGAGAGAGAGAGAGAGAGGGGAGAAGAGAGACAGAGAGAAAAAGAAGGAGAGGGACAGGGAGGGAAATAGGGAGAGAGAGAGAGAGAGAGAGAGTTAGAGAGATGAACAGCAAAAGAGAAGCAGTGAACGGGGATGTCAGAGACGAAGTAAAAAGAATCTGAGAAGGAAAGGACAAAAAAAAATATATATATATACAAACACACACATTAAGACATTAATGTTTTTTTTCAAATCGAATTATCTATCAATAAGGTCGAAGTGACGTCAACGGGTCGTGACGATGTCATCACATTGTCAGTGGAGGAACAACACACGTCTGTCCTGCAAAGAACAACTTGTATTAAAGTTCACTGCAACGTAACAATGTCCACTGACAAGACACAAACCTCAGCATTTTAAACCTAACAAAACAAAGGCTAACACCTTCAGTTTTCTTTTAAATTTAACTGCACATTAGTAGGGTGAACAAATGTCTGGACCAATGGCTCTAAAACCGTACCCGGACTGACGTGACAGATATATATATATATATATATATATATATATACATACACACACAATGATGAAATGCTGTAAAGTTTTTATAGTGAGACAATTCTGAGAGGCAAAATAAAAATTTCAAATTTTGTATTTTTTTAAAGCATTACTGCTCTTGTTACTGGTGTCATTTCCATCTTTTGTCATAAGCTGTTATATTTTTTTCCTGCACATCTGTGTCTTCTTTATTCTATTCTTTTATTCAGGCTGGTGTGGTTCATTGGCTAGATCTTCAAAACAAAAAAAGAGACGTTTTATTTTGAAGGTACATCCTAGTAAAATAAGTAAATAAATAAATATCATGTTCCTTCTCTACAGCTCAATCACTCTACATCTTCTACACTGACCTCAAAAAACAAACCAGACAAAACAGTGATTTACTGTGCGGCAAAAGTAAGTGAACCTCCCAGATTATTTTGGCTGTTTTACTGCTTCTGGATCAGGCCTCACCATCAGCAGTGGAACTATAAATTCTGAATTAGAAAGAAAATTCTACAGGAAATATCGAATTATCCACGAACAACAACCCCAAGCACTTAAGTCACTCTGTCCAGTTAAGACGACAGCAGAATAAAGTGAATGTTGGGAAAGTCCTGCCTTTAATCCTGCAGAAACACTGTGGAAGACCCTCGGAGCAGGAAGTCCACACAAGGAAGCTCACAACATCCCTGAATTCAAACTATTCTGTTTGGAAGAATGGGCTGGAATCCCTGGTGGCCGATGTGTAAGGCTGATAAACGGTTAAAATATGTCTAATTTATGTAGCAATGGACGTGATTTAAAGACATGGGTGAAAATCTGACCACATTTTCAGTCATATGAAACCGCAAAAAGGTGAAATAATAATGCTTTTAAAATACGACTGTGACATGAACTCACTTTTGGTATTTTTGTTTTTTTATTCATAAACTTGAAAATAACTCAATATACTGAAAACCCTCTGTCACAATATCCATGCAACCTCTTCCAATAATCTACTATAACACTGTAACATTCTGCAATAATTCCTGCAGTAATCTTCTGTTCTTAGAATAACAATAGAGTGGTACCTAAATTAATGAAATTAATTTGTTCCAGAAGTGATTTCGTGCAATGAATTTTTCGTAAAAAGAATTGCATTTTACATGTAAAAGGCCTAATTCGTTCCAAGGTCCCTAAATCCATTACAAAATTATAAAAGCAGACACACTTTGTATGAAATATGTGTTAAAATTAAAAGAAAATTTAGATTTTAGATTTAATTTGTTGGTCTCAGTGGATAAAGGTGTCTTCACTGATGAACATTAAACCATTAAAATTAACAAGACATGCAAATCATTTACATTGCACTGTGGTTGTTTTAATTGTCACCTTCACCTTCATGCAATGACAATTGTCTTTGACCACTTTTGATGACTAAAATGTGCAAGGCGTACGTCATCAAAGTGGGCGATAGCACGACTCGAGAAAATTTTTTCAGGATGTTTTTTTTTTTTCACAAATTCGGAAAGTTCATGACATTTCCCCAGCATGTTTTTAATTGGTGCTGATAGAATAATGGCTGCCTCCTCCTCTTTTTTTTTTTTTTTATCATTTCCTGTTTCACTTCTATTGACAACGCAGCCGCTTCTTTTCATTCACACTGGGAATGAATGAATGAGGGTCAAAGGCTCCTGAAAAGCATCATGGCATCATAGCCAATGGGATAATATGTCCAGTACATAGACATATAAGTATTTAATGTACAGTACTGTATTTATGTTTCGGGGGTTTCATTTCGGAAATGGAATTTTCTTTCATATTCAGACGAAAAATTGACGTAAAGGTTTTTCGTAACTTGGATTATTTGTTAGCCAAGTCTTTCCAAACACATGCACTGATAGGTTAATTGGTTAATCTAAATTGTCCATAGGGGTGACAGTGATTGTTTGTCTATATATGTTCAGCCCTGAGATGAACTGGAGACTCGTACAGGGTGTACCCTGCCTTCACCCATTGTAGCTAGATTAGGCCCACAGTGACCCAACCTGACCCTACTGAGGATAAAGTGGGTTCAGATGACGAGACAAGACATTTTTATACAAATTCTTCATTTATATAAATATTCATACAAAGACAATTTTTTTTACGTTTTTTTCACTTCTCTTCAATTAGATTTTGGTTCATTTTTTTAAATAAATTTTGTCTTTATTTTACAACTTTTTTCCTTTTTTGAGCCTTAATATTTGGTAAATGTTTCTCCATATTTTGTTACTTTTTTGACTAATTTTCATGGTCCATCCATCCACCTATCTATGTGGTGTCACATGATCTCCACTGTTTCGCCCAAAATCTATATTTTATAATCATTTAAAAGCTGCTGTTTTTCTTAGAAACAAACATTCAGAGACACAGCGCTGATGCAGCCCACACACAAACATTCCAACTGCTGATGCTTCAGGTTCTATTTTTAGATGCACCAGTCAACGATTGATTCTTGGGGCTATTTTTACTAAACATAAATGGAAACGTGGGAACAAGATAAAAAAAAAAAATCCAACAACACAAAAAAAAAATACAGAAGATCCACGTGTCATTCGATGAAATGACTCAGACGAGTATTTATGGTGTAAGTTGATCATTATTTCAGTAATTTGAGTGTATTTTTAAATGAAAAACATACAGACAAAAGCCTTCTGTTAAATGGGTCATATACCTGTGTCCCACTTTTCTTTTCTCCCCCAATTTTACCTTCTACTTATCTGTTCTATTTTCTCCACTTTCTATTCCTTCATGTCAGTAGTCCTTTTTCCACCAGATAAACATACAACATTTTACAGTTATTAATTAAATGTAAAAAAAAAATGGAAAAATACATCAAAAAACAAGTAAATAACAAATCAATGCAAGATATATTTTTTTAATTAAACAACAAAAAATGTTATCATGCTAAGATTCCTTGAAAGTAATTGTATGTCTCAGATAAAATGGCAAACAACATCCTACTTACTTTGTTGTTAATGATATAATTCACTGTCGAAATGTAAAGACAATGATTATTAATATATGAGTCCAGCTGTCTATTGTCATATTTGGGTCTTTTCTGGGTTAGCACAGTATTCTGGGTAATATGATCTTCCACTACGTCCCTACTATGAACACCTCTCATATACCGAACTTCTCTGCCACAGAAGATGCTCCACCAAAACCCATACACGAGACCATGGTTTTCTGAGACTGCGATGCCGACGACTAGAA
The DNA here is from genome assembly GCA_020466265.1 of Siphamia tubifer. Lineage (NCBI taxonomy): Eukaryota > Metazoa > Chordata > Actinopteri > Kurtiformes > Apogonidae > Siphamia > Siphamia tubifer. The sequence goes on along the minus strand of CM035794.1, from coordinate 74,054,369 downwards.
AGAATCTGAAACGTGAATGAATCATAATAGAAGTGAAACGACTCTTTTGAGTAATTCAAATAATTTGAGAAAAAAAATTTTCGAGTCTAAGTTGGTAGAGTTGGTTGTCCAATAACTGAAGGGTTGGCGGTTCGAATCCCACTCTGTTCTAGTAAGTCCGTTGTGTCCTTGGGCAAGACACTCCACCCTCCTTATCTCCAGTGTCACTCACACTGGTGTATGAATGTTTGGTGGTGGTCAGTGGGGTCGGAGGCACAAATGGCAGTCACGCCTCTGTCAGTCTGCCCCAGGACAACTGTGGATACATATGTAGTTTACCACCACCACGGTGAGAATGTGAGAGTGAATGAATAATGGGTCACTAATGTAAAGCGCTTTGAGTGGCCAAAAAGCACTATATAAACCCAATCCATTATTATTATTATTATTACTATAATAATTATTATTATTAACTGCCTCAAAGATTCATTTACTTCATGTCAAAGGTCATCAGGTTGCCATCATATCACCTCCGCTATCACACGGACTGTTTGAACTGACACACTGTCCATCTGAACACGTCAAAGATGTTCGACGCAGCAGTTCACTCAACCATGTGTATGTTCTCAACCAATCGTTGCAGCCCAACATCATACAGTGTTCTGAAGCAGATCTGACACCAATATTCCTTTGGACTAAAACCTATTCTCTTGTTCATTCTAAGAATTTCACATTTTGAACCCAGACTTATCTTGGGAACTTGAGCCAACCAGCATTTACGACTTGAGTTTTCTTTATCAGTAACACACACATGGTGATATTTCATTAGTTTTATTCCGGAAGCATTTTATTTATAGAACAGTGTTAGTTAAGACATCGTTTCACCCCTAAATGTTTTATTTCATGACAGTACACTTCCTGCCGTCTCTCACCCCTCCCATGGTGCACTTCTTCCCTCCCTCCCTCCATCCTTACATACATCTTCTCTCTCCTCTTCTGTCAAACATCATTCCTCTCTCCCTCTTTCTCCTTGTTTCGCCCTCAGCCCTTCCCTCTTACTCTTCACCTCATTTCTATTCGCCATCCTTCGTGCTCCTTTTCTCCTTGTCCTCACCTGTCCTACGGTTTGCCCCTCCCCTTTTTTTCCTCTTGTTGTCGTCCTGTTTCTGTCTTTCCCCATCCCTCCTTCCAGAAGTACACATCCTTATAAGGACAAACAGCAGCAGCAGCAGTAGTCCTGGCTAAGTCTTTAGGGAATACAGAAGCATGTAACACACACTAATACACACTCGACACACACCGACATAACAGCCACTGGGTTACTCCAGGAGTGAAAAAGTCTGTCATAAATAACTGCAGCTGGAGAATATCTGTCCTGTAAAGACACCGGCCAGCTGCAAGACTTGGGAAAATACAAATCATGCTTATTCAGCTTAAAGCTCCACTTCTAATATTTGCATGTGAACTATTTACAAGATACTGATGAGAGTCAACCTGTACCTAAGCTGCAGCATGACTCACAGATAGACCCCTTTGTGAACATTTATCAGGGTTCCTACAGCTCAGGGGAAGTTAAATTAAAGATTTTTTAAGACTTTTTTTTAATGCCGTTTGAAATTCAATTTAAGACCAAGCCCACAATGAACCAACATTGAAAAGGGAAATAAAACACCACATGAATTACCTGGGGCAGTTTTACCCAACTCGTCTCGTCATCTGAACCCGCTTTATCCTCACTAGGGTCGCAGGGGTCACTGGGGGTCTAATCCAGCTACAATGGGTGAAGGCGGGGTACACCCTGTATAAGTCTCCAATTCATCTCAGGGCTGAACATATATAGACAAATAATCACTGTCACATTCACACCTATGGGCAATTTAGATTAACCATGAGAAAAAAAAGTGCAAACTTTTAAGATAAAATGTTAAAATTATGATATTAAAAGTCAAATTTTTTAAATGAAAAGTCAAAATTATGACATAAATGTAAAGATAAAGAAATAAAAAGTCCAAATTGTGAAATAAGAAGCCAAAATTATGAGATAAAAAGTCAAAATTGAGAGCTCTAAAGTAAAAAATCTGAGATAAAAACTCAAAATTGTGAGATAATAGTCATATAACTATAATATATAAAAGCACAGATTCTCAACTCATTTTCGTACTGTCGCATCTGTTTTGTTTGAAAAAGTAACGCATCTATTCTGAGAATGTAAGGAGTATAAAATACAGATATTTATACAAAAATGTAGCGAGTAAAGGTAAAAAGTTGACAGAAAAACAAATACTCAAAGTACAGGTACCTAAAAAAATCTACTTAAGTACAGTAATGAAGTACTTTTACTTAGTTACTTTCCACCTCTGTTAAAAACTCATGTAAACAGGCCCAATGTGAAGTAGATCTGTGTGTCTCTCTCTCTCTTCTCTCTCTCTCTCTTCATGTAAGACTTAAGATTTCTTTATCAGTAACACACATGTGGGAACATTTCATTAGTTTTATTCTGAAAGCATTTTTCTTGTAAACCAGTGTTCGGGCCAGTTTATGTTTTAAAAAAAAAGCATATATATATATATATATATATATATATATATATATATATATATATATATATATATATATATTTCATGTGGATGCCTTCCAATAAATCAAATATCTGCTTTTTTTCACCCTCCAATATCAGTATCAGCCTCACTAGCTCTACTCTGGACCCAGTTTGTCAACACCCAGAGGAACAGATGGAACTGTGTGGAAATCTCTACATGTTGAAAACTGAAGACTTGGAACAGGTGATTTAGTTAAGTGGGAAAAACTAGTCCTGTTTATCTGGACCCATCTCCACTGTATAGATGGTGTGGACAGGACTGGTACCATCTGGGATCATTCTGGGATGGTGGTAAAAGATTCTCTAGAACAGTGTTTCCAGACTTTTTCAGCCACGGCACATATTTCACATTAGAAAAATCTTGAGGCACATCACCAAAGAAAAACGTCACGAAAGGTATATTTATTGAAAAATAATTAGGACTGTTAAATGTTTAAAAATGTTAATCTGATTAATTAAAAGGTTCATTTGGATTAATTTCAATTGATCATGATCAAAACACTTTATGTCAGTTTACCCTTATGTCCTGTGGTTTGCTTGTTTTGTTTTTATACTCAAAGTTCCCACAAAATACATAAAATATACTAAGAAACACAAAAAAATGCAGAGAAAAATTTCCCCCAAAATTAACTAACAGAATAAGTGATGAAAAACTCAAAACATATGGAAAAAAACAGAAGCAAACATAAAAAAATGCAATAAAGTTTCTAAAACAAATACTAAAATAGGAATATATGTATTTAACATCTTCAACACCTTTGATAGTTTCAACGAAATGAAATTACTCTGTGTTAATGTGCTAATTTTGAAGCTCTAATTATAATGCAAACCTAGTCTCCATTTACTTCCTCTGTGTGAAACCTGGGACAGCTTAGTCGAACATAAAAATTATATTCTTGCAGGAATTGACAAAAGGCACAAACAAGGATCTTCCTCAACAGCTCTGAATTCCTTGTCTTTTCATTCAAAGCTCTTCACATTAGTGTCCTATTATTCATTCACTCTCACATGCTCCCTCTGGTGGTGGTAAACTACATATGTAGCCACAGTTGCCCTGGGGCAGACTGAAAGAAGCGTGGCAGCCATTTGTGCCTACGGACCCTCTGACCACCACCAAACATTCATACACCAGTGTGAGTGACACTGGCATGCATATCCAATCGAAATTCACCCACTGTAGCGTCTTCATATAAACAAACATTTCCTCCTGAAAACGCTCGTCTAAATGTGGACGTGTGGATGTGGATGTCTAAATCACTGTATAAACGTAGCCTTAAGCAGCTGGTTTCAAGCTTTCTCTTATCTGTTCCTTGCAGTCTCAACGTCTCCCCTCAAGGCCAAAACACAGGACAGAGGCCTGTGGGTTTTTTTTGCAGACATGTACTCTTCAAGGACTTCTGTACTACACACAAAATCTAAATCTGACCAAGTGTATTTGTCTCATTTTTAGTCCAAATATCTCACCACATTTAACCTACAAACACCTACTGCTACTTTTGTGTCAGACCCCAAATGAAATTTTCTAAGTGATTTATGACCATTTATTATAACATTATCTTGTGTATTTTTCATTTTATCAGTATAAGTCAAGTATTTTTCTATGTTTAATGAAACATTTCATAAAAGCTCAGATTCAAGTTGAGGGCTATTATGTCAAAAACAGAAAAAAACTGAAGACAATTTTAGTTTTTCAGTAAAATATATCATTCACTGAATATGAAACAAATGTGTTCATCCACTGTCATTGAGCCAACTCCATGGGTTTTACTGGTTAATCAATAGCTGCTTTCAGTCTGTCAGGCCAAGCTGGGCCGAGCCATAGCGGGCCACTTTGCCCTCAGACTGGTTGTGTTCACATGTCAGGCACATGTCGGGCTACTAGCCCCTGTGCAGCACACCCCCGTTTGCGAAAACATCACTTGATACAGGCCATTTTCAACCAGGATAGGTGCGCAATTCAGTAGCACGATTTGTAGAAGAAAAAAGACATCATAGTTAACAAAATAAGTAATTCGATGCTATCTAGCCCACTGCTTACTTAAGATAGACACACACTATGGCATATAGCACAACCTTTTGTTGACTGTAATTGCCATATTATGTACAACCCTTTGAACAGTCAAACTAATAATAGCTTCTGATGTGTCTTGATATGTCCATCATAGTAAACAAAAGAGCCCATTATATAATAGCTATTACACAGTGTAATGGAACAGACTAACACCAAAGAGAAAAGACCAAATACATTAGCAGAAAGTTTCTGCCTGACATATTTAACTGTAATAGGTTAGCTAGTTTTGTACATATAGATTTAATCACAATTGTAATATGTATGGATGAGTGTGGACAATGTAAGAATATGGTGAATGGACTGTGCTTATATAGTGCATTTTATACACCAGTTGGTAGAGCGGGTGGTCCAATGACTGAAGGGTCAGCGGTTCACGTCCCAGCTCTGTCTGTCCACATGTCCTAGTGTCCTTGGACAAAGACACTGAACCCTGACACTGAACCCACTAGGACTGACAGAACCTTAGAATACTAAGTTGCTAAGTAATGTTTTAATTTAAGTATACTTTAATAAGCATCTACATTTTCAGTTCTGGAAACTTGTATTTTTTAACTTTCATCAACTTAAAATAATTGAGGCAATCGATTGCCTTACATTTTTTGAGTTATTTGAGTTATTCGAGTTTACAGTGGACTAACTGAGTGCCCCTATGTGTGTAATAGAAATCTACATGCATCCATACAGTCTAATCCAGCGGAATGTCTATGTGTAGATATGTACGTGTGTATATATGTATGGTGAAAGATGCTCTCAAGGCAATCTTGTTGTGCACGTGTTCATGACCCATTTTTCCTGATAATCGCAATAAAGTAAAAGAAAAAAAGAAAGATGAGAAAATAAACTTGATCAGATTTACATTTTGCAGTGGTAGTGATAAAAAAAAGGAATATTTGGTGGCTTTTCAAGGTTAAACTGGACTTGTTTAGGTCTTTTGAATAGAGCTAAACAAGCCCTGTAGTACCTAGAAAAACAACAACCTGGACAAATATGAACATACACTGACATGTAAAGAAAGAGGAAGGAAGGAGGATGACGAGTGTGCACCGTATGAGGGAAGTCTTCAGCCTTCTTCCAGCGAGACGGAGTCAACAGACCCTCTGGAGGAGGAGTCCATGTGGTTTTTAGAGACTGGGATTTGTATCCTGTTTCCTATTATGTTTACTTTTGCATTTTCTCCGTGTCTTCTTATTGTATCCTGTTTTCTTAATCTTAACCCTCAACCACTTTTTTTCCAGCCATATCCAAGTGTTTTCTGAACCTAAAACTAATGATTTTTCTGCATCACATTTACTGTTCATTTATTTTCTATTGTACACAGACTTTATTATAAAGTTTTGTTCCTGCTGCTGCCCTTCTCAGAGGGGCATATATGAGGCAATGCATAGTTCTAATTCCACTCTAATTCCATTTCTTTGGACATACTGTTGCTCAAAAAATGTAAAATAAGCAAAGCTGGTTCTGTATACACTGAAAAACAAACTAACAGACTGAAAACACCTTTTATCCATGGGCTGTCTGGCTCCTAAATGCTTAACCTCCCCTTCTTCTGCACATGTGCAATAGAAAAGCGATTGATTTATTTAGATGTTTTTTATTATTTTTTTTAATCTTATGAGTAGTTATATATGAATTCATTTTATTTTTTGAAGTTTACAGTATAAAAAAGCTGTACATTTAATGAGATTAAAATTATTTAGAACCAAAAAAAAAAAGCAGAAGCAATGCTTTTATAATCCCACTCCGTAGATCACAAATTCCTTACTTATTAATGAGTCAAATAAATTATTCAATTAGTCACATAATTGTTTAGTATTAATAATTCCACATTTTCAATATATTTTTTTTAAACTTTAATAGAGTATTTATTAATTAACTTGAATTGATCACTCAGATCATTCCATAGTTTCATCCAGACAAATGAAACACATCTTTGTTTGACCTTTTGTAAAGCTAGAATATTTGTATTGTTTTTGTCCTTTGCATTGTGGCTGGTGAGAACCACACCAACGTCCAGTGATAATAAAGTCGCTTCTAAAACTAGACCTACCTTAAGCGGTGCCAGGTTCATCAAACCCCGCCCCTTACAAACATTTTAGCTCTTAATGCACATCTCTCTCTCTCTCTCAAAATGTGAGACTATGTGTTTGAACTTTCAAGGTCGCTCAAGGTCAAAGGTCATCGTGCCATTTTAAGACCTACATGTAGTTTACTATCTGTCAATAACTGAGGACTCATCACCAATATTTTTGGAGTAATGAGCATTTTAATTAATGTGACCTTGATTTTGAGGTCATAAAGGTCACCATCCCAGGTTTCCTATCTGTCAATAATAGTATCTAAGTCTCTATCTACCCTTATTTTCCCTATCTGATCATTGTGAAAACAGATTTTTGGTGACCTTGACCTTTGACCTACATTCACCATAATTTAATATGATCTATTCTGGATCACCTGAAGATGACCAAAAAAAGTGCCTCTTGTAGAGTGACAATAAGCCACTGTCTATCTGTGCCTCTTTTCACATGCTGATAATTTGTTCATATAAACAGCATTATTTAACATTCAGCCTCTGAGATTAAAGTTACACAACTGCGCAGAGACTTTGTCATTAGGTTCTTTTTCCTGCTTCTGCCTCTTAAATGGCCTTGGGTTTGTTTTGAATATTTGTTTTTTGGGTGAGGGTGGGGGGTTAATAAAAGGCAATGTATAAGGTATGTACAACCCTGGTGCTGTATACACTGGAAAAAAAAAAATATTAGCAAGTGTATTTGTCTCATTTTCACTTGTTCCATTGTCAGATTTTGTTCTTGCTTAATTCAAGCAAAAATATTTTTTGCTGTTTTTTTTTTTTTTTGCTTGTTTCACTGCTCTGAAAAACTAGACCCACCTCAGCCGTTAATACTGATAGTAAGCCACTGTCCATGACCCTGCGTCTCTTTTCACATTAATTTGTTTACATCAACAGCATTATATCAGTTTCAGATTCCACCTCTGAAATTGAAGTTAATCTATAAATGAGCAGCTGCCACTGACCTGTGGTCTGAACATACAGCGTTCTTTCTAAAGTGGCCTCAGCTCTGCAGCTGTTTGACTCGACAGCCCGCCGCAGCTGAAACTCAATTCCAGCCTCAGAGTCTGTGTTTGACCTGGATTTACACCAATCACATCATTATGTTGGCAGCTCTCACAGTCATTACATCTCGCGCTTTATATTTCCACATTATTCTATTTCTGGGCTTCAGTTTCTATTTTATTTCAGTTCCGCACATCTTTTCTCTCCTCTTTGTTGCTCTGACGTCCCTTTCGCCCTCCTAAATTGTCGCCACCTTCCCTCCTCTTTAACCCCTCCGTCCTGGCGTCGGCAACGTTGGTTGGTTGCCGTCGGAGACAACAGCATCATTGTTCCTCTGCATCGCCACGACGATGCGATGACCTCACTGCACAGCCAGCCCAGCTCCGCCTCCCCCCGTCCCGGCCCAGAGGTAATGGCCTCCAGATGTGGAACCAGAGGCAGGAAAGCACACAAACAGAAATATAACAGCATACAAAGAGTCGCAGAAGGCAGACGAATGAACAAATATGGACAAAGAAAGCGTTGCGGTCAAACAATTAGTGCATATTGTGACGATAATCTTTTCTTTTTCCATAATGGTAGAGTTTAAATAGATAGATCCTTTATAGGAAATTACAGTGTCACCATTTCAGCTTAAAAATAGCATGTACATATACACACATGCATACGCACATTCATACATACACACACACACACACATATATATATATATATATATATACACACACACACACACACACATTAAAAACTAAATACTACAGACATAAAATACAATAAATAAAACTAAAAAGTAAGTGCATTTACTTTTGTGCATGATAGAACAGTGTTTAACGTACTTTTCCAAATACCTAAAAGTGCATTTCCACATGTATCTATGGTGGACTGGGTTCTTCTGCTGCAGACTGACTGACTATATGAGAGTGTGTGACAGTAATAGACATGACATAACGAAGAGAAAGAAGGGGCTGATGGCGCACAACCCAAACAGATTCATGGCTCCGAGGCTGACCGACCTTGATCTCATTCATATTTTATACATCACAGAGGGACGCTGAGTTGTGTTTGTGGGTCAGATTCTCTGTCTGATTGTAAACTAAACCGTTTTAAACAAGGTTTTCTACAGATGTCCCAATCAGGCTTTTTTTTTTTTTTTTTGCTACCAACTCCGAGTCCTTTGATTTTGAGTGATTGTCCAATACTAGGGGCGTTAAATTAACACATTAATTATGATTAATCAATTACAGTCATATTTAATGTGTTATGTTTTTAATGGCATTAATCTTTTTTGTTTGCTTTTTTTAAATCTACAACTTTTTGATGAGATTTATTTCACATTATCTGAAGTACAGGAAAAGCAACAAGTTCAGTGATCAATACTTGTATTGATCAGAAAACTGTTCTGGCTGTTTTTGGATCAGTCTTAACTTACAGCACTTTATGTGGACCTGGTGTTTTATTAAATGTTTTATTTTCTAATTATTTACAGATTGAGGAAACATGTCCAAATTCCTCCAGAGGTGGAAACTAAAGGTTAAAGGTTAAAACACTTGGGATTATTCTGAAATACAGTGGAATGGAAATGGATACGAATGATCTGTTCAAGTCTGTTCAAAAACATAAGTGTCTTCATAAAGATTGCTCTTGTTATATATCAGTCTTTTCATTTGTCAAAGTAATGTAATGAATTGAAATTGCAGACTTTCCGCAGTAATTTTTAACCTCATCCAACATTGTTTTGGAGAGATTATTGTAATCACCTGGTGTGTGTGTGTGTGTCCGCAGAGACATATCATGCTATAACTCATTGAATACTTGAGATATCGCCATGACATTACATGGGCATATACATATAGCTAATGTGCACCAGATACAGTGATCCATTTGAGTAAAGGTCAAAGGTCAAGGTCACAATTAACTAAAAGGTCAAAATCACATTATCGGTTATAATTGGCTCTAATTCAAGAATGGGTTGTCATAGAAACTTGAGATTGGCCCAAAATAGGGGCGAGATTAGGCATTCTCTGAATACTTGTTAGGTGAGATTAAAAAAAGACTAACTAGAAAAGCACTCTGGGAGCGCAGACTCCACAAAGGCAGATCAGCCCCCGCCCTCTTTTCACTTCTGTGAGCAGTGGTCTGCCCTGACTGAATTAAACATAGATATGCCCCCCACCCCCTCCACACCCCATGCTAATTGTTAGTGACGTTACCATAGCAACTGACGCAATATGATGACAGCATTGCAAGGTTCTTAGAGGGCCATTTAGTATGGAGACACAACACCCGAGAGGACCGGGCTAACTCATGTCCCGGTCAAAATACACCCCCCAAAAAAAGTCCCATAAGTTCTGATCGTGGAAATATGCCTATTGCAGACTAGAAGCAGTGGGCTGGCCATATCAGGCACCCTGGGAGCAGATGGGGGAGGGGGAGTTAAATGCCTTACTCAAGGGCGCATCAGCCAAGAACTCTTTGCTAGTCCATGGAATTGAACCGGCAACCGATAGATCACAAGCTAACTCTCCAGCTGACTAGGCCACAGCTGCCCCCTTTTTAGGCCTTCGCCGTGGACCATGTCGACACAGGGCCTATTGCATCCGCTGTGATCGCCAGGGGATGACATTTTTTCTTATTCTTCCAATGTGTTTTGTTTTTTACGCCTGCTGCTACTTTCTGTCATTTCCACTGACAGTTGAGCATACCGCATACCTGAACATCGTCAGTCTTTGACGTGCACAGACACATAGTACGTCAGTTGACACAGTCCAAGTAAAACAGTGATAGCGGAGGTGTCGGTGACACGATAGCAACCAGATGAACTTTGAACGGAATTAAACGAATCTTCGAGGCAATGAATCTGCCTCCAACATTTTTTGTACTCGAATTATTCGAATTCCTCGAGGAGTCGTTTCATCTCTAGTTCTTCTGTTTTGCTCGCCTCTATTTATAAAAGCCATGATAATGTGAGCTGAGTAATTTGATTCTCTTGCGTGGTTGTAGAGTAACATTGAACACAGTCAAACCATCCCATCCCTTTCGGAGCCTCTTCCCAGTACGAGTTCACAGTGGATGTAATAAATAGCATCAGAGAATGGGCCATCTGCCATTGCCGTCTTACTACCTCAGTGTTCTGCTGAATCAGTCGACGACCCAGTGAGAGGGAGTGCACACAGATGAAAAATGAATCCACAAGCAGAGTGAAAAACAGCAGAGTAAAGAGGAGAAATGGTGTGAAAGACTGAGACGCCACAGCGCTGCCGCTAGTCCTCAACATTAAACATTAAAAATGGATAAAGGGTTTTCTGCTCTTTCTGCTAACTTCATGTCTTCACAGGCCCTAAACCACTCTCATCCTTCAGTCTAACTGCCTGTCGATATCTGACGGCTCTCATTAAAACAAGAGGCTAATCTGTAATCACTGGAGGGCTTTTTGGAACCCAGTACACTCAGGCTTATTCAAACACACATAGACTGGACCAAGCCCATGTATGCAACGCTCTGCCTTCTGGAACTGGTTAACACGGATCTGGAACTAGTTAAGGTATACTGGTTAAAGTGGACCTGTACGGGTTAAAGTGGATCTGTACTGTTGAAGGTGTACTGACTAAAGTGGACCTGTACTGGTTACACTTGACCTGTACTGGTTAAAGTGGAAAAAACCCTAACCCAAACCCGTTTTTGCGATATATTAGAATACAGAAAGCTTTTTATCAATATTTGAGTGGGGTTTTTTTCAAAATTCAGGTGTTTCCATTTCCAGTTTTTATAGCGCTATTTACATTTTGCAAATTTCCAAGGTAATGCAGCTACTGTCACTAGTGACCTGAGGAATTCCAATGTACCCATTTTAACTTGTGGACCTGGCAATAAAATTCTATTCTATTTTATTCTATTCCTCGCCTTCACGAGCTGTTCTTTCTTGCCGCTTCTCTGTCGTGTAGCTCATCAGTGTCTTTCTCCTGGGACCAGAAGAGGATTTTCTCTGAGGTCGACATCCTTCCTCCTCATTTGCAGCTTCTTATCCCTTCATCGTGACACCTGGCAGAAACTGGCTGGCCCATGGATGTAGCCTTGGTAACGCAGACTACAAACAACCCAAGATGCAACACTCTTCAACATCAGACTGATTCAGTACAGTATTGGAAAATTAAAAGAGAGAGAGAGGAAGAGAGAGAGAGAGAGAGAGAGAGAGAGAGAGAGGGAGGGAGAGAGTACTCTAAATTTCCAGACCTGAAACCTTCTGAAATCCTCTGGAACTGGATCAAGAGAAAGACGGACATTATAAGTATCGCACAATCACACGACGCGCCAGGAGCGACATAAAACACTCAGCAGTCATTTGACTCGCAGAACACACGCCAAGGTGAGCGAACGCCAGGAATGAAAACCAGTCCTGATGACAACACTGCCTACGGACTGAAAACACGGTGTTGTTTTTAAGGGGAACATGTTCTCATGGTATTGTCCTTAATCTGAAAGCTGCCAACTCCTGAATATTAATAAGCTGTCAATTCCTGCAAAGAAATTATGTAACTGACAACACTTTTAGTCATTACGATGGAAGCCAGGGGTGGGGACAGACACCAGCTCCTTAAACAAAAAGAGGTGTGTTGGACACAGCTGTCCCCATCCCATTAAGATCAGAAATCGGTCCGAGTCAACCAAAAAATGAGTATCGGATTTTACCAAACTACCTCTACAATCTCTGATTTAAACACTTAAACACATAAGTAGTCCATTTACTACAACTTAACTAACCAGTACTACTACAGCTGAACTAACCAGTACTACTACCACCGCTGAACTAACCAGTACTACTACAGCTGTACTAACCAATACTACTATAGCTAAACTAACCAGTACTACTACAGCTGAACTAACCAGTACTACTACCGCTGAACTAACCAGTACTACTACCGCTCAACTAACCAGTACTACTACCGCTCAACTAACCAGTACTACTACAGCTTAACTAACCAGCACTACTACCACTCAACTAACCAGTACTACTACAGCTGAACTAACCAGTACTACTACAGCTGAATTAACCAGTACTACTACCGCTGAACTAACCAGTACTACTACAGCTGAACTAACCAGTACTACTACCGCTGAACTAACCAGTACTACTACAGCTGAACTAACCAGTACTACTACAGCTGAATTAACCAGTACTACTATTGGGTGGATGTAAATTTAACTTCAAAATAAAACAAACCTGCAGTGGATCAACCACAGTTACAAACTTTCATCCATGAATCTGCTTTTATTTTGTCACTTCCTGTCCCACTACTCGCCTCCATTTTTGTTTAACTTTACATGTGCCTGTGCCTCAATATTTTGAATCTGGAGCATCTGTTTTTGGCCCCACCCTCAGTTGTTCACACCACATACTGACAGTAAAAAATAAATAAATAAATAAATAAATAAATAAATAAATAAATAAATAACAACTCAAGTGAACAATTTTATCTCAATCATTTTCTGGAGGTACATGTCCCTGGGCTCAGATTTGACACAAACTGTAAATGTGTTTTTAAAAAGTGATATTTGAGGATAATAGGAGGGTTAACTAAGAATAATTAAAACACAAGTAACGTGGCATTAATGTGCAGGCGTCAGCTGATCTGGTACCTGTGGGTAGATGCTTTCATTTCCCAGGAGGTAGTTTAACCTGCACAACTGTAGAGAGGCAGACCTGTCTTCATACCACTAAAAAATGTCAATATTTAAATGACTGGCTGCCAGAAATAGTATATTCCTAGAGCTGCCTTGAAAAACCCTGACTCAACCTTTCAACTGGAACCGAAGCTTTTAAAACTAAAACAGCCGTGTGTGATACTCTGTCTTTACTTTCATTAGACTCTTTTCCATTGACCTAGCCTAGCAGCGCTAGCCCTATTCACTACATGGATAGGTGAAAAATGTGAAAAAATAAAAGAAGATTGTAAAGTTAGACTCTAGTTCTGACCCTCTGGGATTGGTTGGATGAGATTATTGTAATCAGCTTGTGTGTGTGTGTGTGTGTGTGTGTCCGTCCGCAGAGACATATCATGCTATAACTCAATGAATACTTGAGATGACACTATGAAATTACATGGGCATATACATAATGTGCATCAGATGCAATGATCCATTTGAGTAAAGGTCAAAGGTCAAGGTCACAAGTAACTAAAAAGGTCAAAATCACATTATTGGTTATAACTCAAGAATGGTACGAAACGATAGAGAATTAAGATTTGTACAATTATCATAATTGATGTTATCACCTACGACCAATAGTTTTTGAAATCTCTGGAGGTCAAAGGTGACATGTCACAAAATTAACTTCTGTAACACTGTTTGTGTCAAGCATAGACATACCACGCTATAACTTAATCAAAACTGGATATATTATTATAATTTCATACTGATGCATATATACATATAATGAAATTATGAATATTGCAAAAGGTCAATGGTCAAGGTCGCATTTAGCAGAAAGGTTAAATCACATTATTGGCTCCACGTCAAGAACGGGTTGTCATAGAAACTGGAGACTGGCATAACATAGGGGCGAGATTAGACATTCTTTGAATACTTGTTTTCAATTTAGTTGGAAAAAGTAAGGAGTCTATTCTGAGAATGTAAGTATAAAAACTTAAAAATTGCCAGAAAAATAAATACTCAAGTAAAGTACAGATACCGAAAAAATATATATACATTTAAGTACAGTAACTTAGTACTCATACTTAGTTCCTTCCCACCTCTGAATCTACCAGAGAACCAACATGTGACTGACTGATGTGAGCAGCAGCTGCAAAAAATGAGATAAGATATCCAAAACAAAATATCCAAATGCAAAATGTAAATGTCGTTAAGGTTCTTTGCACATATCCAATGGAAAAGCGGCCAGTGTTTCATCATTAACCGCTGTACCAGAGTATAGAAATGTACCAAGAGAGAGTGCGAAATGACAGATGTAAAGGGCTCTGCAATATGGCTGACTCTGCAGAGTGGAACAGTCCTGCACAATAAAACACACACACACACACTACCTGGACGGTGTTAAAGGCATGGAGGGCTGAGGATGCGAAAAAGCCAGAGTTGATTGTATTGAAAGCAGAGAAGAGAGAATATAACAAGAAGAAAGTGATGGTGGGGGGTGAAAAAAAAAAAAAAACAAGTAAAAAAAATTTTTTTTTACTTGAATTCAACAAAAAAAAAATCTGCCAGTGAAAATGATCTTGATCAGATTTCTTTAAATTAGATTTGTCCAGGTCTAATGTGTATAAATCAGTTCTTTATATGTGACTGAAAAGTTCCTCTGTAGGTGATTCTCTTTCATTTTAAGCGTGGACTAGAAATTAGACAAATACACTTGATAGGATTTAGGTGTTTTTCCTCCAGTGCAGGAGAGTGAGTGAAGAGACGAAGGGGTGATGTGCAGTGAGGTGAGGAAATGTGAGGGTGAGTGGAGGCAAAAGGAACCACAGAGGGTGAGAGGGGAGGTGGTGATGGTGATGGTGGGGGTGAGGAGTGAGTCTATATTTAGCATTTTAAACATGTAGATTTAACATTTTAAACATGTAGATTTAACATTTTAAACATGTAGATTTAGCATTTTAAACATGTAGATTCAATATTTTAAACGTGTATATTTAACATTTTAAACATGTAGATTTAACATTTTAAACATGTAGATTTAACATTTTAAACATGTAGATTTAACATTTTAAACAAGTAGATTTAAAAATTTAAACATGTAGATTTAGCATTTTAAACATGTAGATTCAATATTTTAAACGTGTATATTTAACATTTTAAACATGTAGATTTAACATTTTAAACATGTAGATTTAACATTTTAAACATGTAGATTTAACATTTTAAACATGTAGATTTAGCATTTTAAACAAGTAGATTTAAAAATTTAAACATGTAGATTTAGCATTTTAAACGTGTATATTTAACATTTTAAACATGTAGATTTAACATTTTAAACATGTAGATTTAACATTTTAAACATGTAGATTTAACATTTTAAACATGTAGATTTAACATTTTAAACATGTAGATTTAACATTTTAAACATGTAGATTTAACATTTTAAACATGTAGATTTAACATTTTAAACAAGTACATTTAAAAATTTAAACGTGTAGATTTAACATTTTAAACATGTAGATTTAAAATTTTAAACACATAGATTCAACATTTCAAACATTAAGTTTTTAAAAATGCCATCAAATGATTACAATTTATGAGGAATTGTGAGGGTGAGTGGAGGCAAAAAGAACCACAGAGGGTGATAGGGGGGGGGGGGGGGGGGGGGGGTGTACACCGTGTACCGCGTGTGTCTGAGCTCCAGTCATGACTGAGCAGCAGCCTCACCATGACGGAGCTCCCGTTCCCATGACAACTCCAGACTGTCAGATGGAGGAGAGAGATGGCAGAAGATGCGCCAGGACGGCAGAGAGTGAAGACAGAGGGACACAGGGACAGAGGGACAGAGGAATAAAGGTGGACTTACGGTGGCGTGGCGGTGCCGTTCCTCTGCAAAGGTGTGTCTGACATGGCTCCTCTCCTGCTGCTGCACCTCCTCCTCCTTCACCTCCTCGTCCTCCTCCTCTCCTCGTCCTGTCCGCCGTTGTCCTTTCAGCAGAGTGGTGTCCTCCTCTTCCTCCTCTCCTTCTCCTGCCCCCCCCTCTCCTCCTTATCCTCTCCTTCGCTCCTCCTGCCGTTTTTCTGTGTTGGTCGTCACGCCAGAATGTGTCAGAACAGCTGATGATGATGATGATGATGCTGCTGCTGCTGCTGCTGCTGCTGCTGCTGCTGCTGCGTCGCCCGACTCCACCGGCAGGAGGGGATGGGTGTCAGTATGTTCGTGTGTTTGTGAGGGTGCACTGTAAAAAATTAAATTAAATAAAAAATCATGTTTTTACAAAAAAAGGCAGCTGTAGTTATCAGAACTATGTTGTAAAAAATATATATAATACTGTAAACATATTTACAGAGTAACATGTGGATTTAACATTTTAAATATGTAGTTTTAATATTTTAAACATGTAATTTTACTATTTTAAATGTGTAGTTTTAACATTTTAAACAAGTAGATTTATTATTTTATTTCATGATCAAAACACTATCTTCTGTCTCTGTTTTTTTTTTTTGGGAGGGGGGTAATTTATACTCAAAATTCCTACAAAATCCCCCCAAAATAAACCAAGAAACACAAAAAATGTGAAGGGAAAGAACTATACAAAACATGCTAAAATCAATTCAAAACAAATTTTAAAAACTCTTGTAAAATACAAGAAAAAACACCACAAAAATGTGATAAAATATCCAAAACGTATAGAAAAATCTAAATATATACAGTATGTTAACAACTGTTCCTTTTAATTGCAATATGATGGTTTGTTGTCCAGGATTCCTGCAGCTCAGGGAAAGATAAATTCAAGATTTTTAAAGACTTTTTTTTAACGCCGTTTGAAATTAAATTTAAGACCAATTCGACAATGAACCAACATTGAAAAAAGGGGAAAAAAACACCACATGAATGACCTGGGGGCAGTTTTACCAACTGTTTATTTTAAATAGAACATGACTTTTTGGTCCAGTTGCTGCTACATTCATGAACAATTTGCATCAAGAATAACTTTGACATTTTAAATATACAACACACACAACATACTGTCTAAACACACACTTGCAAAAACCTCAGTATAGTTAAAGGAATACCACACCCACAGAATGATGTGCCCTCATTTTCTACTCACCCTAAATTATTTTATTTCAAACTAACATAAATCTTACTTATGTGTCCAAATGTTTAAGACTAATGAAAATTCGATGTAAGACATTTTAATGCCAATTAAGGCCTTATTTTTAGAACAATTAATTCAATGCCTTTCAAGACTTTTCAAGGACCGCAGGAACCTTGGTTAATGAATTCATTTTTAGCTCATCTGGACGAAGTCGCGATGAGCTACTGGCATCGTCCGTCGTCGTCAACAATTCACTAAAATCACTTCTCTTCCCTCAATTCTCAACTGATTTCAATTCAGATTTTATGATCTATTGAATTCTTCTTTTATTGATAGTAAGACATCACAGCTGTGAGGTCTGGATGAGCACAGGGATATTAGCACTATCTTTTTTTTTTTTTTTATGTTGGAACTTTTTCCTGTTAATTCTACAGTCATTTTTTACAGTGTGTGTGAATGATGTGTAGAATAGTGCGTGTATTTGGACGCATAAATAAATGTACAGGAGCTGATATGAGTGGGAAAAGCCAGAATGATGTAAAGAAGTGGAAGTGGTTGATGGATGATGATGATGATGATAGAGACCAGAGGATGAAGGAGATGAGAGGCTGTTGGCAGGATGAAGGAGCTGAATAGAGGAGTGAAGATGGTAAAGACGCAGTAGAGAGAGAGAGCCTGAGGGGAGTTCCAGTTAATGAAAGGAGTGGCCAACCGCCTTCACTCTGCCTGCTACCCTGACAACTCTCCTGTTCCCTCTGAGACCCAGGCTTTTATTTATGTCTGGTCCCAAATGATTCTATCCCTCTTAACGTAACCTTTCTTAATCAATCTATCACTATTCATTACAATATTATCCTTTATATATTTGCCATTTTCTCACTGTCTGTCAGGGGGTTTCAAACATGCGGCCCGGGGGCCAAATGCGGCCCACCAATGGTTCCGATGTGGCCCGTGGGATGAAGAGCATTATAACCAAAAATAATAATAACTAGGAAAGCACTCAGAGCACAAACCCCCGCCAAGGCAGACCCCCCCCACCTTTCGAAAGAACAAGGAGGTTATGTTTTTGCCAGTAGTTTTAGTTTTGGGATTTTTATTTTTTCTAAATAAGTTGCTTTTTGACACCTGTTTATCTTTAAAATATTTCCTATTTGTTTTCCACAGTATTACCACTTTTTGATATTACACTTTAAAAAAATTTAAATGCAGCTATTTACAGGCAAAGAAAAAAAATGAGACGAAAATATGGAGTCATTTGTATTTTGCTATTACCTTCGACAAGGAGGTTATGATTTTGTTTGTTTGTCTGTTAATTAGCAAGATAACTCAAAAAGTTATGGACAGATCTTCATGAAATTTTCAGGGTAGGTTGGTAACGGGGAGATCTGACAATGTTGAGGTTTTGGTGGTGGTCCGGGGGTTAGATGGTAAATGGACTGCACTTATATAGTTCTTTTCCACCTTCATGGTGCTCAAAGTGCTTTACATTAGCCTCACATTCACCCATTCACACACACTCATACACCAGTAGGTTTCTAAGGTTCTGTCAATCCTACTGAGTCAGGGGTCAGTGTCTTGCCCAAGGACACTTTGACATGTGGACAGTCAGAGCTGCCGCCGCCGGTTGAGAAGAGGGTCAAGTTAACTCAAAAACTTACGGACGGATTTTGATGAAATGAAAGTGTTGGAAGTGTCACACCGAACACATGACTAGATTTTGGTGATGATCCGGTAGAGAACCTGGATTCTGGATCACTTTGAAATGTATTCTCCATTTACCACAATGTAAAAATTCAAAGTCATCCAGAATCCAGGATCTCTTTCGGACCATCACCAAAATCTAATCCTTTCTAGATCTCAACATTACCAACCTACCCTTTCATCAAAAAGTGATATACTGTGGGAAAAAAAATAGGAAATATTTTTTAAAGATAAACAGGTTTCAAAAAACAACTGATTTAGAAAAAAGAAAAACTCAAAACTAAAACTTCTGGAACCAAATTACAATACCAGTTATTTCATTCTATTTTTCTTCAATTTTGTTCCATTTGTGTCTTATTTTGTTCATGTCACTGATTATTTTGTTTGTTTATTCTTCACTTTTGTTCATTTTCATTGATCGATTTGGTGACTTTTCTTCATTTTGTTGGTTATTTTATTCTCTTTTTTTCGACTGTGGAAGTGCCAAAGTCTCAGGAGTTACACGGCTAACAGGCTTGATTTCAGGTGTGAACATGTTATTTAAAAGGGTTTTGGATCCTTCATATTAATTAATTGTTTTTTTTGTTTTGTTTTGTTTTTTTACTCGACTTCTCCGTTTACCAGTCACATGATGTGAAGACTCCACCCCCTTTGACACCTTTGGGTGCCTGTTTAACCTGTGACCTCATTTTTCTGTATATGCCTTATAGCTGAAACACGTAGGCCAGGGGTCTGCAATGCTGGTCCTGGAGAGCCACTGTACTGCATGTTTTAGATCTATCCCTCTTCCAACACACCTGGTTCAGATGATCAGCCTGTCATCAAGGTCTGCAGAAGACTGATAACAACCATCAGGTGTGTTCGAAGAGGGAAACATCCAAAACATATGGGATAGCGGCACTCAAGGACCAGGGTTGCAGACCCGTGGCGTAGGTTCATGTGTTTTTAGAACTATCATGTTATATTAAAGGCTTTTTTATATATATTTTTTTAAATCTCAGAGTGGACTTTGACTTCACCAGGTACAGATGAACATCTGAGTAACATTATTTGCTGAGCGCTCAGAGCCCTGGTACACCTTCTCAAAGGTTAATTCTTCTTTAAAAAGATTATCTGGAGTAAAATTCATTTTACCTGATTTTTTTAGATGATTGGGAGTACATATATATAGTTGACATCAAAATCATACCATTTGGATGAACGTTATGAAAGTTCGATTTTAGCATTTTGAGCCAAACTGTGTTAGCATGGAAGTGATTAGAACATGTCTTTTCACCCACACCAAACACTATTTTTAAATTAACTCTTCTAAAGTTCTTATGTGGTAGTAAGTAGAGCTTCCCTAAAGACAAACCCAAGTGTCTTCAAGTCTTCATGTTGTCAGATAGTGTGTCCAGAGTTGCTGATCTCAAACCAGTACCTTTCTGGATGCAGGAGACGTCTTTAGGAGGACGTACGAAACAGTCGATTGCAGAGTTAGACGCTCTGGAAAGTCACAATTTTGTTACAATCTTTTTAAAAAACAACAACCTGTCAGTAGGCTAAGCTTTGTTACATTCAGCTTCATTGAAATTTGTAATGAAATACTGGACTATGTTTTAAAAAAAACAATGGAACTAAATCATGAATTTCCAGAGCATCTAACACTGCACTCAGCAATCGATTATTTTGGACTTCCTCCTAAAGACGTGTCCTGCATCTGAAAAGGTACATGGCTATATTATATATATATGATATTTTAAACAAAAAAAAATTTGCGTGTGTGTCCTTATATTCCTATCTTTATGGGGACATCGATATGTCTACACAGTCACACAATGGGGACCTCTGACACTATGGGGACCAAAATTCAAGTCCCCACAATGGTTAAATATAAATAAAGTTCCCCACTAGTAAAGTAGAAATGATGTGGCCTTATAAATACATTAATTAGTTTTTTTCCAGAAGCCCTCATAAAGCATGAGGGAAACAGGTGCAAAGCCAAACATGTATTGAACCAGTGAAAATGACGTTGGTCAGATTTCTTCTGTCACATTTGTCCAGATCTATTGTCTATAAATCAGTTCTTAGACACAGTCACAACGCACCTTAAAATACCCAAAGGTTTGACATTCCCATGTGTCACACACTTGGACGTCCACATTAGCAGAAACATCTCTCCCTCACTTATCTGCCTACTGCCTCTCACTTTGAGTTCAGCTCATGGTTATCATATTGCGTGGTATGCCAGTTATTCTGAGGCCACTCCTTAGGTTTAGGTAGTGACCTTAAATGGTCATCACACATGCACCCTTCATCGCCTCTGCTCGCACCTTCACGCTGCTGCTGCTTCACTTCCCCTTCAGACACACATTACACTAGAAAAAAAATCTAAATCTGAGCAAGTGTGTTCATCTCACATCTAGTCAAAATATCAGACAGAATCACCTACAGAGGAACTGTTCAGTCAGATATAAGAACTGATTTATAGACAATAGAGCTGGACAAATGTGACAGAAGAAATCTGACCAACGTCATTTTCACTGGTTCACACTTAAACCCCGACAGAATCACCTAAACTTTTCAGTCAGATATAAAACCTGATTTATAGACAATAGATCTGGATACATGTGATTTATATTACATTTATATTTAACCCTGGTGGGGACCTGACTTTTGGTCCCCATAGTGTCAGAGGTCCCCATGGTGTGACTGTGTAAACATATCAATGTCCCCATAAAGATAGGAATACACACACACCTTAAATAAATATATTTTTTTCTTAATTCAAACAAAACCAAAATCTGCCAATGAACAACAGACCTATCTGAAAAAGTCTTACTAAAACAATTTCCACTTGTTCTATTGGGAGATTAGTAATTATATATATATATATATATATATATATATATATATATATATATATATATATATATATATATATATATATATATATATATATATATATATATATATATATATATATATATAGTATTAATTTCTTATTGACTTCATGTTCTTCATCATCAGACTGGACTGGAAACCTGTTGTGTGTAAAGGTACTGACATGAAGACTCTTGTCAAAATGTGTAGGGTTTAATCCTTTAGTAAGAGGTGATGAATTGTTTTATTTTGAGTGTTAATGTGACCACTGACCAAAAAGACCATAAGCAAAACACCATGTTTAGAGAATACTGCCATCTAGTGGATTTATGATCAAACTCAGTTTTCCTGAAGCTGCTCATTTGGATTTGACAAAAACAAAGAAGTTGAGGTTAAGAGATGACAAATATGATATAAACATGGATACAACACTGAAGATGCTTTTATGATGAAACAACTGCTATTAAAAATAGTTAAACAATGGTACCTCTTATGAAACGGCCACCGTGGGGTTTCTGGGAGACCCTCTGACGAGCATGTGTAGACAGTAACAGATGTCGTCTCTGCGTGTGATGAGACTGCTGGATTGTAGAAGAACCACTTCCCTGCATACATGAGAATGTGATTCTGGACGTTTTCCTGATCTGATGTAATCCTGTGGAGTTTGAGAACATATACAAACCATTGTATACAGACCAAATTGGAACAGCCAGGTAGCCCAGCTGCTCGCCCGGTCCTCTTTAGTCCTGCAGACACGCACATGCAAGGAGTAGAAGAAGAGGAGGGGGGCAGTTAGCTCAGTTCAGGCCAGGCCACATCTTGGAAGTGACAGATCAGCTGATCACACAGTCGGAGGAGGAGTACATTACTGTGATTTGGGCAATGAAAAGGTAGACTTATTACGGCAGTTTGAGATAACTCATCATGTTTAAAAGTTAAACAGATATTAGCCAAATATTGACAGCCAGCTAACGTTACATAACATAACAGCTTAACTTAATTGTGCACGGTGCCAACTAAGCTAATTTATAATATAGCATAATGCTGACTACAGATGAGTTCATGGAAGTATTTCTCAAAAAAGAAAAACATTGATGAGAATGACCCTAGACAAATATCATTAACCTTTTACTAAGTCATAGATTATCATAAATTATGTTCACATTTGTAATTAAACTCGAGTGTAAATTATCTAACGTTAATGTTTTATGTAATCATACAGTATAAGACAAGTAACAGTCAGGGAGCAGTGATGGAAAAAGAGGTGGAAAGGGAAAACAGACTGGGACCCTAAATGGGTGAAAAAAATTCAACATACAGACAATGGCAAGTGTTGAACTTTTTTCCATTATTACTTTGCATAATATAGCTACATGCCAATATTTCTTTTAAATAAAATTAATTCAATCTTACTCTGTCCCTATAGGAATGTTCTGGATGCTGCTCGGTATCAATGGGCCAAGCCAGGCAGAATTTGACCAAAAAGCCTGAGAATGTTTCTACAAAAACCCGAGAAAGATCCGGTACTTCCAGGCTGGGTGCAAACTTCACCACGCAGATATTTATTTATATTTGTATTATTATTAAAATTTTGTTTTCATGATTTTTTGTTTGTTTTCATTATACCATTTGGTTGTTAAAAGTGTAATAAATCACTTCTAGAAATATAATCTGTAGGGAAGAGTCACTTGTTTACACCGCTACGACTCCCCAGCTTCACCAGTGCAGAAAGTTTTTTAGAGGAAACACTGTACCATGTCAATGTAATAGACTAATATATACACATACTATAAACTATAATATATGGGACACAAAGTATGTATATGTAATAGACTCTAATATATGGGGCATGTGTGGACTATGTATATTTAATATAGTAAAATATGTACACAAATATATGGATGCAGATCCGCCACCCTCACTCCTCCACTGCAGTGAGCACACACTGCACCTCATTATCCCCCATTTATCCACACGTTCTGCATATCACAAAGTTCACAATTGTTAGCCAGGGAGCACGAGCACACATTGTCATTATGGCCCCCTTCTAGGCTTCGTGATACTGAATTGCACTGAAAACCACCACATATTTCAATAAAAACCCGTTCTACATATCACTAAGTTCACAATTACTGCTGACTGTGCGAGCACACACTCACAACCCACACACCAAACGCTAAGTATCTACATAGTTAATTAGCAACAAGTATCATTTTCAACTTTAAAACAACGTTTTACTTACTTGATGAATGGGCAATATCCAATCGTTGTGACAACATCAGCATTAATCCACACAAGAACTTCAAAATGCTTCCTCTCTGAAATTAGACAATCAAACTAAGTACCAAGCCTATTTAGCATTAGCTCATCGCAAACAATGCTAGGCTGAAGGTAACGGCCTAACAGCTAGTCCCGGTTAGCGGCCACCGCAGACCAGGTCCAGGAAAAATGAATTGTATAATATTAAAAATAATTGTAATAAGTCACTTGAAAAACAAACAAGGTGACATACTGTGAGCTCAGGAGTAGCCTTTGGGTGCTGTAATCCGTAGCTTGTTATGCTAACGCACCCAGCCAGCCCTTCCAGACGCTGGAAAGGCGGGACATTTCTGCCTGCATCCCCCAGCCATCCACCGTTGCGGAAACAACAGCATTAATCCGCACAAGAACTTCAAAATGTCCTCTGTGAAATTAGACAAGCAAACTAGGCCTATTTAGCATTAGCGCAAAGAGCTAAAGCTAACGGCTAATCGCGGTTAGCGGCCATGGCCATGTTTACGTACGCCAATTGGAACATGCTAATGCGCATGCCCTGTGCTCACTAGCACGTGGTAGGCGCTATTACACTACCACTACCCCAAAAGTACAAATTCGGCTCACCGCTATTTATGCAGCTCCAAACGGCTACATTTTCACTCATGGTTTTCCAACTTCACCAAATGTGTTTTTCCTTTGGTTTTGTTTGCTTTGACAGTGCTAAGATGTTTGTTTCTCTTCCTGTGGGCGGGTTAAGGGAAATCGGTCTTTTTTGGCAGATTTCTACTTCCGGTTTGCTGATTGGTCCAAACTGATCACCTGTCTATACATATCAAGCTAATGCTATTTAAGCTAATAGTACGGAGTGTACTGTACTGTACTTGTCTGTCTTCCAGCTGGGCGGAATAACACTGAAGAGGTCTGAATATTCAGGTATGAAAACGGAGAAAGAAAAGAAGAAAGGCTGTTATAAAGGTATATGTGTAGATTTATAAACTATATTACTGATCACAATCGTGTGCTACTTATGTTAAGCTGATTGTACCGTCGTTTTCTGCTAAGTGTGACTAGTAAACTAGCTTTGTAAGTAGAGCTATGTTAGTACAAAATTATACACTGCTTTTGGGCTGACATTTCACTGGCGATTATCACTAAAGACAAAACTTCAGAATATTTCCTTCACACTAAAGAGTTTTGAGATACTGTAGGCTAATAACAGTTAAGGGAAAAAAGCCATGTAACATGGTTAATGTGATTATGATTTATTATACAATGTAATGGCCTATGGCAAGTGCAAACTGTTGCCCATGCATTCATTCTTTTAAAACTACACTAATTTTCTATTATGTCAGTGAACTAAATAAAAGCAGCTGCATGTGAACACACAATAGTATATTAAACACTTATGTAAATGTATTTGTGTTTTATATAATGTTTACTTTTTGCAATATTTTAAACTGCGCAGATGCACTCAAGGAATATACATCAACAAGAATTTCAAACATGGGCGTAAAATTGTGTATGGATGCTATGGACATGTCCATAGCAATATTTGGATGTTTCTAAAATATCCATACCAATATTTGAATAGGAAATTACATGACATTTGGAAAACAAAAGGTTATTGTATTTTCTCGACTATAAGGTGACACTTAAAATACTTTAATTTCCTCCAAAAACCACAGTGCACCTGATATATGGATTAATTCTGGTTGTGTTTAGTGACTGGGAATTTAGACTTTTTGTCTAAAAATGTAGACTTTTTATCCAATAATTTGGACTTCACTTAATGTGATATATATGTTTCTAATCCAGTGCACCTTATATATGAAGAATCTAAAAAATAAACCATTCATTGACGGTGCACCTTATACTGACTAAATATTGTCATCAACAAACCTTTATCACATGACAAAAATGAGACCAAACTAGACGTAAATGTTAACTATAATTAAATATATAATGCCGTTATAGATGACCAATAAAAACCAGACAAAATGTGGCTTAAGAAATAAAAAAACATTCCTAAAATGTCTCTTAGTTTTTGTTGACACAAACAAAATGAGATGTTATTTTAATTCTTTTAGCCATGTATTTATTTATTGTTGCTGTCTCTCGTCAGGAAGTCGTTGAATTATGTACCCACCAATGTCAACATCATGATTCCCAAACATCCAGGCTCTGAGAAGACAAACCTGGGGTAACGACAACTGGGCAAGCGGTCTTCCATACGCCACATTCCCCACGCCTGCCCATGGGAGGGGATCTAGTGATGGGCTCTTCCCTCTTTGCTCGACGTTACTGAGGGAATCCTGGTGAGTTTCTTTTACTCCACTTAGTAATATGATTACAGTCGGAAATGAGGGTCATAATATCCAACGCAAGCTTTATGTCTGTGAACCACTCTGTTTTTTTTGATAAATCACACCCTAGCTGTATCTTTAAACATGAGCTAACCAACACTTTTGTAATTTGTTTTCTGATTAATTTTATTGAAGTATGTAACATTTAGCACATTTAATGTCTGAAGCAGATACTTTCTAAAACAAATGCTGAGCAGTGTAGTAGAACTGCAGAACTAAAGCCTATTTCATTTGTGGTTAAACAGAGCCATCTAGTGGTGAGTGAGTTAGCAGTTAGCAAGCTGTACTTAAGTAGAAGTACAGATACTTACATGGAAAACTACTTTGGTAAAAGTAGAAGTACTGATTCAACTTCTTTACTGAAGTAAAAGTAAAATAAAAAAGTACAATTTCTCAATTGTAATGAAGTACAAATTACAACTTTTTTTTACTATGGAGGAAATAACACTTATTTAAGCAGGAAAAAACAGAACATTTTCAAAAATATCCCAAAATAAAGCCTTTAAAAGAGTTACTGTGTAGATGATGTGTTGGATCATTGGACTCAGTTTAGAGTGTATGGACAGAACATTTAGGTAAAATTAAATTAATGAATAGAAGATAGGGGGGGGGGGGGGCATGATTATGGGATTTAAAAAATAAAATAAAAATTCTGCGTAAAAACCTCAGTTACTAACATTTATTTAGGTGAGCGTTTTATATGTAGCCGACTGTCCATGTGTCTTTTATGTTGTTGCTATGGTTTTATAACTTGTCTTGTTTGTTTTTATCTGACGACAGCTCCCATCCACTACATGAGGAATTCAAGCTGCTGCTACATTTACAGCCAACCAGCCCCAGGTGGGGCGAGAGGAACATTTTTATCACACAATTATTTAAATTTATATTTTAACATAATCTTTTATCTGTCACCATATGTGACATTGTGTTTTTTAATAAGATGCACTTGGTATTTATGTTCAGTGTGAAATGCTTCTATACTCTGTGTGTCCTAAATGTTTAATATGTTTTATACGAGCAGAGTTGACTTGACTGAAAACCAAATCCTCTGGGTACTAATAAAGTCATCTAATCTAAGTTTTATAATTGTTACCTGTATTGTTTTAACCTCATTTTGCAAAGCACCTTGTGTACCTTTTTGGTGTAGTAAGGTGCTGTATAAATAACGTTTTTCTTTTGTTTAAAATGTACACATTTTAGTTGGACAGAATTTTAAAGATCATGCAAATGTGAACAGCCTTTAAATTCTGACCTTATTTAAATTATGAAAAACAAAATGAAACTTTGTATTAACATGAAGTGCATAGTGTGTGTTAACCCTTTAACTCCTGAGACTTTAACAGTTCCAGTCAAATTAGTAAAATAAGTAACAAACTTGACAAAAGCCAAAAACGTATAATAAACGAACAAATTAATATGATGAACAAAATAAGAAATGGCACAAAAGTGAAGAAAAAT
The DNA here is from genome assembly GCA_020466265.1 of Siphamia tubifer. Taxonomy (NCBI): domain Eukaryota; kingdom Metazoa; phylum Chordata; class Actinopteri; order Kurtiformes; family Apogonidae; genus Siphamia; species Siphamia tubifer. The sequence goes on along the minus strand of CM035794.1, from coordinate 74,026,258 downwards.
AATAAAAAACAATATTAAGCGTAGAAATATGAAACAAAAAAGGAACAAAATTAACAAACTAATAAATATTTACAAAATCACTTAGTTAAAATAAACAAATGAAATGGAAATAATATTGTAATTTGGTTCCAGTAGTTTTAGTTTTTTATTTTTTCTAAAACAGTTGCTTTTTGACACCTGTGTATTTCCTTAAATTGGATCCATGAACAAAACTCAGTAAAATCACAGTAAAAAATAACTAATTTTTTTCTGAATATTTAAACTAATCCATCCTTTCAGAATGTGTTATCGCCGACGCATCATGGGTTAAAGGGTTAAAATCTGAAACTTTTTTATTATTATTATTATTATTATTATTATTATTATTATTATTATTATTATTATTATTAACATGAAGTGCATAGTGTGTGTTAAAAAGCACACCTGGATACTGCAGTGTTTAAAGAAGAAAAGAACACTGAAACATCTGACTTTCAAGGTAGTGTTTTTTATTCATGGTTGTAAAAGACAGAACCATGAAAAGAAACAACTGTGGAAGTATTTAGACTGTATATGAGATAATGATGAGACACGCTTACATTGGAATAAAGTTCAGACACAGAGTACAAACCATTGTGGCTGCGATACAAAAAACAAACAGAAAAAAAAAAAAAAAACAGATGCGTGGTCAAGTCCAATTCAAACATGACTATGAGTAGTTTAGTTTAGTTTAGTTTTACCAGCAGAGTCGAAGTCAAACTGACCTCATATCATAACAAAGGGGGTCGTTACAGTACAAGCTCTAGAAGCAGTCGACACATGCAGTCCTTCAGGAGTTCTCAGTTTATATGTAGATCTGAAACGGGTCAAACCAACACAGGTTAGAAATAAACAAAGAGTGGTGTTCATGTCTTAAAAGCACAGATCATTTGTATTCATACCATTGGTTAGACATCAGTGACATAAAGCCAAGAGGAAAAAAATAAATAAATTAAACTGAAAATACAATTGCTTCTCCAGTGTACGTTGTGTCTTTACTGCAAGTGGAATCAAACTACCAACCAGTGATTGGAGCAAGTAAGGTGACAGTGCAGTTTGTGCAATCTGGCTTCTGCGGGGATTAACACTGAGTTTCTGGTTGGGAGGGTGTTGGAGGAGATGGCGTAATGGATTTCACAGCCCTTGGGAAGACGCTGTGTTTCAGTCTGTTGGTATGGGAAACAGAAAAATCAGAAAACCTCCAAAAAGGTATGGTTATGAGGAGTTTGCAGACCTAGTAACTGTTAAGCATTATGCAAATGTCTGTTGTGTAAATGAACCCAGTAGCCTGAAGGAAGCAATGATGAGCGCTAATGCAAAAGAATGGAAGGAAACAGCTGATTTAGAATACGAGTCCCTGCTTGAGAATGAGACTTGGGACTTGGTAGAATTGCCAAAAGACAGAAAGCCAATAGGTTCGAGATGGGTGTTCAAAGTCAAGCACCATAGTGATGGAGAAGTGGAGAGATACAAGTGCAGACTTGTTGCTAAGGGCTACTCACAAAATTATGGCGTCGACTATGATGAAACATTCTCACCTGTTGTACGATTCAGCTCAATTCGTACCTTGCTGTCCTTTGCTGTTCAGCATAACCTGCATGTTCATCAGATGGATGTAGTAACTGCATTTCTTAATGGACATTTGGAGGAGGAAATCTACATGGAGCAACCAGACGGATACATCAAATCAGGCCAAGAGCACTTAGTGTGCAAGCTCAAGAAGTCAACCTATGGCCTTAAGCAGTCCCCTCGCTGCTGGAGTAAGACTTTCACAGAGTTCATGAAAGACATTGGATTCAACCAGAGCACATCAGACCCCTGCGTGTTTGTGAGAGCTAGACAGGAGCTAGAGATATTAGCTGTCTATGTTGATGATCTGATTTTGATCACAGAGTCACTGGAGAGCATGACTGAGTTGAAAGTTACTCTGAAGAAGAGATACAAAATGAAAGACATGGGTGAGCTGTCTTACATACTGGGAATCTCAGTCATTCAAGACAAGACAAACAACAGTGTGTACATTCACCAGAAGCATTACATTGAAGCTGTTCTTCAAAAATATGGGATGGATAAAGCAAATCCAGTCACAACCCCAGCTGATGCAAATGTGAAGTTAAAAAGGGATGATAATGTTAGTAACTCAGTGAACCCAGTTACCTATCAGTCAATTGTAGGGAACCTGCTATATGCAGCAATGGCAACCAGGCCAGACATCGCACAAGCAGTGAGCGCTGTGTCAAAGTTCAATGCTAAACCAAACACTGCACACATGACTGCTGTGAAGAGGATACTTCGCTACTTGAAAGGTACCATCACCCTCGTTGTCAAGTACCAGCGGTCAGAGTCGAAAAGTTTAGTCGGGTTCTCAGACGCTGACTGGGCAGGAGATCAGGATGATCATCGTTCTACTACCGGGAATATCTTCCTACTCGGAAGAGCAGTAAGCTGGCTCAGCAAGAAACAGAACACCGTTGCACTATCAACAGCTGAAGCAGAATATGTTGCTCTGAGCCAAGCAGCACAAGAATGTATCTGGCGTACACGACTCCTCAGTGATCTTGGAATGGATGCTACGCCAACTGTGATTCTGGAAGACAACCAAGGAGCTATTGCCATAGCTAAGGATCCAGTTGATCATTCAAGAACAAAGCACATAGACATTAGTTATCATTACATTTGTGAATGTGTGCAGAATGGACAGATTCAACTGCAATACTGTCCAACAGAGAATATGAAGGCAGATATCTTGACCAAACCATTAGCAAAGCAGAAGTTTGAATATCTTAGAAGAGAGATTGGACTTTGTGCTGTGTAACTATAAGTGTAGGCTAATGTTTAGTATTGTTTGATGGAGCCTAAAATGAGACTATTGGTAAGCAAGATTAAAAAAAAAAGGTTTAAATGTCTTGCTATTTTTTGGTTTAAAAGGAGTCTTACAGTCTAAGATGAGGTTCAGTTTGATACATCTTCTAAGTGATTTATGTTAGTAAAACCTCAAGTTAATTGTTAAATTAAGTGGGAGTGTTGTAATACAGTAATTTGAAAATGCAGGTAAAGATGTGAGACTGCCACCTAGTGGTACTCAGTATAACCGTTTTTCAGTTATTAGAAACCACTTTAAACTTCAACAGCTCTCACCATGGAAAGACGCCTCCTCACGCTCGTCTGTCTGAGTTTACCTGTTCCTTTTTCTTTCTAATCTTAAAGAAAGTGAGACAGAGTTAAAAGCCTGCATACAAGAAGGCGTGATTGGTCACAGTTTATAAACCTGAAATGGACAAACCCTGCCATCTTTTCCATAGGCCTGACACTCTGCTGTCCATAGGAAAAAAAAAAACAGAGGACAAAGTCTGGACTGTTTTCATCTGTAGAAACCACCGGTATTACATTTGTTTTATATTGGACATTCACGTTTGATATTCAGAATAAAACTATTATTCTCCCTGACGTCAAACCAACTGTGTAAAATAAAGACTGGTATTCCTCACATGCCACAAGACTTCTTTTTGAAATACATACCCTAGTAGTAGTACTCACTTGACATTTCCTGCAGTAAATGCCACTAGTTGGGGTCGTTTTGGTGATTGAATGGTCAAAATCTAACTATATATATATATATATATATATATATATATATATATATATATATATATATATATATATAGTACTTATGTTTGTACAAATGTAAAGATGCTAGGCTTCATTGATAAGACTGAGCAGGCTAAAGGGCATTAGCCTATGTGATAAAAAGTAATGTTGGAATTAAATATTTGAGCTATAACTATGAAATTTGCTAAATATATATTCTAAATATTGTAATAAATTAGGATATAAGGATAAAACATGAATGTGGACTGTGAGCATACATGGCATGATGAGGTTGGTGGCAAGCTAACGTTAAACATGATAATCAGAATAATGAAATAGGCTAATTCCACTGTGAAATACTTACCCTGCCGTTTTTATTTGGGATCAAGTCCTTTGTGATTAGCTTTTTAATCTAGAGCTTCCAGTTATCCTCCTCCACACGAGCAGGAAAGCAGCACAGACTGTATGCTAAACAACATGTAGAGTCCTCTTTACGTAAGGGCCTGTGTGTCTCTTCTACCTTGTTCGACATTTTGTGTTTCCTACTGTTGTTGTAACATCCGATAATGGCAGATTTCCTTCCAGATCAGACAGAGCACTAGTTGTTGTCAGCTTTCCGGGGACACTTCAGCATCTGCTACTAGCTCTCTATGCTAGGTGTTCGCTGCTGGGTCATGGCGGGCGCTCGTGGCGCCGGAGCTTACTTAGTGAGAAATAAGAAAAAAAATAAAAATAAAAAAAGGTGTCCCTGCGGGACTCGAACTCACCACCCACTAGTTGTTGTCAGCTTTCCGTGGACACTTCAGCATCTGCTACTAGCTCTCTATGCTCGGCGTTATTTGGGTCATGGCGGGCGCTCGCAGGAGCTTCCTTAGTGAGAACTAAGAAAAATACATTTAGAAAAAACCACAAAAGGTGTCCCATCTGATGGTCACTCGACTCATCACCACCCACCCCGTCCACTGAAGTCACCTCACCCCTGACCATCGGTGATAAACCAAGTACACCATCAGCGGGACAAGAATCGAATGCCCAAAAGATAAATTTAGCCTTGTCGTAACCGATGTCATGACGCAGCCGTTGTGTCTTATGTGACGTCATCACGCCCCACCGATGGGGGCGGGGGATGGGGACATGTCTGGGCATGCGTGTTGTAGTCTGTAAACAGAACCTTTATATTCACTTTGTTTTCTACTACCCCGCCTCCACCTGTGCTAAAATCCAACCAATAAGATCAATGCGTTGTGATGTCATGGCCCCACAGGTGGGGGCGGGGGAGTTCCAAAAAACAAAGAGACAAGGTTATATTCTACAACAAGGCATCTCATAATTCAGTATTTCTCATCTCATATTTAGGACTTTTATTATAATTTTGACTCTTTCTCATAATTATGCATTTTGTATCTCACATTTATGACTTTTTGTCTCTTAATTGTGACTTTTTATCACAGAATTAGGGCTATTTTTATCTCCATTGTGCACTTTTATCTCATGATTTTCAATCTTTTTGTCACAATTATGTATTTCATTCTCATTTACAGGACTTTTATCTCTTAACTGTGACTTTTTTTTTATCTCAATTGTGCCATTTTATCTCATAAGTTTGACTCGTTTTCTTATAATAATGCATTTCTTATCTCATATTTATGCCTTTTTATCTATAATTTAGATATTTAATCTCACAATGTTGAGTTTTTATGCCATAATTATGCATTTCATAACATCTCATATTCATGACATTATTTATTCTTACAAAAACACATTTTACCTAAGTTGTGACTTGTAACACATAACACACAAAAACATTAAAGTTTGTCCTGGCTCAGGTTTGTCTGGATGATGTGCAAGAGTTGAGATGGAGGAAAAAAACATCAACATTCATGATGGATTCAAGGCCAGGGTTTAAACCACTGTAATATTTTTCCTTCTAATTTTTAATTGTATTTTTTAGAATTGAATATTTTTATGTTTACTAAATTATCCATCAATTAACAAATAAGTCATAAAATTAATAAGAAATTGATTTTGTGGAAGGAGGTGATTGTATTCAGTCCTCTCGTGACCTTTTTCATTTCTCTTTGACTGCCATCTAGTGGCTGTTTTTAGGTAGTGCAACCAATTTCACATTCGTTCGGTTTGAAAAAGTTATGAGTCTATTCTAAGATAGTATAAAGTACAGATACCATACAAATGTAATGAGAATTAAGTACACATATTTATATAAATATAAGGAGCATAAAGTACAGGTATTTAAATAAAAGGATGGAGTATAAATTACAGATGAGTAGTTTCTTCTCTTTGACTGCCATCTAGTGGCTGTTTTTAGGTAGTGCATCTTAAGAGCGAGAAATGAAGTTCTAATACCAAACAATTGCAAGGAGCAGTGTAGAAAAGTGAATAAGTAAAAAGGCATTTATGTTCTGAGTTCATAGTTTTATTGACACAATATATTTCATACACTTTACTATTTTGGCACTACAGATTTGTAACCATTTGTCAGGGCACCACAAACAATTGCCATATCATTCAACAGGCTAACTTGGGAAATTGGAAGAACAGAGTGCAGAATTTTGAAACTCTTCCACCTGCTTATAACTCTCTCTACATGTATTCTTATTACATGTGGTCGTTGTCTTGATGAGTCTACTTCACATGCTGGTAACTGACTCTTTCCTTTAGTCAAACTTGGCACCATATGCAGCAAGTTCAGCCCTGATCAAGAATCCCCCGTCTGCTAAGATTTCATCTCTTGGCTCCAGTAGGTCCAAAAATCCTGATTCCAGTGTTTTATATTTATCCCACATTCTTGCACCCCATCCTTTGGACAGGAATGAAACTGCCCCTGCTGGAGTTATTCCCACCAGGTACTGAACTGTATTATTATGTTTATAGTTGGACCAGGTCTGAGCTGGAGCAGTCAAGTTAGTAGGTCTCTCTATGAACATTTCTGTACAGTCAATTATACACCAGCATCTCTTGAAATGTCGCCGGAAACTTTATGGCATATATTTAAGGATAGCAGTTTTTGGTGGCTACTTAATAGACTTTAACATATTTGCCGTCACAGGTAGCCAGGATCTTAGAATGTTAGAAACTGTGCTTTCAGAAGCTCTGAACCTATACGCTATGTCTCTATTACTGAGTCCCAATCTTAATTTCATTAAAACAATTAATAAATGATCTTCTAGTGTGAGAGATGCATTTAGCTTCTGCAAACCACATTATATTTTACCCAGCAACCAAATGAAGAGCACTGATGTTAACCCAGTGAGAAAGAGAAACTAATTACAATTGTCTTTGATCGTGGAAAAGGAGAAGTGTGATTTCTGAAGCTTCTCTTTCAATCTTGCATTCTCCTCTCTTAGTCTGTAACAGTCATTTCTGAGGTTATCACACTCAGTGCTAAGTTGATTATACTTTTGACTGAGACTGTTGAAGGCTTCTCTTGGGACCATAGTCTCCTCTGGGTCATTTGCCGTCACTGGAACTTTGTCTGAAAGATATTTGCACAATGCCTTAAGTGTCAGCACAATGTAATAATAATAATAATAATAATCCTATACAGTATCATTATTATTATATATGCCAGAATACATAAAGGATTCATGCTCTCACCATGCAAAGACGCCTCCTCACGCTCATCTGTCTGAGTATACCTGTTCCTTTTTCTTTCCAATCTTAAAGAGAGTGAGACAGAGTTAAAAGCCTGCATACAAGAAGGTGTGATTGGTCACAGTTTATAAACCTGAAATGGACAAACCCTGCCATCTTTTCCATAGGCCTGACACTCTGCTGTCCATAGGAAAAAAAAAACAGAGGGTGCAAAGTCTGGACTGTTTTCATCTGTAGAAACCACCGGTATTACATTTGTTTTATATTGGACATTCACGTTTGATATTCAGAATAAATCTATTATTCTCCCTGACGTCAAACCAACTGTGTAAAATAAAGACTGGTATTCCTCACATGCCACAAGACTTCTTTTTGAAATACATACTTGTACAGTTGGTTTGACATCAGTAAGTCACATGGTCAGGGAGAATATCCTTATGAAAATATCAAATGTGTGGATCTTTCATCATGTGCATAATTATTAGTCGACATAAGTGCTTCCTATTTCCTATTGGAAAATTCCTCAGTGGGTGGGATGATGCCTCATGTGAAAAGTTGCGATGGTTCATTGTTAAAACACAAATACCTGAATGGACCATGTTGGGGATCGTCGATACCTATTGAACAAGGCGGAGTTATAATATAACAGCAGCACCAAGCATTGAAAAGGGGCTCAGCTTGGCCGTGACCGACACAGGAGACACCAGAAGGAAACGTCTGTGGATGAGAGAGGTAACCGAGTGTGATTTTTCACTTCAGGAGAAACAGTCATTTTCTAAATCCACTTATTTTTCATCATTATTACCAAAGTAGAAGTACTGACTTGACTTTTACTGCAGTTAATGCTACTAGTTGGGGTAGTGTTGGTGATTGAAAGGTCAAACCTTCACTATTTATATCCTTTGGAAAATGTCAAATGTGTGGATTCTTCATCATGTGCATAATTATTAGTCTTGTATTAAGAACACAACAGATGTTTGACTTTAGTCATGAATATTGCCCTAACCTGAGCATTGATTTGTTTGCTACGTTTCAGAATTATTTCAGTTTAAATAAGAACGAAGCAGGAATCAAAATGATCTTTAGAATAATCATGATAATAAGTTCTGTTCAACACAGAGCACCTACACACACAGGAGCATGTATGTAGAGAGATCTCTGCCAGACCAAAGAGGGGCACAGGTACTTATACAGATACGACTGGCAATAAAAGGAAGACACAGGAAGGTTGGGTAATAATCAGACAACCTTCAACAGATACAAGTTGCAATAAAAACTGTTGCTGACCGATTTAAACCTGCCCTGGGTTAAGCACAGTCAACATTTAACACTCTCAGAGGTGAATTACAAAGACAAAGTAGCAATACAAAGAATAAAGAAATAATACAAATGTTAAGGCACAATACATTTCCATTACAGCGACATTGAGTAAGTGTTGCTTGATGGGGTACATATGCTAGTGTTTCAGTTATAGTATCTAGAATGTACTGGAATCAGTCTCACATCACTTCAAATCAAAGCCCTAATGTCCATTTCCTACATAGTGCTTCTCTTTGGGGTTGTCATGGATGTGACTTTTCATGACAAAGTACAATATTTGTATATATGCGCATGTGTGTTTTGTTTTTCACTTGAGGAGAAATGGCCATTTTCCAAATCCACTGTTTCTCATCAGAATTACCCTAGTAGTGTATGTATATATATATATATATATATATATATATATATATATATATATATATATATATAGTACTTATGTTTGTACAAATGTAAAGAGGCTAGGCTTCATTGATAAGACTGAGCAGGCTAAAGGGCATTAGCCTATGTGATAAAAAGTAATGTTGGAATTAAATATTTGAGCTATAACTATGAAATTTGCTAAATATATATTCTAAATATTGTAATAAATTAGGATATAAGGATAAAACATGAATGTGGACTGTGAGCATACATGGCATGATGAGGTTGGTGGCAAGCTAACGTTAAACATGATAATCAGAATAATGAAATAGGCTAATTCCACTGTGAAATACTTACCCTGCCGTTTTTATTTGGGACCAAGTCCTTTGTGATTAGCTTTTTAATCTAAAGCTTCCAGTTATCCTCCTCCACACGAGCAGGAAAGCAGCACAGACTGTATGCTAAACAACATGTAGAGTCCTCTTTACGTAAGGGCCTGTGTGTCTCTTCTACCTTGTTCGACATTTTGTGTTTCCTACTGTTGTTGTAACATCCAATAATGGCAGATTTCCTTCCAGATCAGACAGAGCACTAGTTGTTGTCAGCTTTCCGTGGACACTTCAGCATCTGCTACTAGCTCTCTATGCTAGGTGTTAGCTGCTGGGTCATGGTGGGCGCTCGTGGCGCCGGAGCTTACTTAGTGAGAAATAAGAAAAAAAATAAAAATAAAAAAAAGGTGTCCCTGCGGGACTCGAACTCACCACCCACTAGTTGTTGTCAGCTTTCCGCGGACACTTCAGCATCTGCTACTAGCTCTCTATGCTCGGCGTTATTTGGGTCATGGCGGGCGCTCGCAGGAGCTTCCTTAGTGAGAACTAAGAAAAATACATTTAGAAAAAACCACAAAAGGTGTCCCATCTGATGGTCACTCGACTCATCACCACCCACCCCGTCCACTGAAGTCACCTCACCCCTGACCATCGGTGATAAACCAAGTACACCATCAGCGGGACAAGAATCGAATGCCCAAAAGATAAATTTAGCCTTGTCGTAACCGATGTCATGACGCAGCCGTTGTGTCTTATGTGACGTCATCACGCCCCACCGATGGGGGCGGGGGATGGGGACATGTCTGGGCATGCGTGTTGTAGTCTGTAAACAGAACCTTTATATTCACTTTGTTTTCTACTACCCCGCCTCCACCTGTGCTAAAATCCAACCAATAAGATCAATGCGTTGTGATGTCATGGCCCCACAGGTGGGGGCGGGGGAGTTCCAAAAAAACAAAGAGACAAGGTTACATTCTACAACAAGGCATCTCATAATTCAGTATTTCTCATCTCATATTTAAGGCTTTTATTATAATTTTGACTCTTTCTCATAATTATGCATTTTGTATCTCACATTTATGACTTTTTGTCTCTTAATTGTGACTTTTTATCACAGAATTAGGGCTCTTTTTTTATCTCCATTGTGCACTTTTATCTCATGATTTTCATTCTTTTTGTCACTATTATGTATTTCTTATCTCATTTACAGGACTTTTATCTCTTAATTGTGACTTTTTTTTATCTCAATTGTGCCATTTTATCTCATAAGTTTGACTCTTTTTCTTATAATAATGCATTTCTTATCTCATATTTATGCCTTTTTATCTATAATTTAGATATTTAATCTCACAATGTTGAGTTTTTATGCCATAATTATGCATTTCATAGCATCTCATATTCATGACATTATTTATTCTTACAAAAAACACATTTTACCTAAGTTGTGACTTGTAACACATAACACACAAAAACATTAAAGTTTGTCCTGGCTCAGGTTTGTCTGGATGATGTGCAAGAGTTGAGATGGAGGGAAAAAAAACATCAACATTCATGATGGATTCAAGGTCAGGGTTTAAACCACTGTAATATTTTTCCTTCTAATTTTTAATTGTATTAACAAATAAATCATAAAATTAATAAGAAATTGATTTTGTGGAAGGAAGTGATTGTATTCAGTCCTCTAGTGACCTTTTTCATTTCTCTTTGACTGCCATCTAGTGGCTGTTTTTAGGTAGTGCAACCAATTTCACATTCGTTCGGTTTGAAAAAGTTATGAGTCTATTCTAAGATAGTATAAAGTACAGATACCATACAAATGTAATGAGAATTAAGTACACATATTTATATAAATATAAGGAGCATAAAGTACAGGTATTTAAATAAAAGGAAGGAGTATAAATTACAGATGAGTAGTTTCTTCTCTTTGACTGCCATCTAGTGGCTGTTTTTAGGTAGTGCATCTTAAGAGCGAGAAATGAAGTTCTAATACCAAACAATTGCAAGGAGCAGTGTAGAAAAGTGAATAAGTAAAAAGGCATTTATCTTCTGAGTTCATAGTTTTATTGACACAATATATTTCATACACTTTACTATTTTGGCACTACAGATTTGTAACCATTTGTCAGGGCACCACAAACAATTGCCATATCATTCAACAGGCTAACATGGGAAATTAGAAGAACAGAGTGCAGAATTTTGAAACTCTTCCACCTGGCTATAACTCTCTCTACATGTATTCTTATTACATGTGGTCGTTGTCTTGATGAGTCTACTTCACATGCTGGTAAGTGACTCTTTCCTTTAGTCAAACTTGGCACCATATGCAGCAAGTTCAGCCCTGATCAAGAATCCCCCGTCTGCTAAGATTTCATCTCTTGGCTCCAGTAGGTCCAAAAATCCTGATTCCAGTGTTTTATATTTATCCCACATTCTTGCACCCCATCCTTTGGACAGGAATGAAACTGCCCCTGCTGGAGTTATTCCCACCAGGTACTGAACTGTATTATTATGTTTATAGTTGGACCAGGTCTGAGCTGGAGCAGTCAAGTTAGTAGGTCTCTCTATGAACATTTCTGTACAGTCAATTATACACCAGCATCTCTTGAAATGTCGCCGGAAACTTTATGGCATATATTTAAGGATAGCAGTTTTTGGTGGCTACTTAATAGACTTTAACATATTTGCCGTCACAGGTAGCCAGGATCTTAGAATGTTAGAAACTGTGCTTTCAGAAGCTCTGAACCTATACGCTATGTCTCTATTACTGAGCCCCAATCTTAATTTCATTAAAACAATTAATAAATGATCTTCTAGTGTGAGAGATGCATTTAGCTTCTGCAAACCACATTATATTTTACCCAGCAACCAAATGAAGAGCACTGATATTAACCCAGTGAGAAAGAGAAACTAATTACAATAGTCTTTGATCGTGGAAAAGGAGAAGTGTGATTTCTGAAGCTTCTCTTTCAATCTTGCATTCTCCTCTCTTAGTCTGTAACAGTCATTTCTGAGGTTATCACACTCAGTGCTAAGTTGATTATACTTTTGACTGAGACTGTTGAAGGCTTCTCTTGGGACCATAGTCTCCTCTGGGTCATTTGCCGTCACTGGAACTTTGTCTGAAAGATATTTGCACAATGCCTTAAGTGTCAGCACAATGTAATAATAATAATAATAATAATCCTATACAGTATCATTATTATTATATATGCCAGAATACATAAAAAAGGATTCATGCTCTCACCATGGAAAGACGCCTCCTCACGCTCATCTGTCTGAGTTTACCTGTTCCTTTTTCTTTCTAATGTTAAAGACAGTGAGACAGAGTTAAAAGCCTGCATACAAGAAGGCGTGATTGGTCACAGTTTATAAACCTGAAATGGACAAACCCTGCCATCTTTTCCATAGGCCTGACACTCTGCTGTCCATAGGAAAAAAAAAAACAGAGGGTGCAAAGTCTGGACTGTTTTCATCTGTAGAAACCACCGGTATTACATTTGTTTTATATTGGAAATTCACGTTTGATATTCAAAATAAAACTATTATTCTCCCTGACGTCAAACCAACTGTGTAAAATAAAGACTGGTATTCCTCACATGCCACAAGACTTCTTTTTGAAATACATACTTTGTACATTTTTAAATGGTAAAAAGGCACATAAAGCCCAAATGTGATCTGTGCGGACGCTGGTATGAGCCTGTTAGTGGGGGAAAAAAATACAAATTTCTTCCATGTCCTCCATTTATAGGATATTATTTATGTTGAGTTAAATAAAAGATTAATATTTTTGATTGAATTACTTCACATATCTTTTAATTTATCGTGACACACCATGCAGTTCCATGGCAAGTCAGTGGATATTATTTTTGGATATTTTTCCACCCAGTGACACAGAAGTCATGGTACCAGCGTCTGCATAGATCACATTCAGGCTTCATATACATTTTTTACCATTTAAAAATTATTTTGAAAATGTACAAAGTATATATTTCAAAAAGAAGCCTTGTGGCATGTGAGAAATACCAGTCTTTATTTTACAGTTTGTTTGACATCAGTAAGTCACATGTCCGGAAGAATATCCTTATGAAAATATCAAATGTGTGGATTTTTCATCATGTGCATAATTATTAGTCGACATAAGTGCTTCCTATTTCCTATTGGAAAATTCCTCAGTGGGTGGGATGATGCCTCATGTGAAAAGTTGCGATGGTTCATTGTTAAAACACAAATACCTGAATGGACCATCTTGGGGATCGTCGATACCTATTGAACAAGGCGGAGTTATAATATAACAGCAGCACCAAGCATTGAAAAAAGGCTCAGCTTGGCCGTGACCGACACAGGAGACACCAGAAGGAAACGTCTGTGGATGAGAGAGGTAACAGAGTGTGATTTTTCACTTCAGGAGAAACAGTCATTTTCTAAATCCACTTATTTTTCATCATTATTACCAAAGTAGAAGTACTGACTTGACTTTTACTGCAGTTAATGCTACTAGTTGGGGTAGTGTTGGTGATTGAAAGGTCAAACCTTCACTATTTATATCCTTTGGAAAATGTCAAATGTGTGGATTCTTCATCATGTGCATAATTATTAGTCTTGTATTAAGAACACAACAGATGTTTAACTTTAGTCATGAATATTACCCTAACCTGAGCATTGATTTGTTTGCTACGTTTCAGAATTATTTCAGTTTAAATAAGAACGAAGCAGGAATCAAAATGATCTTTAGAATAATCATGATAATAAGTTCTGTTCAACACAGAGCACCTACACACACAGGAGCATGTATGTAGAGAGATCTCTGCCAGACCAAAGAGGGGCACAGGTACTTATACAGATACGACTGGCAATAAAAGGAAGACACAGGAAGGTTGGGTAATAATCAGACAACCTTCAACAGATACAAGTTGCAATAAAAACTGTTGCTGACCGATTTAAACCTGCCCTGGGTTAAGCACAGTCAACAGTTAACACTCTCAGAGGTGAATTACAAAGACAAAGTACCAATACAAAGAATAAAGAAATAATACAAATGTTAAGGCACAATACATTTCCATTACAGCGACATTGAGTAAGTGTTGCTTGTTGGGGTACATATGCTAGTGTTTCAGTTATAGTATCTAGAATGTACTGGAATCAGTCTCACATCACTTCAAATCAAAGCCCTAATGTCCATTTCCTACATTGTGCTTCTCTTTGGGGTTGTCATGGATGTGACTTTTCATGACAAAGTACAATATTTGTATATATGCGCATGTGTGTTTTGTTTTTCACTTGAGGAGAAATGGCCATTTTCCAAATCCACTGTTTCTCATCAGAATTACCCTAGTAGTGTATGTATATATATATATATATATATATATATATATATATATATATATATATATATAGTACAAATATATAGTACAAATGTAAAGAGGCTAGGCTTCATTGATAAGACTGAGCAGGCTAACTGGCATTAGCCTATGTGATAAAAAGTAATGTTGGAATTAAATATTTGAGCTATAACTATGAAATTTGCTAAATATATATTCTAAATATTGTAATAAATTAGGATATAAGGATAAAACATGAATGTGGACTGTGGCAAGCTAACGTTAACATGATAATCAGAATAATGAAATAGGCTAATTCCACTGTGAAATACTTACCCTGCCGTTTTTATTTGGGATCAAGTCCTTTGTGTTTAGCTTTTTAATCTTGAGCTTCCAGTTATCCTCCTCCACACGAGCAGGAAAGCAGCACAGACTGTATGCTAAACAACATGTAGAGTCCTCTTTACGTAAGAGCCTGTGTGTCTCTTCTACCTTGTTCGACATTTTGTGTTTCCTACTGTTGTTGTAACATCCAATAATGGCAGATTTCCTTCCAGATCAGACAGAGCACTAGTTGTTGTCAGCTTTCCGTGGACACTTCAGCATCTGCTACTAGCTCTCTATAATCGGCGTTATTTGGGTCATGGCGGGCGCTCGCAGGAGCTTCCTTAGTGAGAACTAAGAAAAATACATTTAGAAAAAACCACAAAAGGTGTCCCATCTGATGGTCACTCGACTCATAATTATGCATTTTGTATCTCACATTTATGACAACATAAATTACAACTTTTTTTTTACTATGGAGGAAATAACACTTATTTAAGCAGGAAAAACCAGAACATTTTCAAAAATATACCTAAATAAAGCCTTTAAAAGAGTTACTGTGTAGATGATGTGTTGGATCATTGGACTCAGTTTAGAGTGTATGGACAGAACATTTAGGTAAAATTAAATTAATGAATAGAAGATGGGGGGGGGGGCATGATTATGGGATTTAAAAAATAAAATAAAAATTCTGCGTAAAAACCTCAGTTACTAACATTTATTTATGTGAGCGTTTTATATGTAGCCGACTGTCCATGTGTCTTTTATGTTGTTGCTATGGTTTTATAACTTGTCTTGTTTGTTTTTATCTGACGACAGCTCCCATCCACTACATGAGGAATTCAAGCTGCTGCTACATTTACAGCCAACCAGCCCCAGGTGGGGCGAGAGGAACATTTTTATCACACAATTATTTAAATTTATATTTTAACATAATCTTTTATCTGTCACCATATGTGACATTGTGTTTTTTAATAAGATGCACTTGGTATTTATGTTCAGTGTGAAATGCTTCTATACTCTGTGTGTCCTAAATGTTTAATATGTTTTATACGAGCAGAGTTGACTTGACTGAAAACCAAATCCTCTGGGTACTAATAAAGTCATCTAATCTAAGTTTTATAATTGTTACCTGTATTGTTTTAACCTCATTTTGCAAAGCACCTTGTGTACCTTTTTGGTGTAGTAAGGTGCTGTATAAATAACGTTTTTCTTTTGTTTAAAATGTACACATTTTAGTTGGACAGAATTTTAAAGATCATGCAAATGTGAACAGCCTTTAAATTCTGACTTTATTTAAATTATGAAAAACAATATGAAACTTTGTATTAACATGAAGTGCATAGTGTGTGTTAACCCTTTAACTCCTGAGACTTTAACAGTTCCAGTCAAATTAGTAAAATAAGTAACAAACTTGACAAAAGCCAAAAACGTATAATAAACGAACAAATGAATAAGATTAACAAAATAAGAAATGGCACAAAAGTGAAGAAAAATAATAAAATACAATACTAAGCGTAGAAATATGAAACAAAAAAAAGGAACAAAATTAACAAACTAATAAATATTTACAAAATAATAACTTAGTTAAAATAAACTAAAATGAAAAGTAAATAATATTGTAATTTGGTTTCAGTAGTTTTAGTTTTGGCTTTTTATTTTTTCCAAAACAGTTGCTTTTTAACACCTGTTTATTTTCTTAAATCAGATCCATGAACAAAACTCAGTAAAATCACAGTAAAAAAAAAAAAAAAACTAATTTTTTTCTGAATATTTAAATTAACCCATCCTTTCAGAATGTGTTATCGCCAACGCATCATGGGTTAAAATCTGAAACTTTTTTATTATTATTATTATTATTATTATTAACATGAAGTGCATAGTGTGTGTTAAAAAGCACACCTGGATACTGCAGTGTTTAAAGAAGAAAAGAACACTGAAACATCTGACTTTCAAGGTAGTGTTTTTTATTCATGGTTGTAAAAGACAGAACCATGAAAAGAAACAACTGTGGAAGTATTTAGACTGTATATGAGATAATGATGAGACACGCTTACATTGGAATAAAGTTCAGACACAGAGTACAAACCATTGTGGCTGTGATACAAAAAACAAACAGAAAAAAAAAAAAAAACAGATGCGTGGTCAAGTCCAATTCAAACATGACTATGAGTAGTTTAGTTTAGTTTAGTTTTACCAGCAGAGTCGAGCTCAAGTCAAACTGACCTCATATCATAACAAAGGGGGTCGTTACAGTACAAGCTCTAGAAGCAGTCGACACATGCAGTCCTTCAGGAGTTCTCAGCTTATATGTAGATCTGAAACGGGTCAAACCAACACCGGTTAGAAATAAACAAAAAGTGGTGTTCATGTCTTAAAAGCACAGATCATTTGCATTCATATCATTGGTTAGACATCAGTGACATAAAGCCAAGAGGAAAAAAAAAAAAAATTAAACTGAAAATACAATTGCTTCTCCAGTGTACATTGTGTCTTTACTGCAAGTGGAATCAAACTACCAACCAGTGAGTGGAGTTTTACACAGGAGGGGAGTCAGATTACACACAGCTCTGCAACCAAAAACTATTTTATTTGTCTATTTCTATGATAAATGTAAGTGTAATGTGTGATAAGAGGTCCCAGACAGTGGAATTAGAAAGGATTCACAGTGCTCTCTCACAGCAAGTAGTCACAGCTCCATCTACAACCACAAGAGAAAGCTGTCAAAGTATAGTCAAATTGGATTTATATATATTTATATCCTCCTGATACCCAAGAAAGTGAAATGTTTAAACTGTTGCACAATGCATTACATTTTTAAAAATATTTGTATTTATTCATAATTAATTTTTAATGGATTGAAATTTACAATGGACAGAATCTTTAACTAAAACTGTGACATTTTTGTCCCCTACAGAAAACAAAATGCATTACTGGGTCTCAGGAGGATATATATATATATATTCTTATGACCCAGGAAAGAACAAATTTGGATGTTTTCTTCATTAGACACTACATAATGCAACAGCTTTTTTAGATGCATTTTTAAGTTATTTTTTTAATGACATGTCTTTTGCAATTAACAGAATTTTTTAACTTTTTTTCTCCCATACACAGGGCCAAAATGCATATTATATATATATATATATATATATATATATATATATATATATATATATATATATATATATATATATATATATATATATAAACATGTTTTTTTCCACTGTTTCTGTGAGAATGAGTCTTAAAAAAACACAAAAAATAAGAGAAACCCCAACAAAGTCCTTGTTTTTACACATTCCTTCACACTTAAAAACAGCCAGTTTTAAAATACATTAGATTTTCCAGCAACGAAGCTCATGGACACTTTCTGGATAACAATCTGAATGTCACTAGTTTCAGACGACATCATCTGTAGACTTTCACTGATTCCATCCATATCCAGATATATATTTATATGTATATAGAAGGTTCAAAATTAATATACAACATACCTGTTTATTAAGGCATGTAAAAGTGTTGGTCAGCCTACATCCAAATGTGATTCAACTTCATTATTGTTCGATTAAAGCAGTATGATTGACTTTAAACACCGCAATTTCCCATTAGCTGAAAAAAAAGTCGAAAAATTCCCACATTAGCTCTGACCTGTGAATATGTACTGAAGATGGACTTTAACACTCTATAATGTAATATCACCCTATAATGTAATAATATCACCCTATAATGTAATAATATCACCCTATAATGTAATAATATCACCCTATAATGTAATAATATCACCTTATAATGTAATAATATCACCTTATGTAATACTATCACTCTATAATGTAATAATATCACCCTATAATGTAATACTATCACCCTATAATGTAATATCACCTTATAATGTAATAATATCACCCTATAAAGTAACAATGTCACCTAATATCACCCTGTAATGTAATAAGATTTCCTGACTGATATAAAATTTTTACTGAAATTAAACTTAAACTTAACTTATTAAAGGGGGCGTGGCTTAGGAGGTAGAGTAACGATGTAGCACTGTGGACTGAAAATGAACGTTCATATATGTGCGTGCATATATTCATACATGTTTGTGTATATATATATATATATATATATATATAATCTATATATTATCATTATCTGTTAACTCTTACGTTATCACCATTGAAGAGTAGAAAAAAAGACACCTAAAAATGTAATAAATCCATAATAATATAATACAGTATTACATTATTGGTAAAACTATTCTAATAACATGAGTCAGGATATTTTATTATATTATTAGTTAATTTATATTATTACATTTTCGTTCGAGTTCAGTGCAAATTTGGTTTCAGGAAATCATTCCATGATAGGGTGAAAAAACATGTATTATAGGGTGGAATTATTCCATTATAAGGCCAAGTTATTCCATTAAAGAGTGAAATTATTATTTTGTATGGTGAAATTATTATATCATAAGGCAAAATTATTCCTTTATAGGGTGAAATTATATTATAGGGTGCTACAGGAAGAGCATCTTTGGAAGTGAATTGATGTAAATTGTAAATGTGGCCGTCAGAATTTACAGAATACAAGCTTCTCGTTCTGCATTCATCGATTTGAAAAGACACTTGGACATATTCTGATATAATCCCATTACATTCTAGTGGTTACAACAGTTAATACTCCTTTAAAAGAAACAGAGGGGAGTCAAACCCCTAAAACCTGCCATCCAATGCGAGGCCTGTTAGTTCTAAACATGCATAAAAGGCCAGACGGAGTGGACCAGACCCAATGCAGCACTCACAACTAAAAGCCCCTAATTATCAAAAAACCTTTATGCAATCCGTTATTTTTACACTGTATACAAAGTTGGCACACACTAACGAGGAAAAACAGGTTAATTCATAATAAGCCAGTGACAAACAATATCCAACCAATAAAAAGAAAAGAAGCAGAACTAAGTGTAACTGCAGTTTGATCCAACGATAATGTAGCGGACGAAAAAATAAAGCGAAAGAGGAAAAAAAAAAAGGGAAGGTGGGGCGGGGTGAGGGCTGATCCGATGACAATCACCCCCCCTCACCCCCCTCTAGGGCTCTGTCTTTTTTTTGTTTTTCTTGAGGAAGGAAGGAGTGCGGAACTTCTTTTTCTTTTTGGAGGGGGATTTGCTGGGAGACTCGTCTCCGTCCTGGTCGCCAGCGTCGGCAGGTTCCTCCCCCTCTGCGGCGTCACCTGCGGGGGTCGGAGTGGGGGTAGGGGTGGGGATAGGGGTGGAGGCGGAGGCCGGTGGGGCGCCGTCTTCGGCGGGGAGGGCCGGGGCGTCCGAGGGGTCGTCGGGCGTTAAATCGGGGAGGGTCTGTCTCAGGGTGGCGGCGTCACTCTCATCCTTAAAGGTTTGATCAGGCAGGGACTCTGGAGGAGGACGGAGGGGAAAGGGTTAATGACTGCATGGGGACACCTGAGACATCTGCGCTAATGAGAACACACACACACACACACACACACACACACACACACACACACGTTTCCATGTCTCATGAGGACCAAGTTTGTAACCATCACTTGTAGGTAAAGTAGCCATTGGGTAGTGACTGTGAACACATCTGTTTTTAAATAAATTAAAATGTTAAAAATATAAATAAACCCTGAAAAATACAATAAAATAAATACTTTTAAAAAAAAAATAAAAAATTTTAACATATCTTCAAAATACATGTTTCGCTTTGCACCCGTTTCCCTCATGTTTAATGTATCTATATATATTTGCATACTTCACACAGATTTATATTTTACTAGTGGGGACCTACAATTAGATTTAACCTACTTGGGGACCTGAATTTTGGTCCCCATTGTGTGACTGTAAACAGATCAATGTCCCCATAAGGATAGGGACACCAGTACAGACACACACTGGTTTCCATGTCTCATGAGGACCAAGTTGGTAAACATCCCTTTTTTTTTAATAAATTAAAAACATACAAAAAATGTATTTAAATAAAAAAATAATTAAATTATATTTAAAAAAAATAGATTTGTACATAAATTAATCAAAAAAATAAATTTTTTAAAAAGTAAACAGTTTCAAACCATTGAAACATACATGTTTCACTTTGCACCTGTTTTCCTCATCCTTTATGGGGAACGAATTAATGTATTTACAGGGCCACATCATTTATATAGATTTGCATACTTCACACACATTTATATTTTACTAGTGGGGACCTACATTATATTTAACACTCAACCCTTAACTGTGTAAACAGATCAATGTCCCCATAAAGATAGGAGTACAAACGCACGCACACAACACGCAGCACAAAAAGGACGACTTTCTACCAAACCAGCCTGAACTTCACCTACATAGATGGTGTTAAACCACACAAATCTGAACCACAAAGTTCAACACAAACATTAGTGTCAAAAACCAAGACTCAAACACACGTAAAAAAACAACACCTGGTCACATGACCTCATACTTCTGTAGATCTAAAGCCACACAGATGCCAGCTCCATTACACTAGTCGCTTTTCCATTGGACACAGTATGTGCAAAACTTTAACACAATGGAGTAAATGTTGAAAAACACAAGTGTGTCATGTTCTCCATTAAATCATAAATGTTTATTTAATTATTTATTATCAGAAGACAAAATGAGACGGATGTCGAACAGGAATATACATTTTTAATTCTAACTCATGATAATAACCTTGGTGTTCATAAATACTGCACCATGTTTCTTTTAAAATTATTTCCTTCCTTTATCTTTTGTTCACAACTACAGTCAGGTGGATTGGGGTAAAACAATAGTCTTTCTGTTGCGGTTTTGTGTAATATACGATTTGTGCTACGCCCAAAAAATAACTCAAAATTGTCAATTTTCTGTAAAGTCATTTTTTATGCTCAGGTTAAATTATTATTATTATTATTATGGCTTCATATAGCACTTTTTCAAGGTGCTTTACATTAGTGAGCCATTATTCATTCACTCTCACATGCTCCCTCTGGTGGTGGTGTGTGTTTGTCTACACCAAAAATATCTTACTGTATATGACTGTTCTCTGAATTTTGAGTATTTGTCTGTTCCCTGTTGGTTTTTGCCTTTTTCTTATCAGACCTGGAACTCGTGTTTGACCCTGAGACCGTTTCACCGCTGTTGGACCCATTGCTTGGACTCGATCCCTGGTTTGAACCTCACATGTTAACTGGTAACGTCTTTTGGATTTTGGCTCATTTTTCTGGACTCTAGTTTTGTTTTGTTTTTTTTTTTTACCTCGGTGGATCGACCACACTTCAGTAGATCTACTTTCATACACATTATTTTTAAATAAAATTGTGAAAACTGAAGTGCCGCTTCAGAGTCTGGCATTTGGGAACATCTGTTCCGTCAACCCATTACAAAGGACAATGAAGTGTCCTGCCCAAGGACACAACAGACTGATTAAGACAAAGCAGGAATCGAACCTCCAATCCTTCGGTTAATGGACCAACTGCACCCATGGCCGCCCTGCCCTATGGTTACATTTAATTTATTTAATTTTCAATAGTGTCCTAGTTAAGACAACAGCAGCAGCTGAAGTTAAACATGGAAACCAAAGCCAATATACAGAACACAATAAGTCAATACTTAAAAACATCGATATAAAAATGTCACCATTTACGCAATTTGAGGGTCAATGGAAAAGCGTCTACTGCACGCATTAATTAGACCATTACCGCTAATAGTGATAATAATTTTCCAGTTTTGTTAGTCCTTCATTCTTTGTCAGAGCAGATGCAGTTACCTTCATTTCAACAGGGAAAACTTTACCAACGCAGTCCTTTTGTTCATATGAAGCCTGTGTGTTCAAACATAACAACACAAACAAACACACTGTGAAGAAGTGGGTTCTTCTGTGAAACTGGACAGGGGGCAAAAAATCCAAACCTGACGTAGATAAAACTGTTTGGAAGCACTTTGGGTTGACCGAGATAAAAGAGAAATAACTTTTCAGATAAAATATTTCTATATAATGTTATATCATGTGCAATAACATGTTCTACTTCTCAGTACTTTTAGTACTATTATTATTATTATTTTACAGTGCGCCATTATATTATTTGGGTCTGTGCAATAACTTTTTTCTATTTTCTAGGTTTGTTTTCTGAAATTTTACATTTCACATTATATTTAATATTTAGAATTTTCTCCAAAAACCACAGTGCACCTTATAATCCAGAGCATTTTACATATGGATTCATTGTGGTTGTGCTTAGTGACTTGGAACTTTGACTTTTTAATCTCATAAATTTGGCTTTTTATCTTGCAATTGTAACTTTTTATCTAAAAATGTTTATTTTTTTTGTCATGATTTTAATTTCACTTAATGTACCTTATAGTCCAGTGCGTGTTAGAGTATGGAAAATATGGTAAGAATGTGCATGTAACATGGGCAAAAGGACATCAAAAAGATGTGAGAGTTTAAAATTATATAGATAAACATATATATATTCTCACAGGTAAATTTAGAGAATTTAACTAATCAACCGCTGTTGAAAAATCATTGCCAATTTAAATGCCTTTAAATTGGCAGGTTCGGTGTGTAATTTAAGTGGACACGATAGGTTCCACATCACACCTGGAATGAGACGTAGACTGACCCACTAGGATCCACACATTTAACAGTGTCTTTAATTAGAGCCTGTATAAGACCATTTACACACGTTTTCACATCTAATGCACCAGGCGTATTTAAATGTCCATTTTGGGAGCCAATATTTGAATAAAAATTCGTTCATTTTGGGATGGATCAGCGTTAGAGTATCATTTTTGTGCATTTATCGGAGGTCATCATCCTGGGGGAGGAAATATGTGGACATGTATCTTTAAAAAGTTGGAAAAAAGGCCAAACACCAAAACTAACCCAGTTTCACAGAAGCACCCAAATCCAACTAGAATATATTTGTTTTGAAAGTGATAAGGAGCATGGATTAAACCAGAGCACAGTGTTAAACAGGAACGTCCACACCATCCCATGCCTGCTCTACTTCTACAGAGTGGATGTGTTGACTTTAAAAACACTGGATCAGCTGGTGTTAGCGGCTCCTGCTGTCGTCCACTCTCTGATCTCATATGCCATGTTCCTAGAAGACAGTTCCTTCCTTAGTAGTCTGTGTCCAATCCTCCCTCCCATGGAAAGGTGACATTTAAACTAAATGAGCCTCTGACTTTTATGAATGGATGATTTATTTGAAATATTCATGATATAATTTCCTAGTTTAGCTCCACTAGACGGCCCGAGCAGCAACAAATCTAATGTTTTGATTTGATTTGAATGATTTATTTTGAACATGTGCCAAGTGCAACAATAATCAATACAACAATAATCAATACAACAATAATAATAATAATAACAATGACATGTCTGAAAAGGAGTAGGATGAAGCATAAGCTTATTTAATCCTACCCCTTCTTCACTTCCCCAATAACCTGAATTCATCTTATAGCAATATAGTGCATAGTACAAAAATGATGATGATAATAATAAAAATAATAACAATAACAATGTGCTACCATCGTAGTCTAGTTTTACTCAATGTAACTTTTGGCTACATTTCCCTGAAACTAGCCGACCAATCACAGCAAAGTATAGAGTCAGAGGGTGGGCGTAACAAAGTGACAACCATAGAACAACCATAGAAGAAGAACAACAATAGGTGGCGATTTCCTTTTATCAAAAATGGGTGAAGAATGTGAGAAAGTGTCAGCTAATTTTTTATTATTTTTATAGAAATGACAACAGTCGTTAAGCTTTTGTTTCGTCACTCGTAACTTTCTCCGGACTCCTCTGTCAACTTTTCGGCGCTCTAACTACGTCATCCTAAAGATTACGCTAATTGGTTGTAGTACTGTCCTATTGCATCCAGAGGGATTTGAAAGACAACCTTTTAGCCCCGCCTCCCCTGCCTATGAACCACCACTAGACCCATACATGGAATGAATGAGGATAGCACGGCTATGCTGTCAGTCGTGATGATATGCTAGCGGGGTCATTAGCCTACTTAAACTCTATGTAGCCTTCAACCCAGTTACTGGAGCCTTTCAGCAAGGCAGCCCAGGGAATATTACAGTCTTTACACGCCCATTTTTCAACAATATCGATTGTTAACTCCGGCATGAAGGACAGACTGGTGGTCCAAACTGCTGGCATGTTGCTAACCCAAATGTTCACTGAAGCTAGTGATCGACAACGTAAGTAACTGTGGACTTCTGTTTAACTTCTGTACCCCTCAAGTGTAAAAATGGCCGCCAGGTGAATAAAGCGAATACGCCCCACTCTGGAGGGAGTCTTCAGATTTGTGCGTAATTACACTACGACGGTGCAGACACTGTGTAAACAAAAGGCACTTATGATAAAATATGCCGTCGTATTTAGCCGCATTCGTTGAGCCACAGCTCGTCTAATACCAATAATAATAATAAAACCAAACACCTGCACCTTTATCTGGCTTTTCTGATCACTAGGAATCTGGCATATGACACGACAGACACACATTTAACATTTCTGCACAAGTAAATTATTGACATTATTTGTTACTTTCAATACACCCACAAAAATGTAATAAGCACAAGCGCTTGGATCCACTAAGTTTCCTCCAACAGGACCTCAGATCAACGACCCAATACAAGACTGCACCCATGTTCACATGCTGCCACACACCTTTCCTCTGCATCTCAGAAAGCATCACAAAAAATAAATATAAGTTAAATAAATGCAATTAAAAAAAAAAATAATAATAAAATGTATTAGTATTTATGAATATTTATTTTAAAATAAAAAATATATATATCAAATTAATTCAGTAATGAAAAATATATTAATGAAATGCCTTTTAAAAATAAATTTTATTTAAACAAAAACTGTAAATAAAAATAAATAAATTAAACAATACAACTAAAAACCAAAAATAAAAATAAATGGTAATTCAATAAATATAAATAAAAGATTTTTTTTTAATTATTTAAAAAAAAATACTAATTAAAAAAATTCATAAATACAATTAAAATACATACCAAATAAAATTTATATTAATACTTATATTTATTTTAAAGTAAAAGAAACAAAAATTAATTCCTTAATTTAAAACAAAATATATTAATTCAATATGTATAAAAAAATATATAAAAATGAAATAAATACAAAAAATTATTCTTGAAAAATGTAATAAAAAAATCTATATAAAAAATAATCAAATAAATAAATTTTAAAAATAAGGATAATTTTTTTAAAGCAAGCGTCACAGACCCATTGTTGTTTCAGATCTCTTATATCGGGGCTGAGATCGAACACGCAGACAGACAAACAGATAAAAATGCCAACTGGACACCACGCAGCCAAGCTTCGAGGCTTTTCTTTCAATGTTTTTCCACCTTTAACCAACAACAAATTTAACCGTGAGCGAAGCCAAAGAGCAGCGAGTTAAGAAGCGACACCCAAATATATAACACTGAAGTACCTGGTGAAGGACTCATCTGGAAAACAAATGACATTCCACATGTCAAACATTACCTGAGTTTTCCAATCAAACAATAAAACATCATTTGTCATTGATAGAATGTGCAGAGGTGCAGAAACAGGTTGTTATTTGGGGAGTGAATCATTGAAGGAAGTTAGAGAAAAATGTTGAGTACGTTGTAGAGTTGACCCCAGAGACCCCTCCTCCACTTTTGTCCAGACTGGGATTAAACATCATAACATTACTACTATCATATATTATTACTATGACTGTGCAGTTTCATCCTGAGTATTCATTTATAATTACAGCCTGTGTTTTAACCCTGTAAAGCCTGAACCATACAGTCATTGACAGAAACGTTCACCCCCAAAAATGTTTTTCAGATATTAATTTCCATGTATTAGTTTCACTTTTGTATCATATTTGATCCATTGGGTCTTAGAGCTCAAACATTATGTTGTCTCACAAATTGGGAATTCTTTTTCAAAATTGTCACAGTTCATCCTCCTTCCTCATTAATGACAATCTTGTTGTGTCACTAGTCGCCTTTCCGTTGGACAGACGTGCAAAACTTTACCAATATTTATCCAAGTGTTGAACAAACACAAGTGCGTAATGTTCGTCTTTTTCATTAACTCACAAATGTGATTTGTTTATTTATGCAAGATGACGCAAGAAGTAATTTCCTAAACATGATGATGAACATAAATATCATGTTCCTTTACGTATATTATTATTATTATCATATAGTCCCTCTGTCTTGTACGACATTTAAAATTTATTCATTTCCTGGCGCACCATGTTTCTTTTACAACTCTTCTTCTGTTGTAACGTCCAACTTCTTTTTTTTTTTTAATTCACTTGACTAGTTGCAAAAAAAAAAAAAAAGTCTTTCCATCGCAGTTTTGCGTAATATACAGAAGTGAGAATTAAAATTTAAGTAATTCAGCAGATTTTTTTTTAAGGTATCTTTGGTGACTTTTCCTCCCTACATTTGTTCAGAAATATATGTACTTTATACTCCTTACATTTGTATAAATATATGTACTTTATACTCCTTACATTTGTATAAATATATGTACTTTATACTCTTTACATTTGTATAAATATATGTACTTTATACTCTTTACATTTATATAAATATATGTACTTTATACTCCTTACATTTGTATAAATATATGTACTTTATACTCCTTACATTTGTATAAATATATGTACTTTATACTCTTTACATTTGTATAAATATATGTACTTTATACTCCTTACATTTATATAAATATATGTACTTTATACTCCTTACATTTGTATAAATATATGTACTTTATACTCCTTACATTTGTATAAATATATGTACTTTATACTCCTTACATTTGTATAAATATATGTACTTTATACTCCTTACATTTATATAAATATATGTACTTTATACTCCTTACATTTGTATAAATATATGTACTTTATACTCCTTACATTTATATAAATATATGTACTTTATACTCCTTACATTTATATAAATATATGTACTTTATACTCCTTACATTTGTATAAATATCTACATTATACTCCTTACATTCTCAGAATGCTCATTACTTTTTCAAACTAATTTGTCAGATTTTTTTCTGGTAAAATAAGTAAGTATTGTTTCATTCATGGTAGGCCTGGGTACCTCATGTGAAGGAATTCCTCCCCCTGGTGGATTAACTGTGTATTGCACATATAATTATATACATCAGGTTTTTAGAAGGAAAAAAATAAATCCTACCGATCATGTTGAGGGTTTCAAAACTCATGTATCGAACATGATATGTTTGGCGTTATAGGGTTAAAAACAGGAAAAGTCTGAATTTCAAATGACAAAAGAGGAAGAGGTTCTGAAATAACCCTGATCAACTTCAGGAAAAGAGTTTCAGAAAAGTTCAGAGATTAATTTTGGAACAGTCCCAAACCCCGGCGTATGGGTTAGTAGTGAGCACAGGTCAGTTGGTGCTACGTCAGCCATGCACAGAAAAATAAAGAGGAGATGGCCGAACACAGGTGTGGAGGTGACGGGGGGATGGGGGGTGGTGGTGGTGGTGGTGGTGAGGCAGGTGGAACAGAACATACTTACTATGGCAACAGGTACTCTTTTGTATTTCCATCTCCTGATTGTAATCGCAGCCACAAAGAAGAAAAAGCACAAGTAGAAAAAACAAATGTCTATGCAGATCAAACCACAGGCACTGAGTTAAAATAATAATAAAAAATAAATAAAGAAATCAAAATAGATGACAAATAGAGAAAAGAAAACACCAGGAGATTTTATTTTGAAAGAATGGTTGGGAACCATTCTTAATAAACCCCAAAAAAGATGGAGAATGGAAGTGAAGGGGTAAAGGAGATACTGTACATCCAGAGACATGTTATTGAACAACATTTGTAGTATTGGATTACACCTGTGATCAAAGCTGCTTCATCTTTATTCACTATACAAGACTGGATTTAATGGAAAACACTGATAAATGATGATGTGAAGTGTTGGCAGTTTGGGATTTGCATCCAGTCGTGGAATCATTGTAGATGACAGTGCTTGACACAGGTGGAATTCAATAGTAATAAAGACCAAGAGGCAGAAAATTAAAGCAAAAAACAAATATTAATGTCTACACTAGGTCTTAAAACATTTCCTCAGACATTTGGTTTGTTTCTATTACTGTGACTTCTATGAAATTCTTATCATGGTTTTTATCCTGGACTGTTTTTTATCGTCTTCAGGTTTTTAATCCTGTTTTATTGAATGTTTTTTTTATTATTTGAGTTTATGATCTTTTGTATTTTTTTTTAATTATATTATTGGTTTTATCCTTTTATTTATCCATGCTGCTACACTGATAAATGTTCGTTTTGACACTTGATCCAGTTCTTGCCGGACAGATTCAAAGTGTGTTTTGTCATTAATGTTAAATGTACTTATTCTGTCTGCAAAACAAATCTACTCACAACTTTAAATAAAGTAACCTGATGTTTCATGTGTAATATCACTAGTGGCCACTAGATGGAGCTGTAAAAGGTCCTGGCTCCCATAGACTTAAAGGACAACACTGTTTTTATTTTGCAATTGGGGCCTTAATTATGATGTCATTTGAATTTTTAACTCACCTATGTTACCTTTTTGATTCCTCTGGAAGAAATTAAGTTTCATTAGACCCCTCTGTCCAAGACTAATTTCTCCCTAAGCCAGTTGTTATCAAATCCAGTCCTCGTGGCCCAGTGTCCTGCATGTTTTAGATATCTCCCTCTTCTATCGCACCTAAGTTCAATTAATGATAAGCTTTTCAGAAGCCTAATGATGATGATGATGTAATGACTTCCAAGTGTGATGTAAGAGAGAGGTATTTTTTTTATATATTTATTGACTAGAAAAAATAATAACATTTTAAAAAATGATTTTAGTTAGTATTCATTATATATTTTTTTTCATTTTTAAAAACATTTAAAATTATTATTTTTTTATTATGTTAGTGAAAAAAGAGGGATTTTTAAAATATTTTTTCTTTTTTTATTTAAACATTTTTTTCTTTTTATTAAATTTTTTTATTTAATTAATTTAAAAAATTATTTTATTTATTCACCTTTTTATTTAAAAAAAGGGAGAGGGGGATTTTTTAAAATATTTTTGTTTTATTTTTCGTTATTTAAAAAACGTTTTTTTTTCATGTTATGTTTTTAGTTTAAAATTTTTTTAATTTAAATTAATTGTATTTTTTATTTATTTTCAATTATTTATTTATATATAAAAAAAAGATAAAAAAAAAAATAAAAAGAAGAAAAGGGAGATATCTAAAACATGCAGGACACTGGGCCATGAGGACCGGATTTGAGAAGCACTGCCCTAAGGAGACAAATAGATAGTTTTTTATTTATTTATTTTAGCTCACCCAGGTGTTTCAAAGTTGAAATGAGACTGCAACAGAATTAGCACTACTGTATGTATGGACATATTAAATGATTTGAACAAAATAATTAATTTAGTGTCTGCAAGTCTATGTCCTGCCGACTCTTGTTGTATACCATTTAGTGGATACTGGCACAAGCCCACCAGAGGGTCCCATTTGGCCCCTGAGATGAATCTGTGAAATGCAAAAATTACACTGAAGTTGAAATTAGCTCAGGTCAATTCAATCTAAAGTGGATGAGATGAATAAAATACTGTCATAATAACCTAGAAATAACCAAAACCAACTTAAAACTAAAAATCTGCCAATGGAACAAGTGAAAATGATCTTGGTGAGATTTAATTAATGAAATACAATTTTCAAGATCTATTGTCTGAAAATAAAATAATTAACGTACATTTCTGTTCCAGTTGAGCGTTCGTGCTTAACATTGTATCAATTTATTATTACATTTTAATTAAATTACAGAAATTAAGCTGTTTTCAGATGCTTTTAAGGAACACTGCAGACTAATTTTAATTAATTGATTTGTTTTAGAACCGAGTCTTACTGTATATTTTATTGATTTTAGAGTGGATATATGGACGAAATATCAGTTTTTTTTTCTTAGTTAAATAAAAAAACAAAAAAACAAAAACAGCCTGGTGACTTAGTTCAAACCTCTTGGCCCATTATTACAGATAACACAGCACAGCACAGTAGTAGTATTATTAAAGACCACAACATGAGCAGAGAGGCAGATGGATGGACAGGAGCCTCCACATTCCTTCTGTGGATCTTAGAAACCCCATCATTCACAGGACCAGAGGCAAACCCATGCTGAAACAGAACAGGACGTGGGCCGGTCCCAGGCAGGATTAGTCAGGACAACCTACCTTCCTCTGCTCTGACCGGGGTACTGGGGGGGGTAGAGGTGGGTTTCTGCTCTTTAGTCTCTTCTTCAGGCTCTACTAGTTGCTCTGGATCTGAAAGAATTTTAGTAGAAGAAGGAGTAAGTCTCACTTTAATGTCCATAGTTTCCATTAAACAGATTTAAAGCAGAGATGCACCGACAGACTGACCCAGACCACACACTGTACGTGTCAGTTTTGTTTTTTTTTTTTAACCTTTATTTAACCAGACTAGTCATTAAGAACAGATTCTTATTTACAATGACGACCTGCAACCCTACTGTGACAAAGCCTTAGTCAGTGTCGATTACGGCTTTGACTTCAAATTTTGAGATTTGACATTCATTTAAAAAAAACAAACAAAAAAAACAAAAAACGACAATTGAATGAATATTAGGCAGCTCTTAATATTCAAACCTGTATATGGTATCATTAGGCCTATTTCTTCTATTTTGTAAATGTTTTCAGTTCAGGTTGTGGGGTTTGTCTGTTTGTTTTTTTTACGTTTAAGAGTTTATGTGAATGGCAAAGGTCATTATATTTGGGTTTATCTGGGCACCTGTAGACGTTAACGTCCAACTAGCAGAGTGGTCAGTCGCGCACATTCATCAACAATGGCTGAGGTAGATGGCACGTCAGAGATTCGTACTCTTAAAAATGTATAAGTGTCAGAAGTTAAAGTGAGCAGGTAAAACTAACCTGTGACCATTTTACATATGGCGTCCGTTTTTTGTACCCGTCTTTTAGAGAAGGTCTACACTAGAGCTTTGACCTTTGCCCAAAAATCATATTCCAATTTCATTTGAAAATTAATGTAGATATTCAAATATTTATGAATTATATTACTCTGAAAATGCCTCACTAACACTTTGGCATTAAAATTAAATATTATATTTAGTCCACTAGGGGGCAGTATTCAGTCAAATATGTCAAATATTCTGGCATGTTTACAACCATGACTGATGAAACATAGTCACCAGAGTGTGCACTAAAACTCTAATATCATAATATAATTGTATATTTCACTAAATATTACTTTACCATGGGCAATAAGACTTCTTAATGCTGGATTGTGATCAAGTGTTTTAATTATGTATGGATGGTTTTAACTATGTATTGATGTTGTTTCTATTTTTATATAGCTTTTAACAAATTTTAGTCTTTTATATAGTATTCATATTTATTTTATTTATCTTGTATTGCACTTTAAGGGGGGGGTTCCTGCAACATTTCATTGTAACTTGTGTGCAATGACAATAAAGTTTATTATTTGTGTTTTTGCCGCACAAAATGAACCTAAATTGTCAGAGTTAAACACATGTCTTGGTCTTAATCGTCCTCATTCTAATGACAAAAATCTGACACGAAGGGTGTAAGAAAATATTGTTTGTGCAATATATGGTGATATTTTATTTCACGATACTGTATCAATATGTCAAAGTACTAGGTTGATTTTTTTTTTTTTTTTTTAGGTATTTATACAAATGCAAATATGGAAGGAGTTAATTTTTTTCTTGTTTATTATTATTATTAACAGTTTTATTCAATAATGGTCATTTGAAACATCTTAAAAACACTTTCATGTCTGATAGGCAGTCGTTGGGATTGTCCAAAAACAATATTATGCAATGTTAGTTATGCACTAATAGAATATTATTATTTCACTGTGTTGTCTGTAAAACCTAATTTAAATTTTATATTTTTACAGAGGACAATTTGGTGATCCTGTTCTGATCAAATAAAAATGTGTTTAGTATTCGTGCACATTTGTAATTCATTTAATCCAGTTCAATACTTCCTGGAAATAATAATAAATAAATACATTGCCTTGTTCACAATATCATTACATATCATGATATATGGGGCAGCCGTGGCTCACTTGATAGAGCGGGTCGTCCATTAACTGAAGGGTTAATGTCCTGCTCTGTCCTAGTCAGTCTGTTGTGTCATTGGACAAAGACACTTCACCCTCCTTGCCTTCAGTGTCACTCACACTGGTGTATGAATGTTCGGTGGTGGTTGGAGGAACATAAGCACGAAATGGCAGCCACGCTTCCGTCACTCTGCCCCAGGGTAACTGCAGCTATATATGTAGTTTACCACCACCAGAGGGAGCGTGTGAGAGTGAATGAATAATGGATCACTAATATGAAGTGCTTCAGGTGCCTTGAAAAGTGCTGTAGAAATATAATCCATTATTATTATTATTATTATTATATTGCATCATAACCTGAATACTGTCATTTGCGCTGTAACGCCAGATTTCTGGCAACTACCGCTATAGTGCATTACTACATTTTGCATTTTTATATTTCGGATTAGCCAAGACATAAGAATCAGTGCATCTCTACTTTAAAGAGTTTCTCATTAGTACAATTATAAAAAAAAAAAACATGATTAACTTCTGTAGATGAACCCATATTTTGTCTTTGGAAATCTTGCCAGTGGCTAAAACATTGCGACATGAGGAAAAAAAGGAAAGAAAACAAAACATAAACAACAACAGCACACACACATACACACAACCAAATGAGCGACAAAGCCTTAAGCCTTAATAATCAGGAGGACACTGAAAAACTCTGTCAAACCATCTCCAGTGAATGTCAACCTCAAAATGTCCCAAAGAGGCAAAACAAACCCAAACAACCATTATAGTAGTTTCCATGAAAACAGTCAAGAGGTGCAGAGTGGAGAGTGGACACTGACAGATCTATCCAGGACAGGTTAGAAGGAAGAGAAGGGGGGACGACAGTGTTTCGGATCCACACATGGGATTGATCTGATTGGATGAATGAGCTCAGACACAGCTTCCTCAAAAGGTTAGCACAAAGCTCCGAAGCAGAAGCACTTTGAAACCTGAGGTCTGAGCACAATGAGCGAGAGGGGATGGATTGACCACACCACCAGAAACCCCCCCTCACGCCCACCCCCACCATCGTCCCATCCATCCCCTCTCCTCAGCTCCTCCTCCAATCAAACTGCAGAGACTTTCACTCAGTACGTTTACATGCACATTGAAGCCAAGCTATTGTCGATAACCAAGCTAAGGATTTCACTGGACTGTTCGTGCGGCAGCGGAATAATCGAATTATCTGAGTGAGGTGCATTCGACTTTAACACAGTAAGGTGGCGCTACACGCCCTTTTGTCCCAGAAGTGCACAGTTCAACCACTCTTTGCCATGTTTTCTTCTTTGTTGTTGTTGTTCCGTCTTCTTTCGTTGTCGTCATGCCGTGGCACCTGTCACTTCCTGAAGGGGGGCGTGTCCAGGCCAGTCAATAGTTGGGATAACCGTGGTTTGTACATACATGCCGGAAATGCTCGACTTAGAACCACATTGTCTGACACCAATAGTCTGATTACAAAAACTCCAGTTTGGTTTGACTACAGTCCGACTAAAGTGTGTATATATGCAGGGTTCCCACACCTTGGTACATCAAACTCAAAGACTTTCCAGGGTCATTTCTTCTGATTCAAGGACCACACACGCCAGCATTAATGTTAATTTACAATTTTAATACAATACAACTTTTTACAATTTAACTTTTGTAAATGAAAAGGCAACATAAACCCTGCCATGTATTGACTGTGATTTCAAATTGTGGACTGTGAATAGTGGCCGTTGTGTGAAATTTTTTTCAGGGACTTTCAAGGATGGTGACATTTTATGCCTGTTTTCAAAAACCTTCCAGGGCCTTGAACAAATTTTTTCAGATTCACAAACTTTCAAGGATTCCAGGGACTCATGAGAACCCCGTATATATAGGATTTTAAAAACTAAAATATATTAGTCGGAAAAAGGCAATAAGTGGAATTAGCGTAAGTGCATGTAAACGTATGGTATGATCTGCCACAGCTCTGATGCCTTTGGACAAGACATCAGAGAACAGGGAAGGGAACAAAATATCAAGCACTGTGGATAAGGAGGGTGCTTGCTCATGGTCAAACAATGGCAGCAGACTCCGAACCCCCAGGAAAAGGAGAGGACACAGCAGGCGGGGACCCCCAGACTCCCCATTGCAGAGGTATGTAGTGAGATGGGCCAGGGCTGAGCGAGAAGGGGGAGGGAAGTGGAGGGCCAGCGGTTTCAGCGTGACTCCGCTTCATCTGGTGTACCTGTGGCCTCATCAGCTTCAGCTGCATCGACCACTACCGGCTCCCTGCTGAGGGCTCGCAGAACGGCGCTGTGGAACTCCATCTGCGGGGAATTTGGAGCCGAAAAAACCTCGTCTCCGACTCCAAATACGTCATCTGAAGCCGTCCCCGCAAGGGAAGAGGAGTCCGGCTCAGAGGCCGGAGTAGCAGCCGGGGCGGCCGGAGTGAGCCGGAGTTTCTCTAAGTTAGGAGAGTCTGTCGCAGACGGGAGAGACGAGGAGACGGATGTGTGCCCCCCCAGTGTGGAGTCAGACTCAGGACAGGGCAGGGCGAAGGCCGATCCCTCCCTGCCTTCAGCTTTTTCCTGGACTGTGAACGTGCATGCGAGTGTGTGGAGAAAGAACATCACATACTGGAGATTCTGAACTGCATTTGTTTTTACATGATTCTACGAATAAACCACCACAGAAACACAAGCCGAAAACTAAATTAAATGACACTCCTCATACATTGTAAGAAAAACATCCATGGACTATGATGGTTTCCTCCAGTGGTCTGCAATTATTTTTTGCCATTCATAATTGCGACTTAATTTTTTGTTTTGTTTTTTTTTTGCTAAAAGTAATTTATTTTTGATCATATAATAGTTTGCTATACTATGTTGTAAATAACAGTTAATTTTAGACATATTTAATCTCCATAAGGTATATTTTTTATGGCTGGAGGCAGAAAATCCAGGTGTAGATCATTACTGCACAATAGGTTGAATTATATTTTCCTCGGTCAGGATATGTACAGTCTGTACAGTTTGTATTATTAGACTGACAATTAATACCGAACAAACAAGAATTACAGAGCCCCAATTCACTCCCCCTACCATCTGTCACTGCTCTGACCTCAACATTTTTAAATCCCTTTTAAAAACTCATTTTATTTCAGATTGCTTTTAATGTTTGTTTTTATTTTAGTTGACTTTTATTGTACTGTATGTAAAAGTGTCTTTGAGTGCCATCAAAAGACTGATACACGTCAATAAAACGCATTAGAACTATGAATTATAAAAGAGCTGCAGCATCTGAACTCACCACAGGGAACATTTGACACATAAACAGTACCACAGTGCTTCAGTTTCACACTCACTTATGTCTTCATTGGTTTGGGATTGTCTGTCAACTGACCACAGATTTATTTTATTTTTACTAGTAAGGTTTTTTATCTCTTTATTAATTACCAGAAATTTCACACCATCACATGTGGGCTCCTGACCCCAAAGTTGAAGAACACTGGTTTAAATAAAATGTCAAAACATTTCCATGTCCTGATGGGAAACCTTAAGGTCTATGTCCGCTGAAATATTCTCATCAGTGTCCTCACCACTGGAGTGTCCTCTGAAAGACCTACTCTGTTGTTGTGTGAACATCCTTGAGATCAAGAACATGCTCCTTCCTAAACAGGTTTAAATATTAGCTTTAACATGTAGGTTTGCTGATGACTTCTGCATCAAGATAGAAAAAAAACAACAACCATACATGAATTAATTAATTTTATTGCTCAAACAGTAATATTCCGTTGCCGCATTTCCACTAGTACCAGCTCCACTCGACTGTATTTTCATCACAGTACCTGAACATCACAATAGTGCGTACTTCCGTGTTGTCTGCTCAGAGAATTGTTAATAAACTCACTAATTTCATGTTCTTTCATCTGAATTTTTTATGTTGGCCACCAAAGAGTGAATCTCCTGGACAGACCATGGTGTAGTATTATGGGCCGTCATCATGTGGATTAATGTACTGTTATATTTACTGTCAACTTCCACATCTGTATTGTATAAAGTGGTGGGTCACAGAGACAATTGTCTGACCAATCAGCATCTGCAGGGTTTAATTTTAGTATCGCTAGGAACCTCAGTGGAGGCGATATTAAACATCTAGTACTGGGTCCTATGGTTCCAGGTCATTTTTCGTGATGGAAACATAACAAAGTGAGTGAAGTCAAGTCCATACTAGTGGAAACGCAGCATATTATATTAGTGCTTCCTGTGGTGACCTCCCAGTGCCTTAGAACAACATCCTCACATCACAAAAACCCCACTTACATCTAGCTTTTCTGTTAAACAGGAATAATTGTATTGTGCAATATGTGTAATTTTAACAATATTCTGCCTGATATTAAACATTTTATGTGTTTGTACTTGATCCACTGTGATATGTATGTTATAATGAACATGTGGAAATTAGAAACTGAAGCATAATTTTGTTAAAAAGATGCACTTTTTTCTCAGTTTGTTCATGTTATTTGTATTGTTTGTTGATGTAAACATTTTCATCGTTTAATTCCCCCCCCCCCCCCCCCCCACTCTAAAAGCATAGAGTGTTCACATTATTTATTATAGATTATTATTACAAAGATTTGGCTCCACTTCAGACTAAATTTAGCTAGCAGTGGCCCCTGAACTAAAATGACTTTGACACCCCTGCATTAGTATGAGCTGAAAATATTAGAGTACCGGCAGTCGTATGGGAGGTGGGGGTGTTTTTCTTTTTGACATTGTGCTGTTTCTTACCTTCGGGCCCTTTCTGTTTGAGCTCCACCTCCCTGCGGTACTCCTCCAGCTCCTGGTCGGTCAGTTTGGTGAAGGGGTTGGGACCCTGTTTGCTCACAATGACCTTGGGCTGGTACTCCTTCTCAATGATGGCCTTGGATGCGGTCACCAGCTCCCCCTTCAGGACACACAGAGGAAGGACAGAGACAGATGAGACATGACGCTGCTTATGGGGAGGAGGGAGGACATTTGTAGAAAAACACCTGACGACTGGATAGTTTACAAATACAAATTTGGTTTGTTAACTGTTCTTTGTTTGTTTAGTTGGTTGTTGTTTTTTTTGTCAGATCTGTGGACTCTCATGTGACTCATTTATTTAAAAATTTTAATTATACTTTGTCCCAGATCTTAATCACATTACCACATTTTTCCATCCAAGTAAAAAAAAGAAAGCATTTGAAAAGTGTCTCAGATCTTTGATTGAATCTCATTTTTCAAGTATAAACGTATATATTCTATTGATGATTGTACGTAAATTTTATGACTGAGGTATTTGCATGCACTGTTTCTGTCTTATAACCCCACCAGTCTCATCCAAACTCATCATCTTATCATAGTAAACTGAACTAAATAAATTAAACTCCAACATGGAAATGTTATTTATTATAAATTCAATCAGAATCTCAGAATGTTGAAATCTACATTCTTTTTTTGTTCATGCTACTTGGGAAATATGTTCATTTGCATTTAAAAAACACATTTTAAACAAAACACAATTCAGGTGACCTGTTTGTAACAATAAATAAGTGGATTTTATCAAGTGAATTTAGTTTAGCTGGAAATAGTATAAAATTCAAGCCTAATTTCTTAGAGAGAAATATGTATGATATGAAGTTTTCGCTTATTTATACAATATTTTGGGTTCATTTGGATTTTATCGGTCTGAAGATTGGCAAGCTTTACCCATTCACACAATGTATTATAACTTTTTTAAAACTGTTGTTAAAGACAAAATAAATGGTTAAACAGATGTTGAATATTATACAGGATTTCCACAAAGCAATTTCCCAATTGTGGGATCAATAAAGTAATTCGATTCTATTATACTGTTGCATTAAATGCGTTTTTTTTTTAAATCAGATTAATCACGATGATGGATTAATCCAGGTTAATTTGGAAAGTCCTAGTTCACATAACATTATGCAAATAAATGCACCATCACTTGATCTGTCTTTAAATGCAATAAAGCTGTTGAGTTCAAACAGGATAAAAATAATAAAAATAGTTTTCCAAAAGCGCCATCAATCTCTCCTCACCTTGACGATACTAGCTATGAAAAGAAGCAGGTCTATTTTTATTCAACTCAATCCACAGCTCTCAGTTCAACAGCATGTAAACAGGACAAGGCCACAGGCTGTGGCAGCAGAGACATGGTCACGTTAGCTACTCTGCACGTCATCATCCACACGGGCACAGATGGGGACGGCCTGTGTGGGGGTTTGGAGGCGTGATGTGAGGGACAAGTGCAAAGTGACTGGAGCAGTAAGTACCTTTCTAATTGATCTAGCAGGACTATAGGACCCCTCGGACACATCGAGGCCATCAATAGTATCTGTACAGTCAGACAGAGGGGCGTCCTGCAATAGTAAAGCCAGTGAGGGGAGGGGCACAACCCAGCTCTTAAGACACCAGTACATTGACACACGGAGGTTTTTAGGCAAGCAGATGTGCACAAACATCCACACAGACAGCATTCCACAATACAAAGTAGGGCTGCACAATATATTGAAAATTATTGTCATCGCGATTACAGTGTAAAATTTAATTTTTTTCATTTTGTCATTGATTTTCTGTTTATCCCTTGGGTCTCCCTTTCAGAAAAACCCTTACTAAGT
Source organism: Siphamia tubifer (assembly GCA_020466265.1). NCBI lineage: Eukaryota > Metazoa > Chordata > Actinopteri > Kurtiformes > Apogonidae > Siphamia > Siphamia tubifer. Next base: position 73,986,543 of record CM035794.1, on the reverse strand, counting down.
GCCACAAGTGTGGGGCAGAAAAGCACATTTCTGGAATAATGTAATAAATAAATAAATAAATAACCATAATCATATAGTTTGTAATTTTTATTTACAGCTGAAGTTGCTGAAATTGGAAAAAATTTAAGAGTTAAAAACTGTAAATAAATGAATCAATATAGCTGTAAGCAGCAATTACAGGGTCCACTCTGAAGTAGGATAATTGCCTGCAGGTCTTTAATTTTACCCAATAAAAAGGCAGTGATGAAGATTCTTAAGTATATCATATATCAAAATTGGATTAAACATGCTTGTAGTAGCCATGATTTTTGAAGTAGCAACTTCTCCTTCATAAATTGGACACAAGTCAGTGTAAGGGTTTTCCAAACCAAGTTTTGTGTTGATCAGGCCAGTGGTTCAGAAGCAGATGAGCATTAAATGTAAAAAAAAAAAAATAATAATAATAATTATATCACCATTGCAATTTGATGTGCACATAATGACATTATATGGCATAGCGACGATTCCTTCACAATATAGATAGAGCATACACCAGAGACCCTACATGTCAAATTTTGCATCAAGGGAACCTCTGCTTCATTAGAAGATGATTTTTAAAATATGTTTTTCACATATTAAAAACTGGCTTAAAATGGGTGATTTCAAGCATTTGTAGAGTGAGTATTTAGTGATAGACTGGTTTCAAATTTGAAATATATCATTAGTGACATACTGCCATTGTGCACAAGAAATTTCATTTTGATTGGTGCAACGGTGAATGGTATTGTCTCATTTGCATATTAATGAGTAAATGAAGTAAACTGATTGGCTTATGGCGGCAATGTTTTTTCATGTACCGTCTTCTGCTTCGCAATGTCGGTTGGGATTAGGTTCAAGATGATTATTGTCAAATTTTGTCCAGACCAGCCCAACTGTTCTGGAGAAGATGCCGTTTTTGCTTAAATCATTATGTAAATTACATCAAAATTCAATATGTCACACTTGAAAGGTCCCAGAGGCAAATTTGTTCTTTGGGATGAGGGAACCTGTATACCAAGATTCATACATTTTGGTCAAAAGAGTCAAGGGCTCCGACCTTTTGAAAATGATGATGATTTTAAGCCACAATGGCTGCCAGGTCATGTGACCTATGGACACCATATTGTAGACAGTTGTTCAGGATAGGACCGTTTATAAGCCTACCAAATTTGGTGTTTATTTTTTAATGTACGTTCTGGGTTTTAAGGGCAGAAGAAAAAAAAAGAGGCAGAAGGAAAAAATAATAATATGAGCAAAAACAATAGGGTTCCAGCTTCGCTTGGAGCCCTAATAATAATAATAATAATAATAAGATTACATTTATGGGATTATTAGAATATAGAATAGAACAGAAAACAGAAGTACTTTGTTGATCCCACAACTGGAAAAATACTTTGTAACAGCAGCATTCACATACTAAGTAAAGCAAATAAAGTCAGGTGCAAAACAAAGTCAGGTGCACTGGCGTAGTAAAGTGTAATAAATACAAATAACTGTAGACTCCAAAGTAAGTGAGGAAAGAATATAATTACAGAATTATTTACAGAAAGTGCAAAGTGTGAACAGAAATTTTATTACGTTCAGTTACGTGGGGTTAACAGCATTTCTTTATGTGAATGACAAATATCGCAGTATTATCATTATCACAATGTTGTACACCCATATCGCAAGTTTAGCCAATATTGTGCAGCCCTGATAATACAAAGGATACATGATACATTATTGCACATACAAGTCTGGGTACTATATCTCAGATAATATTAAAAACACAAAAGGAGGCTATTGGGGAAAAAAAGAGCAGTATTCAAATAAAAGGTAGAGAAATTCAGATGTTAGGGCTGGGCGATAAGATGATATTAAGTGAATCAAGATAAAATTCAGAAAAGTTTTGGATATTTTTATTGAGTATCCACAGAATAAATGGATTCAATACCTGTGAAAGTGCTACCTTCAGTAGAAGTGTAGGGAAAAGACTGCACTGTACATTAGTTCCATCTGTTCAACTTCGACTACAACGTGGATGCATAGACTTTAAAAAGAAAAACATACATGATGTGTTCAAGGACACCCTGTCCTGGAACAGAGATATGACACTACAGAAGTTTGAAATGTGATGCATGTCAGAAATAGCTTTACATCATGTCATAGTATCTGACATAATGACGTGTTCCAATACTCATATTTACTGCCCCTTCCACCCTGTCTTTGGGTACGGAGGGTATCCCGATTCTAATCACAGCGAAGTGTACTGCTAGTAGCTGGACGACACTGTCAAAAGCCACTATTCATTAAGTGTGGAGTTACTGTACACTTTTCGTACTCAGCAGCCACCATATTGTCTATGTTTTACCTACATAGCGGAAGCGACGTAGAAACTGCCAGCGAGCGAACTGAGCGAATTCACAAGATAAAAACATGGCAGATGGAGCGAGTCAAGAGACCCCTACAACCTACGGATGTAAAGGTGAAGTACTTTATTTGTTATTATACAATTGTACAACGGAATGCGTCCTCTGCATTTAACCCATCCTTGATGCTGTTGGGGCACCTGGAAGGAGCAGTGGGCAGCCATGGGCGGCGCCCTGGGATCCATCACCTGCTGTAGAGCCAGGCTAATGGTCACAATCACCTGGCTGGAGGATTTTACCCTGATGTTTTTCGGCAATGGGGGAAACCAAAGCACCCGAAGGAAACCCATCCAGACACAGGGAGAGAAACATGCAAACGCCACACAGAAAGGGCCGCACAGTCTGGGAATCGAACCCGGGTCTTCTTTCTGTGAGGCAAAACCGCTAAACGCTCAGCCGCCGTGCCGCCATAGTATGCAAGTTCTTATGGTCACAGTGTTAAAACATCAGTGGTGTTGTGTATGCCAAGTTGTGTCGCAAAATACATATTACAATAGCATCTACTTTGGCAAGAAAAAAAAAAAAAGATGTCTTTTTCGCTGTTTCTGACAGCATTTCCAGTTGACAGGGAGACATCCATTAAGAGGTAAAACATATGTGAGGGAGGTGTTTCCTGGCACCACTTGTTTTTATAGTTATTGATGATGATTCATATGGAAAAATACAGTGAGATATATATTTTTTTAATTATTTATTACATCGCCCAGCCCTAGCTCCTACTGAACAGTACGTAGGTTGTTCTGTTTGTACAGGGAAACACAGGTTAATTTGTGTTGAAGTGCGGTTGCTTATTTCCAGCTGATTAGTAACTTTCCATCTTTGTATACATACATAACTTCATATGCACATGACTTCTATCAATCAACTCATGCAAAAACAGAAGCGGTGGGCAAAGGGACATGGCAGTGGGATCATGCATTTTAATAGGTTAATTTCATGTGACGTCACATTGCTATATAATCAGTGCGTGATTTTTAGATGGAGGTCAGGAAGTGAAGTAGCTTGACGAAAATGTTTTATGTAGTTTTCGGCTGCAGCAATCGTTCTAACCGAGAAAAGGTAAAGCTTTTTTTTTCCCCTTAAGAGTACCAAAGATTGTCATTCACAAAGGTGAGAAATGGAAAAAGTTCACAGAAAAACACAGTAAAAAGTGAATTTTAAATCTGTGTTTGCGGTCGAGAGGAGCAGAGTCTGCTAATGCTAATGCTAATGCCCGTGTCTGCAGCGATCACTCCGTCAGAGGTATGTTCGAAAGGTAACTTTTTTGTGGATGTGCTATATATCATTAGGTGGTTGTTAAATGTTCATTTACACTCTTGTAATATGGTTTACCTAGAGACATTAAGATGCATTGGATATTTGTTGACATTAGTCGCTGCTAGCCGCTAGCAGCGACTAATGTCCAAGGTTACTTCCTGCCCTCCAGCTGAAATCGCGACGTCATCATAGTCACGCGACTGAAACATACCTATTACAAGCTATCCACACAAGGGGGCGCTTCACTCACTGAGGCTCGGAAATTATGACCAAGCCAGGTCTACTCTATATTGTATGAAATGATAATAATTTTGTGGCTCTCTTTTTTTAATGTAGTCATGTCCTGCTCCTCCTGGTGTTTGAGTAGAATGAAGTCTATTTAGTCCATGTGAAATGACGGAGCTCCTCAACAGACAGGGAAATGTGCCAAATTAAAAAAAGACAAGACATAAGCAAAAGCATCCATGTTTTCTCTTTTTAACCTTTGAGCTCATGCACAGAAAAAACAAACACTGAATATGAGGTTGGAAAATTAAGGGAAAAAAAATTATAACGGCACAATGTATGAATATGGACACAAACTGAGGTCGCATGTTTTCAGAGCAGAGTGCAATTACCTCTCCCACAAATGACTCACCTGCCAGAATGACATTCTCTGCAGTCAAACAATAATGTCACAATATGTTACAAAAGCTGCTCCGTGCTCTGAGAAGCCACATGGAGGACATGGTGGAGCTTTCGGTTTAGGTGAAAATAATTGCCTTTCATGATCAGATTAGAATGGAAGACTTTGGATTGCTTTTATGGATGAAGAAATAACTCTTAAAAGTCAGTGAACTTTACCGACAATATTCACACATTGCAGTGACTTTGGTTTGAAGGTGTGACTCCAGACCTGGACAGAATACTGTTCCTTGTAAGAATGGGATTTGTTTTTAAAGTTTGCTTTAAAAAAAAAAAAAAAAAAAAAAAGGGAATAATAAGCAGACTCAATGGACACTAATTCATCTCCAGGTGGGGATGGCTGCAGCAGTGCGGTTTTTGCATGTGCCAAGCATACAGACTGACCTGGTTGTAGGAGCGTTCCACCACACTGCCGGCGCAGAGAACCTGAGACTGGGGTCCTGCGGTCTTTATGTCCTGCAGGTTCTGCTCCCGAATCTACAAACAAACATTCAAGACATCTCAGAACTAGGGGTGTAAGGAAATATCAGTTCTGCAATATGCAACAATATTTTGTTTCACAATGTTGTATCAATATTAAGAAGTACTGCATTGATATTTTTTGGGGTATTTATTCAAATGCAGAAATGGTGATGGTTCATTTTTAGGCCTGAGCCACGACACATCGGCGCAGGTGCCTATTAAGACCACAGGGATCGCACAGGTACGAATATGCCAGGGACGATGTTCACTATACGCACACACAGCAGTGAGCCGCTATCGTGCAAAATCATCATGTCGCACCATAGCGTCCCCTACAAATTTGCCAAATATGCCTTTAGTAAAATGGAATTAGATTGGGCATATGAAGACTGATTTGTAGTTTTGTTTTTTCTCTCTTTATTTGAATGTGTTATTTACTCAGTTTTTTTTCCTATAGTGTCTGAAAGCAACAGATTTTAGCCTATGTTTAGACAGCAGGTGTTAATGTACACTTCAGATTTTTTGGTGGAATCAGACTTTTTTGTGTGCTCGTATGTATTACACATTAAATACGACTTCTATCAGTCATGAGTGTGAACGGAATGCGTCCCTGAAGTGACCCGCATGTGCAAGAGTCTTGGATGTAATGACAAATGAGGAAATACCTGGAAGGCAAATAAACCAGCAGTTGCTATTGATCCACATACATTGTGTACTGTCAGGTACTTGTGATGTCTTTTAGAACATTTTCATTTAATCAAAATACAGACTTGGAAGCACTGATTTGGCAAAAAAATATTTAAACCGTTAAACTGAGAAAAGGACAGTACCTTATTCCTCATTTCCAGGACCTCTTTTGGGTTGGTGTTCAGTGGGATGAACTGATTGGCTACAGCAGCCTGGCGCAGACCTTCCTCCTTAGTCCACTGTAAACACCATATTTAATGTTAAAAAAACAACCTGAAACTTAAGAGTAAGAGTGACATGTAAACCCAAGCACAAAAAATAGATTAAAAAAATACGATGCAGGCTTCACAGTACAAGAAACATGCTGAACTGAAATGGACGAAGTTGAATGACTGTGATTAGGTCCGAATGTGAACAAAAGGCCTGGATGTAGTGGACCAATGATGATGAGCTATACATGTGAAAAGTCTATTTATCAAGGCTTGGAGTTTATTTGTGTTACTTAACACCTTTTTAATGACATACACTATATTGCCAAAAGTATTCACTCACCTGCCTTGAAATATACTTAAATGATATCCTATTCTTAATGTATATATTTTAATGTGACATTGCAGTGTTATGCAACTGTGTGTATGAGTTTTTGGGTTTTTTTGTATGAAATGTATGGTGTGTCAGTAAGGATTCAGCCATGGAACAGCTTTTCCACAGTTAAACCTTATCAGTGGAAAGGCTGCGTTGTCCAAAATCTCTTGTTTCAGCACAAAAAGATTTTGGACAAAGAGACTTTGGACATGTCCATGCTCCCAAATTTGTGGGAACAGTGGTGATGTCCCCTTCTTGTTCCAACATGACCGTATATCAGGGCATAAAGTAAGACATGGATGAAAGAGTTTTATTGGATGAACTGGACTGGCGTGAACACAGTCCTAACATTGAACCCATTTGGGATGAACTGGAACAGACAGAGCCAGGCCTTCTGTCCAACGTAAGTGTGTGATCTCACTAATGCTTAAGAAGAATGTTCAAAAATTCCCATAAACGCACTCCTAAACCCATTGGAAAAACCTTCCAAGAAGAGTTGAAGGTGTTCTAGTTGTAAAGGATGAACCCACATCAGATTAAATTCTATGGATTAACAATGGGATGGAAACGTTCATATGAGTTAAGGCAGATGAGACAATACTTTTGCTGATACAGTGTAAGTGGCGTACTGTAAATAAAATGAAATGATCTTCTCGAATTCACTTTTGTTTCATGCATGCGGTGAGATGCACCATCGTCCAACAAGGAAACATCTGGGATTGACCACTCTTATGTGGATTCAGGCAGTGATGTGACCATCAGCTGTGAAATGATAAAAATAGAACCCGTGTCCCTGCTGGTCACAACACGTTCTATCAAGAATCAATAAGTTGAATTTGCGAGGTTGTCAGGTTCTGTTCTATGTTCCAGTCCTGTGGTCTGGATGCAGATCAATCCAACAACAGAAGTGGGCGGGACCTTCACCTTTCAATCAGTCCATATATGACTTCCTATCAATGATCAATAAGAGCTGTGAGCAAAAATATAAGCACACCATGTGTAATATTTGTGCCTCTTTAAATCGTGTATCATTCTTCCTTTTCATTGATTCTTTCATAAGAATCAATTGGAAAATAAAAGACAAAATTATTCATGTACAACAAAAATAAAAGTTGTTTTTCCATCCTTTCAGTCGTAGGCATAAATTAATAATAATAATATAGCGCTTTTTTGGCCACTCAAAGCCCTTCACATTAGTGACCCATTATTCATTCACTCTCACATGCACCCTCTGGTGGTGGTAAGCTACATTTGTATCCACAGTTGCCCTGGGGCAGACTGACAGAAGTCTGGCAACTATTTTGTGCCTACGGCCCCTCTAACCACCACCAAACATTCATACACCAGTGTGAGTGACACTGGAGGTAAGGAGGGTGAAGTGTCTTGCCCAAGGACAACGGACCGACTAGGACAGAGTGGGACCAACCCTTCAGTTACTGGACGACCCACTCTACCAACTGAGCCACAGCCGCCCTGTAAATTAGGAATGGGAAAAAAGGAAAATGGACCAAATGTCAGGTTTCATGTTAATATTTTCTATATTTGATTTGGTCTGACCCTGAAGTTCCTGGCTGCTTCCTGAAGTGTCTTCTCCTGAGATTGTTGACCATGGACGCACTGTATTAGACAAAAGAACAATACTATTTTTTTATTTGTCAGGTCGTTCTCCTTCAGAGTAAAGCGTTTTGCTGCCTTTGAATAACATAAAATTCCACATTATCACAGAATGCATTAGGCAGAATGTCCAGATCAACACACCGAGAAGTCAGTTACTTCAGGCTCAGACCAAATCAGATATTAAAAATATCAAAACAAAACCCCACATTTGGTCAATTTGTATGTTTCCCATTTTTAGTTTGTACATACAATGGACGGAATGAAAAACTTGCTTTTGATTTGTACATAAATAATGAAGTAATGAGTCTTTTTGTTGTCATTTTCACATTGGATTCTCATCTGAATATGAAAAATAAGAATGATATATATAAATTCTCTTGAGCTGTAATTACGTGGGAGTTTTTATTCCTATTTAATTCCAAATAAAAGGTTAATTCTGCTTTAAGGTGATCATGTAAACACCTAATTCCAGTTGCAAATGATAATTCCGAATTAAAATTCATTGGGAATAAAGTCACTGGTTTATTCTGATCTCAATTTTGACTTTGATCATTCCTCTGCCATGTAAACTGTTAATTCTGCTTTAACATTATTCCTGTTGTTCTGCACATGCTCCTGGTCTCATCATGGTGATGTACATATTCCACGGTGTCGGCATTAGTTTGTTCATTCAGTCGAGCTGCTGCTTCATAATTATCACAAAAATAAATGCAAAAATAACGTGTAGTATCTGGCCTTGCATGTTTCTGAAACGAAAGCAAAAAAGGAAGTGGACAAAATTGTTTTCTTCCAGTAGACATCCAGACATTAAGCGGGTGTTCTGTCCAATCAGAACCCTCTGTACCTCCAGCTCTTAAAGCCCAATTAATTAGAGTCAAATACACCTGTTTCCTATGTATGTATGTATGTATGTAAATTAACATTTCCATGTAAACACAAAGGAAATGGCTTTAATTCTGAATTATTTTATTCTGAATTATTAATAAAAAAAATAAATAAAAAAAAACAGGTAAAGTTAGAATTTGTGCTTCTTACAAATAATGTATCTGAGGTGTGGTGAGGAACACCACATGCACTTTCTTTTTGTTTTCTTTGTCCTTTCATGTTTTGTTTCTATTTATTTATTGTTATTCTGCCATGTCACATCTTTAGGTTTTGTTAATTTCCTACTTGTTTTTATATTGAAAAGCATTTTTGACCTTGTAGTAACCCCCCCCCCCCCCCTCCATCTGTGCCTGTTGTGCATTTTTCATCTTTTTATCCTCGTCTCTAACTTTATCAGCCCCTTCTTGTATCCTACACACTACACTCTGTTGGATTCACTGAACTGAAACCAGTCATCATTATAATCATCATCATTGATATACTATTACAATCCAAAAACGAAAAAAAAAATGGCTGAAAGGTCACACATGAAAACATCACAAAATGGGAGGACTTTAAAACATGAAATAGGAAGAAGAAAGAAGAGGGGGTGGAGGGGTGGGGGTGACAGATGGCTGGGGGTGGCTGAGACGATGAGGCTGGCTTACGAAGCGAGAGTGGCAGTGAGGGGTGAGCTGGCATCACCAAAGTCATTTCCCAGGCTGATACATGACAACAAGGACGACAGAGATAAGAGAGAAACACACCCGAGGACACCTGCCCACGGTGGGACGGAAAAAAAGCCACAACGCTAAAAAAAAAAAAGTAAATAAAATGAACACAAATGGGACTCTTTCCTACAGAGGATGAGCCCTTTCATTATTAAAAGTCCCTGGTTTTATGTGTAAAATATGAGGAAATAATCCCATCTACATTTCATGAACATTTTGTAAACCTGGTAATGCTCAGCATGAAAAAAAAAAAAAAAAAACAGTTCTTGCACCAAACTGAATGAGCAGCGGGTGAATAGGGAGGAAAACAAAAAAATCAAGTCCCTTTTCATGCAAAACGTTCCGTCAACAATTTTTTTTTTTTTTTTTAACTAAGCATGTAAATCCACAGTGGAAAGCATAAGCTCATGACTCCATTCCTGTATTTTACTCCGAGCTTTGGCCGCTTGGCTGCCAAACTGAAAGCCTTAAGATGAGGAAGGGGTTTCTGGATGGAAGTAGCCGAGCTGGATTGGTTGAGTATGAGATGAACATGTAAACACGATATACTCACTTAGAAAGAGTCTCACAACACAACATTTCCTACTTTCCCAACAGGAGATAATTGGTTCAAAAGGTAAGATCAAATTTCATTAGATTTCTTCCGTTTTGTTTTTCTCTTCTATTCAACAAATTCACTCATGCAGGCGTACCAGATTAGGGCTTGACTGCATTTTCAAAATAAAAAAAAAAATTACAAAAATAAAGAACAAAAATCAAGGGAAACGTACAACTGGAAGCAGTTGCAGGTGAGAAAATAAAAATCAGATAAGCAGGCTGCATAACTTTGCTCTATTATAAAACACTTTGTTTTAACCCAATCTTAAATAACTTTGCTTATTCTCTAAACACATGCCACCTTCCTCATATACTACACAGGCTGAATAAATAATATTAAATGTATATAGATTCAGCCCAGACAGCAAACTAATGATTTTGTTGTTAATCTTAAATCTATACACTGGCTTTCCTAACGTGAGCCAAGTTCAAGATGCAAAGACAAAACCGAGGGTGTATTAAACAGGGTGTGAGTCTGTAAAGCAAGTGTTGTTTTGCAGCAGCAGCACCACCACTGTCTTGCCACATTCACCTGCCCACCTGGGGGGTTCATGCCACACCCCTGCTGCTCGCTCCTCTGGGAAAAACACATCAACACCAACAATGCATTTCACTACTACTCATGCAGTGGGGCATGCTGTGGGCAGCTGGCCTGGCATCATGATGCAGTTGGAGACCAGGAGGAATTTTTTTTAAAAACACAGCAAAGAGCGTGGAGAAATCATCAGGGTTTTGCTAGAAGGTAAATTAAGAGAGCAGAGTTAACTGCATTAGATAGGACATGATAGGTGTTAATAGGACAAGTCAAATTACAGTGTGAGTGATTCTCAAAGAATTAGAGATGTCCCGATCAGGCTTTTTAACAGAGTCCGAGTCCTTGGTTTGTGTGTATATGGCCGATCCACTTCTATAATACTTTCTAAAAATGGAAAGTATCTAAGGCTACGTTTATACAGTGATGATGAAAACTGAAGACGCAAAAGCGGCATCTGGTCTTCAGTTTTTCATCCACGTTTACACGAGTGTATTCAAGAGGAAATCCTTGTTTATATGAAGATGCAACAGTAGCCGAAATACAATTGGATATGCATGCCAGGGTGGCTACGTGGTACTGACATGTCCTTTCTGTTTTTGATGTATGTAATTGTCCACCCGTCTTTTGTTCAGCGATGGTATGTGTGTAATTTCTGTACCATAGCTGAAACAACGCCTGTATATTTACTAAGAAAGTACTTTATTTGTCATTATACAATTGTACAATGAAATTTGTCCTTTGTATTTAACCATCCTTATCCTTTGGTGCCGTTGGGGCATCCTTGTAAAGGGCAGTGGGCAGCCATTGGGGGGGGGGGGCATCTGCAGATATACCCTCACAAAAATGACACAAACTTCAAGATCTGTGGGATCCAGGTTGTCCGACATGTTTGTTGCTTTACCTGCTCGGTATATGAATGTAATGTCAAAGCCTATGAGACGAGAACATATGTGACGTAAAGACGCACGCAACGTCAACATGTGTGTTTCTTGCCGTTTAGACGGAGACGCGACCTGGTGCATCCTTCAATACGCCCCACTCTGGAAGAAGTCTTCAGATTTCTGCGTATTCACACCCCCAACGGCCCCAGTTCATCTGATGAACCCGCGTCAAAGGCCCAAATGAAGTGGGGCTGTTGAACTAAAACTACGTCCTCTAACTCAGCACTGGGTCCACTTTGATTCTCTACAGCTGGTTTTATGAAGCTCCTCCTATGGTGTCTGTCTTTTTTTTTTTCTCTTTGAACCACACTGACCACCACCCTCAGCTGCACCACCTTTCACCGTTTCATTAATTTCTCCATCTTCTCTGTCATTCTACCACTTCCTGTTGCCACACCCCCACCTACTGCTCCATTTATTCATTATAATATATATGTTACAAATCACTTACTGTTATTTCTTTCTGTATTGTTCATCAACTTACGAAATTCAAGGATCACAAGTCTGATTTTCACTGATGAGCTCCACCCCAGCAGCCCGCGGCCCCTCCCATTGAAAAAACATGGCCGATGTCTATAGCCTTCAATGGCAGCTTGTGAGTTAAACATGCACATTGTTTACGATCGCTGATTGGGATGTACTAAACGATTGTGATCGAGTCTGAATGTGACCGGCCCCAATTTCCGATCACGTGATCAGATCAGGACATCTCTAAAAAGAATCATGTGAAAGTTTTGAAAAGCAAAATTAAAGCAAGTTCCATCGTTAGCCTGGAGGCAGCGATAGAAAAGACAGTTTCATCATTTTTTTGGTTTATCCTCGGTGTTCTCTGAGCCTCATAATGCCGACCATCTACCCGTTTCCACCACCAAGGTAGCTGTAAAATCTATACTATGAACAATAAGGTAGGCACAGACCAAGCAGTTGGTTATACAGCTTGGCACGCAGACACCGGACGAGAGAGACTGCAGCAAGGGTTTGACGTGATCGTGTGTTATGTTCGTCCACACCTTAGGCTTCGACTTGGGGCTGCTGCCGTCGGGCCCATCCTCATAGGGCTCGTCGGGTCGACCGCCGGCATTGAGCCAGCGGGTCTTGTCGTGCTGGCCGCGCTGGAAGCTGTGTTTCAGCGGGGAGCGAGCGCCTGAGTCGCTGTCGTAGGAGTAGCCACCGTGGGCAGAGGGAGCATTCTCCACGTCACTGTACTTTTTAGCTTTGTCTCGCAATGCTGGGCAGCGGTAGGGGTAGCCCGTCCTGTAGCCCTGGAAGAACAAGGATGAAAAGGTTAAATATCAGCCAGTCATACGATAGGACATTAATAACATTCTGTTGCTAATAAACAATTTGATTTTGATGACATTTTCAGAGTAGGTTGGTAATGGGGAGATGTGGAAATGATTTTGGTGGTGATCCAAGGGGGGGGGGGGCTTGGTGGAGGTCTGCACTGTGCTTTTCTAGTTTAATTTATTTTCACTCTGTGTTTATCTCCTGAATCTCTTTCACCTGTCTGAATTCAAATCTAAATGTGTTTGTGAGCCAAATGTACGCATGTCTGTTATTTTTGAAAATTCAATAAACATATATTTAAAAATAAATTATATCATTAAAACGGCCAAATGACTAAAACTTTTTAAATCGAATAACAGGGTTGCTTTGGTCAAAATACTTTGTCCATCGATTGTTGTCTCAGTTTTGTTTTTTTACTCAAAATTCCCACAAAAAACACTAAGGAAGAAAATAAGTGGAGGAAATAAAAAATGTACAACTCACTAAAATCCACCAAGATTCACAGAAAATAAAGTAGCACAAAAAAAAGCTATAAAATATGCAAAATATGTTCACATTTTCTAAAATACAGAAAAAAACACCCAGAAAAATTTGTAAAATATCCAACACACATGCAAAAATATGAATAGATGTGCACTGACACGTTTCAACAATTCAACACCTTCAACAGTTTCAACAAAACAAGTGCAAACAACGGTTCCAATTAATTGCGTAATTAAAAAAAAAAAATCAGATTAATGATGATGAGGGATTCATCAATTTTGACAGCCCAAATAAAAATTTTAACAAAGTGCAAAAATTATTATTATTATTATTATTATTATTATTATTATTATTATTATTATTATTATTATTATTATTATTATTATTATCATCATCATCCAAAGAGAAACTTTAACAACAAGGTTATAAACATTTAAAAATTTCAAAATTGTAATTAGAAATTTGTATTGCCTAAAACTAATGGATTGTAACCTTTTTAAAGACTAGTTAAAACACCCAAGAATGGAAGTATAAACACAGTGGTTACTGTTCCTACCAGGTTATCAAGCATTCTCATAAGAGCCTCAAACTCCTGCTCCCCGATTTGCCACTTCGGGTGCGTAGAGGACTTGTCGCCCTCTAGGTCGGGCACCCGTGGGCGTGACTTGTATTTGTCCGGGTTCAACATCACCAGATTGTCTGGCCCTCCAGCGCTGGCCAGTGTTCGCACCTGTAAATGAAATTAAAGGGCGGGGGCAGACAGTGTACAGAGAAAGAGAAAAAAAAAAAAAAGCGTGGATCACACAAATAAACGGACAATCATCATACATAAACATAAACACACACACACACACACATCGTGAAGACAGATGAACATATAAAGACGTGGAGAGAAAAGGGACAAAGATGGTTGTTATGGAAATGCAGACAAACATATTGAACCATCACATATAGTAGAACACCACTTCAAACCAGCAGATCAACCCCAGACTATTGTTGTCTAAAAACACTGTACAGCAAATAGTTTTTTTTACCTGTCATGCGACACATGTATCTGAATCAGAATTTGATGAGGATTTTTTTAAAAATGCAGCTACTTTTTTAGCTTTATACAACTAGATTTTGAGAAAATTTGTTTGTACGTTTTATGTAAACTTGGCTTCAATATAGCCCTAAAAGTTCATTTCCTTGACTCTCATTTTAGATGTTCTTTTTCCTTCTGAAAATCTGTGTGATGTGTGGTAAGAACATGGTGTAAGATTCCACCTGGATATAAGGAAGATTTCGGCACTTTGTTCCAAAGGACAGTCAACACCAGTGCTACAGCTGAACTACTGCTGGAACTTTGTGTCTGATTCACAGACTTCCACCCATAAAAGATCCAGAAAAATTAAGGATTTAACAAGTCATATTGGATTCACTTCTGTTTCCATTTATGACTTTCTATTGTATGCAAGACTGTATTTTTGTAGATATGTATCATATTATATCATTGTGAAAACTAAACAGATGTTGACCCAAAATTCCACATGCTGAATCTTAAAACCAGGATTTCCTAAAAACCACACCAAAACCTATTTGTAAAAAATATTGTGTGACATTTTGCTGACAGCGTGTCTTGTACCTGGATCTCACAGGCGGTGACCAGGTTGTGGATGTAATAAAAAGCCTCCTCCACTGTTTCCCCTACAGATACAAGGCCATGATTCCTCAGGATGAGCACCTGGAACAAAACACAAGGTGACACTTAACAAAAAGACTGTGTGCCTATATACCTACCTCTTATTGGTTGTATAACAAAGCATCATTAAAAACACACGGTCCAAATATGTGGTGTAATTTACAGAAAATTATTTGCTCAGGTGCCCATTTTGTTTATGTTGTTCAGATGAGTAACACAATTAACAGGTGTATTTTTGTATTTTTGTATTTATTCTCCACATGCAGGCGACATCTGCGTTTGGAGTAATCACTTAATGTTGGACATTGACTGGAATCTCATACAGGGTCAGTCCAAACTGTAAATGTGGTCAATACTTGATATAAAATCAGCAAAGAAAAGACCCAGATGTTTTTCCAATTCACAATGCCATGACTTCATTCAATTAAATTTTATTTATAGAGCCCCAAATGACAACAACGTTGCCTCACAAGGCTTTACAGGAAAGAACAATCAACTACAGAAGTAGATAAAGTTCCAAGAATCCCCTGTCCTTAGACCCTCCTTCTTGGCAACCACCACCCCCCCTCCTCCAAAGCCCAGTGGGGAAAAAATAAAAAGTCTTGAGGACACCCACACTGAAATGAGGAGGTATGGACATTTAAAATTCCTTCCGTGATGGGCAGATCAAGTTTTTTGGTG